>CM070489.1:23301399-23721399 GCA_036324585.1 Champsocephalus esox
GAAGGTTCAATAACTATGTTCTCATGTTCCTCTTATGTGTCTGCTTCTCTCTGCCCTCTGAAGGGGATGACACGATGACGGGTGACGGGGGGGAGTACCTGAGGGCGGAGGACCTCAGGGAGCTGGGAGACGACTCCCTGCCCGGACAGTACCTGGATGGGATGAACTACCTCCGCTTCAGCCTGGAGGGGGGGCGCACTGACAGGTACACTCACTCTGTCACATCTCAGCACTTCTATTGGGCTGTGAGTAAGGATTCATTTCTCATGTGATGAAACCCTACTCAAGTGTGCCTCAAAGGACCTCAGGGAAAGCTTTGATCTCAACTCACACATGGTTGTGGCGGATCCCATGTGTTCGGAGTTTGCCAATCATGCTTTCTGCATGATTGGTTCTGACCCCTGGGACTGTGAGCAAGCATGTCCTATATTATCTTAGAGCTCTGGGTGGCGTGTAACGGGCAGCAGCTGGTTTGATGCTCAATGATAACATTTAAAATCAATCATTTGGTGTCTTAACCCGGGCTCCGTCTGATTCAACAGACATGTTAACACTCATCTGCTTCATGCTCTGGAGCAAACAAGTGCTCCCTATGCTCCGACACATCCGACCCAACATCTGATACGCAGCTATGATTCTAACTCTTAACCCTGATCCCGTCTGAACACGTTCTGTGTTCTGGTGTTCTAACTGTTGAATCACTGTGTGAGCCACCTGTCCTCTCCCAGACAATAACCTCAACAACTAACTGTCTGTGTGTGTGTGTGTGTGTGTGTGTGTGTGTGTGTGTGTGTGTGTGGCAACCTCTCCTGCTCATACTTCATCGTTGGTCTCCCTGTCATGCCTTCTTAGTCGAATGCACAGGTATGTTCTGACACCGACCACAGGTCTTCAGCCTGCAGTATCATGTCTCCTGGAGCTGAGACAGAGTGCTGCATTTTAGTTTTATAAGCGAGTCAGAGTGAAATGATAAATGTCCTGCCTTAAAGGGAAAGATTGTTGAACAACCTTGTGTCAGGGCTGTGTACTAGAGCCATGTGTGAAGTGCCCACCAACCCACACACTCCAGATCCCAGTCAGCTGGTGTGTGGGATTCAGATTGAGCTCTTCTTCTGATTCCACATGTACAGTACGCTTACTCAAAATAAGCCATTATATATATATACCAATCCCCCACACCTCCTCAAGCACCTCCATCTGAAGTATCTCCACTAACCGCTTGAATGATCCTGATATTCCCCTGTTGGCAGTGTTGGTCTGCACTTGTTCTGAAACATGGCATCGTGTACAGTCATGGGCCCAAAGGTTGAATACTAATTAATGACAACCCCAGTTTGTTTGTTTGTAAACTAGTTCAGTCATCCGGTGAAAACTAGTCTTGGGTCTAGCCTTCAGGAGATCGAGTACCTGCCTAGCAGCATTCCCATTAGACTGCGTTGTCATAGCTGCTGCTTGTGTACAGAACCAGTGTAAACCGTACAGTAGAGTCTGCAGAGTCGTAGCTGTGTGCTGTCTGTTAAACTAGTGAGATGTCCTAAGTGCGTGAGACAAGGCTAGTTCAGAAGCTGTTCGTCTCTTATTTTGGCACTGTTTCTGATTGTGTTAGCAGTGTGTAGGGTTTAGGGGGACCGATGTGAAACATCACTGTTGCATTACCATCAACATGTACACACGTTAAACACCATGCATGTGTAATGAGTGCTTTCACGAACTCGAGTAGTTGTGCCTCGTCGTGGCATTCGTGTGCTTCAACCTGTTTCCCAACGACGTTGATCATTCTTTATTTGAACATTCGTCCTGTTGTGGAATTGAAATGAAAGTGCATCTTCTCCCCACATGGCCGTGATCTGCTGTGCTCCAGTTCTGACAGGTCCTTCACGCCCACACACCACAGCTACTACTCCCCTAAACATGACGGCCTGATGGACGAGGCGCTGAGCTGCCACCAGGTGAGGCGTATGGTTAGCGGAGTCACGAGCATTGTGTCTGTTTGGCACATGTGTTACATGTTGTTATTTGTATAAGGAATGGACTGGACATGTGCCTATGCACTCCATAGTGCACTTGGATGTACTTACTTGAATCCTTCTATTTCCACTACATGTATCCGTCTGTGCTAGATAACGGTCAATCTAAAGATTAGAGTAAAACAAATGCACCGCTATGGATAAGTTAAAGAGGCTTCCTAAACGCAAACCAGTCCGGTTTCCTTAGTAACCCGAGATATACTATCACATGAAATATGCAGAATCAGTTCATATTGATATATTCAAAACGAGCTTGTATGTGTCTCATAAGAGGTTAAGTGCTTCAGGATTTGTCTGGCAGATGAGTAGCGCTATATCAATTCAATGTATTATTATTATTATTATTATTTTATTCCAGGTTTCGACGCTAGCTCGGACGAATGAGAGCGACTCGTATCGTCTGAGCTGGGGCACAGAGAACCTGGACAACGTGGCTCTGTCGTCCAGCCCCGTCCACTCTGGGTAGGTACAGTGTGGCAGACTGTGGACGTGCACTTTGAGTGGACATGTTGGACACTGGACTTCAGTTCAGAATATGCATTAACAATCTCATCAAGGTTCCGACAGCTGCTCATGTGTCTGATGTGCTTACTTACATGTGACCGTAGCATTTCTCACTCGGCAGCTGTTTCAGGGATGAAGACATGAACCACACCTGTCTTGTTCCTACAGTTTGGTTTGAAGGATAATTATAAAGTAATCAGCACTGTGAGCCTCAAAATACATTATTTTTGGTTTTCTTCCAATTGAAATGTTCTTTTCAAAATCTGTGGCTTATCTAAAGAAAGAAATGTGATTGTATGTGATTGTCTTTGCTCTAAAAGTGTGGATGCAGTAACACATTGTACAGTACAGGGTCGTGCTCAAAAAAAGCTTTCAAAGGTTCATCTCGGAGCACTAGGAATGTTTCTTCCTGATCTGGATTAAAAAACAAGAGTGAAAGACGCTTCAGTATTTCTGCTCTTTCTGAGTCTGAGATGAGGAGATGATATCAGTCTGAGTCTGAGATGAGGAGATGATATCAGTCTGAGTCTGAGATGAGGAGATGATATCAGTCTGAGTCTGAGATGAGGAGATGATATCAGTCTGAGTCTGAGATGAGGAGATGATATCAGTCTGAGTCTGAGATGAGGAGATGATATCAGTCTGAGTCTGAGATGAGGAGATGATATCAGTCTGAGTCTGAGA
Organism: Champsocephalus esox; assembly: GCA_036324585.1. Lineage (NCBI taxonomy): Eukaryota > Metazoa > Chordata > Actinopteri > Perciformes > Channichthyidae > Champsocephalus > Champsocephalus esox. The sequence continues at coordinate 23,304,615 of CM070489.1, forward strand.
TGAGGAGATGATATCAGTCTGAGTCTGAGATGAGGAGATGATATCAGTCTGAGTCTGAGATGAGGAGATGATATCAGTCTGAGTCTGAGATGAGGAGATGATATCAGTCTGAGTCTGACGTGAGGAGATGATATCAGTCTGAGTCTGAGATGAGGAGATGATATCAGTCTGAGTCTGAGATGAGGAGATGATATCAGTCTGAGTCTGACGTGAGGAGATGATATCAGTCTGAGATGTACTGTGTCTCCTTTCCTTCTCCCTGTCTGCTCCGTTTCCTCTGAGTCTGACTTTTCATTCCCCTCTCTGATGTGGTTGTTGCTTTTAGCCGTTCCTCCCCGTGCCATGAACATGGAGACCACTGCAGGTGATCTTCTGCACCTTGGTTAAATATGTCTCCACCTCATCTTAATCGTTCTCTCCCCCCCTCCCAGTGTGCTCTCCCAGTGGAGAGGTGTTCGTGTCCCTGTCCTCAACACACATTGCCTCATAGACTTTGTGTCCGTCCACAATATGTCAAACCATTTGAATCTGACATCCCATCTATGTTCACATTCCGAGTGCCAGAGTGAATATCTCTACACGGACATATCATGTTACAAATACAGTTTTAAAAACAACAACAATAAATGGTGGATAGCTGGACAAAAGAAGGCAGTGGAAGTTAAGGACATGTTTGTGGATGTCATACAATGTCTGGTTGATTGTGCATCTCCACTAACTTCCCCAGACCTGAGACATGTTGGCATGGGATAACTATTATTATATAAAGTCATTTGTATATGATATACCATACAGGAACACGTAACCTCTGTGAAGCTGAAACTTTCTGTCACAACGTTTTAAACGAGACCACCCATCAGCAATGCAGAGGAGACACATCCCGTTAACAGTTCACTGGTTGTGTTTCTGAAGACATGACCTCCTGTTGTATGTCCATGTTAGCCGCGTTCACACTGCGGTACTTTTCCCACAAAGGTTCATGCGAACTTAGTTCATGCGAACTCTTTAGTTCTCATGCACTAAGTACAGATCGCGTTCACACCAGAAAAAGTCCCTGGGGGTGGATTAGGCAAATTAAGCCGCTGACGTCACTTCTTCTTCTTCTTCTGCGTTGGGTTTACCGGCAGGCCGCAAACCACTTCACGGCGTATACTGCCGCCCAAAGTCCCCGGCCGGAAGTCCCCGGAGTTGGGGAAGGCTTCAGTAGAAGCTGCTGGGAGTCCCAGCAGCTTCTACTGAAGCCTTCCGAGTAAATCGCCAGAACGCCGACACCTCCTCATCTCCACCGCTCCCATGTTTTATTTTGTGTTGCCATAAATCTATCTGGTCTATATGCGTTTCTGCGCTGGGCTAATGCTAATAATGCTAATGCGAGGATAATAAAATGGCGGCTTCACAAAACTTTTTGGGAGTTTTACGGGGCGTGGTTTGCAATCCGTCCAGCCAATCAGGAATATAGCTCTTTTCTCAAAATAGAGCCGCTCGAAAGTCGAGGGGGTAAAAAGGTTCGCATTAACTACTTTTAGTACCGGCTCTTTTTGGTGTGAACGCGATCATGAACTAAGTTCGCATGAACCTTTGTGGGAAAAGTACCGCAGTGTGAACGCGGCTCATGTGTGTGTGTTACAAACTGTGTGCTTTACTGAGAGGGACAGCAACGTGCACATTGTAACTGAGCAATGATAAATAGTACACATCACTCACTCATCTCACCCATGTTCCCGCCCTTTGGGATGTGTGACCATGTGTATGTGCCACTGTGCATGAGGAGTGAGGCAAGGAGGCTTTAGCTATGCAGTCAAGATGTGTAGGGATGCATTGTGATCATAACGGCCATTCAGTGTTGAGAACATAGACACCCAAAATACGGCTTTGTATATGTATAGTTTGTTTATCATTATATATTGTTATTTTAATCCAACACATGTTGAATTTTAAATGTTTTGAAGAAAAATATAAAATCTTTAGTACATTTTTGTGAAATGGGCATTTCTAGCAACTTTAGCTGTGAGTTCTGAGCCCTGCTGTGTTCTGAGCCCTGTAGCTGTGAGTTCTGAGCCCTGTTCTGAGCCCTGTAGCTGTGAGTTCTGAGCCCTGTTCTGAGCCCTGTAGCTGTGAGTTCTGAGCCCTGTAGCTGTGAGTTCTGAGCCCTGTTAGCTGCTGAGTTCTGAGCCCTGTAGCTGTGAGTTCTGAGCCCTGTAGCTGTGAGTTCTGAGCCCTGTTCTGAGCCCTGTAGCTGTGAGTTCTGAGCCCTGTTAGCTGCTGAGTTCTGAGCCCTGTAGCTGTGAGTTCTGAGCCCTGTAGCTGCTGAGTTCTGAGCCCTGTAGCTGTGAGTTCTGAGCCCTGTTCTGAGCCCTGTAGCTGTGAGTTCTGAGCCCTGTAGCTGTGAGTTCTGAAGTTCTGAGCCCTTTAGCTGTGAGTTCTGAGCCCTGTAGCTGTGAGTTCTGAGCCCTGTTCTGAGCCCTGTAGCTGTGAGTTCTGAGCCCTGTTCTGAGCCCTGTAGCTGTGAGTTCTGAGCCCTGTTCTGAGCCCTGTAGCTGTGAGTTCTGAGCCCTGTTCTGAGCCCTGTAGCTGTGAGTTCTGAGCCCTGTTCTGAGCCCTGTTCTGAGCCCTGTTAGCTGTGAGTTCTGAGCCCTGTTCTGAGCCCTGTAGCTGTGAGTTCTGAGCCCTGTAGCTGTGAGTTCTGAGCCCTGTTCTGAGCCCTGTAGCTGCTGAGTTCTGAGCCCTGTTAGCTGTGAGTTCTGAGCCCTGTAGCTGTGAGTTCTGAGCCCTGTAGCTGTGAGTTCTGAGCCCTGTTCTGAGCCCTGTAGCTGCTGAGTTCTGAGCCCTGTAGCTGCTGAGTTCTGAGCCCTGTAGCTGTGAGTTCTGAGCCCTGTTCTGAGCCCTGTAGCTGCTGAGTTCTGAGCCCTGTAGCTGCTGAGTTCTGAGCCCTGTAGCTGTGAGTTCTGAGCCCTGTTAACTGCTGAGTTCTGAGCCCTGTAGCTGTGAGTTCTGAGCCCTGTTAGCTGCTGAGTTCTGAGCCCTGTAGCTGTGAGTTCTGAGCCCTGTTAGCTGCTGAGTTCTGAGCCCTGTAGCTGTGAGTTCTGAGCCCTGTTCTGAGCCCTGTAGCTGTGAGTTCTGAGCCCTGTAGCTGTGAGTTCTGAGCCCTGTTCTGAGCCCTGTAGCTGTGAGTTCTGAGCCCTGTAGCTGTGAGTTCTGAGCCCTGTTCTGAGCCCTGTAGCTGTGAGTTCTGAGCCCTGTTCTGAGCCCTGTAGCTGTGAGTTCTGAGCCCTGTAGCTGTGAGTTCTGAGCCCTGTTCTGAGCCCTGTAGCTGTGAGTTCTGAGCCCTGTTCTGAGCCCTGTAGCTGTGAGCCCTGTTCTGAGCCCTGTTCTGAGCCCTGTTAGCTGTGAGTTCTGAGCCCTGTTCTGAGCCCTGTAGCTGTGAGTTCTGAGCCCTGTAGCTGTGAGTTCTGAGCCCTGTTCTGAGCCCTGTAGCTGTGAGTTCTGAGCCCTGTAGCTGTGAGTTCTGAGCCCTGTTAGCTGCTGAGTTCTGAGCCCTGTAGCTGTGAGTTCTGAGCCCTGTAGCTGTGAGTTCTGAAGTTCTGAGCCCTGTAGCTGCTGAGTTCTGAGCCCTGTAGCTGTGAGTTCTGAAGTTCTGAGCCCTGTAGCTGCTGAGTTCTGAGCCCTGTAGCTGTGAGTTCTGAGCCCTGTAGCTGTGAGTTCTGAGCCCTTTTAGCTGCTGAGTTCTGAGCCCTGTAGCTGTGAGTTCTGAGTTCTGAGCCCTGTAGCTGTGAGTTCTGAGCCCTGTAGCTGTGAGTTCTGAAGTTCTGAGCCCTGTAGCTGTGAGTTATGAGCCCTGTTCTGAGCCCTGTAGCTGTGAGTTCTGAGCCCTGTTTAAATAGCATTGGCCAAACCATGCTTGAAAGCAAGTGTTCTGATAAAGACCGCATCACTTGGTTCAGAGCTTCAGCACGAGGAAGTAAACGAGTGTTTCACCAGCTGTTGATTTTAAAAACAGAACCTTTACACCTTTGTATTTTAAAAGTCATCCAACTTTCCAACAAAACATCTCCAGTAAGTGTTTATATTCTTTCATAGTATCCACTTCAGGCAGAACATATAAAGGTTTTTCTTTTGAGATATTGCTGGAAAAGACCGTAGGCTAACAATCTACGACTTACCGTCCGTTGGTGTCTATATTCTCGTCACTTAAAGGGATCATTGCGGACTGTCTTTAACTTGTGTCCATATCTCCCGTTACGCCTCAGCTTCCTGGTCAGCTTCATGGTGGACGCCAGGGGCGGAGCCATGCGCGGTTGCCGGCACAACGGCCTCCGCATCATCATCCCGCCCAGGAAATGCAGCGCGCCCACACGGGTGACCTGTCGGCTGGTCAAGAGGCACCGCCTGGCCACCATGCCCCCCATGGTGGAGGGCGACGGCCTGGCCAGCAGGATCATCGAGGTGGGGCCCTCTGGAGCCCAGTTCCTCGGGTAAGACCTCAGGGAGGATGATGGAGAGAATAATACATGAGATTAGACCAGGGGTTCTCAAAGTGTTGATGAGTGAGGGCCAATTTAGGTACCCAACATTGGATTGAGGGCCGCCCAAGAAAAAACGGAACACAAAATAATTCCAAAATAAATCCTTTCTTTATTGTACTAACCAATTATACATACAGTATACATTAAGAACTTGCAGAGGACACACAGTTGGGTTATCTACAGACAGTGACTTGCTAGAATCGCTAGCTAACTGCCGTTTCTGATTCTGATAACTTACAATAGATTTTCCGCTTAACCGCAACTCGCGAGATGCCTAGTTGCCATGCAACCAGTAGTCTAGCAAACTTTCCACAAGCTGTCATTCATAATTTAGGAATGACAACCCAGGGGGCGCAGTTTTACCATTCTTAAATTCCATTCTAATTCTTACTAGATCCAACCATGGAGGATTAAAATACAACGCATGCATTTCAGCGTGTCACATTAACTATCGCGGGCCGCCAGAAACATTTCCGAGGGCCGCCATTGGCCCGCGGGCCGCACTTTGAGAACCCCTGGATTAGACGTAGAGAATCATGAGGAAAGGAGAGGTAGAATAAAACATTTTCACTTGGTAAACATTTTAATGCAGGTTTTACACGTGTTTGATTTTCTTAAATATGCATGTGTAGACTAAGAGGGAATATAATTGGTCAGAGTGGAATCAGAAGTATTCAGGAAGAAGCGGTCAGACCTGTGTCGCACTGTCTGCACGTTCAGGCGATTGACTCTGTTCTGATTCCCTCTCATACGGACCACACAACCTGCTGCCTTTCCTTTCAGATTCATTAGCCTCTGCCCCTGCTTTACTAAAACTGTTTCTGTCTGGCCTTCTCCCCGCTCCAGGGAGATGTTCTCTTTGCTCTTCAGCATGCCCCGTTTGATTTCAGCTGCAGTCCAACTCTACTTAACCTTCTCCCTTAACGCTTGCTAAAAAGGCCTTTCTCAATAACCCACCTCAAGGACGTAGATCCATCATTGGTTTGATGTGGCCTCAAGGTCTGCCCTCTGCTGGCAATGTTTGTAATATTGTAGTATAAAATGTAAATGATCAATTTAGGTTAGAAATTCTTTCAGTTTCAAAAACTGCAATATCGCTTTATGGCTTTTAACAAGTTACTGTCGTGCAATAACATTTGTATTCTAATTTAAATCGACATAAAAACAGCTTTTACTACTATACACAATACTTATTTGAATAATTATTGAAAATACACAAATATATAGTCATTCAGTTATTATAAATAATCATGTGCTTTAGTGTCAAATAATTTGTGATGAAAATAAAACATTATGAAACAATTGTACGATTGAAAGAATTGCATTGTTGATAAATAATACATTTATTATCAGCAAAAAATATTTGGGAATAAAAAGTGAAAAGTGAGTAAAGTAATAATAAGGCAATTAGCTAACAAAAAGTATTTGGAATTATTTAACGTTTTAACATAATGTAGCCTATAATAATAATATTACACTTTATTTATATAGCACCTTCATGCTTGACAGAGCCCAAAGTGCTTTACAGAGTATGACAACAAATCACAATAACAAATAAGAAACGTAATTAAAATATGTAAAAACAATAAAACATAAACGAAAATATGTTATATTAAATAGTGTGTATGTATTTTTGTCATGATGTATTTTGGACTCAAAGGAAAAAAGTGACCAAAGTGTGAATCATCGTGTTTTAGTGGATCCGTCCCAGAGGTTTTCTTATGTTGCTCTTTCTTCCTCACTGCTGCGTATGGATGTTTGCTCGATCACAGTAAACTGCACCTCCCAAATGCCCCCCCGCCTCTAAATGAGGGAGAGAGTTTGGTTAGCAGAATCCTCCAGCTCGGCCCACCTGGGACCAAATTCCTCGGGTAGGGTGGACAGATTGGTTTTTCATATGAAACAATCCATGTCAGTGCTTTATGTCCCAAACCCTTCCATCTGGTGTCCTCTTGTTGCCTGTGGGTCATTGTGTTGTCTCACCAGTGTCTCGCACCCCTCTCCATCTGTGCTTATAACCCTGAAATCACTTTACTCTTCTGCTTAGCCCTTTGCATTTTGAGTTTTTTCTTGCTTCCTTTTCCTTTGTGTTCTTAATCGTGTCCTTATTTCATTGTGAAGTGTAAATGGTTGTTTGGCCTAAGAGTAGCTAGTGAACCAAAGAGTCATGCGGCCATGCATGCTCCTTATATGAACCAAGCAGGAACATCATCTTCAAAACCAAATACAAGGTGAACACATATTAAAGCTTTGGTTATTTCTTCAGCCAAATGAAGTTAAGTTGAAGGACATGATCACATGACATAGGTTTAGATAGTGACACATCTCCTGCCACCACTAAACAACGACTAAAGTGTGGAGCTGCAGAATGTTAGCTTTACAGTAGCAGGTGTATGTCAACAAAGTCATCAGATATTAGAAGCTACTTTCAGGTCAAAGAACCCTCAAAATACCACGTACACATATCATCAGTCAAGCTTTGTAGCCGTGTGTGTCCCATGTTCAATGTACACGTAGCATGCCTCCTCTTGTACACGTGTTGTAGCTAGCTTGTTGTGATTTAGCATATCAGGTAAGTATTCACGTGATATATCAACACTGTAACATGAAATATAGTGTATCTACAAGACATTTTATTATAAGAAGGGTAACTGTAAACATGTTGACACATATTCACAATAGTGATTACAGTACAATAAGATAGTTAGCAACCAAGATAAGCTGTGGTAAAAGTCTGGAAGCTGTCCAGATGCTAACCAGCCGAGCAGCGCTTGCTTTATCGATCAGGTAGATACCGTCATACACCTAGGACTGCGTTGACCTGAGACCTGTGATGGAAATCCAAGTTTAAGATGCCAGACCTATTTTATATCCACACTTTATAGAACTATATTTACATCAATAAATGATGTGTGTAGTACTGAAGGAAGTATAAACAACACCGACGAATCACCAAAGACATATAAGAAAATGTACTGTTGACACAAATAGACACGAAAGACTAATATACATCTTATGGCAATCCTACCACACACACACACACACACACACACACCACCACACACACACACACACACACACACACACACACACACACACACACACTTGTAACTGCTCACACTGCCCTCCAGGCCCTGTGATCGTGGAGATCCCCCACTTCGCCGCCCTGCGGGGGAACGAGAGGGAGCTGGTGATTCTGAGGAGTGAGACAGGAGAGAGCTGGAAGGAGCATCACTGCGAACACACCCAAGAGGAACTCAACCAGATACTCAACGGCATGGACGAGGGTCAGTCTCTGAGGGGTGCCAGTAGCCCACGCCGTGACTCTGGGAATCTAAAAGGTTATCCCATATTGCCACGTCATTGTTCCTGACACATGTCCCTCTCTGCCACCCTCCTCCAGAGCTCGACACGCCGGAGGAACTGGAGAAAAAGCGCCTTTGCCGAATCATCACTAGAGATTTCCCACAATACTTTGCAGTGGTTTCACGTATAAAGCAAGACAGCAACCTGATTGGTCCTGAAGGAGGCGTCCTCAGCAGCACTGTTGTGCCACAAGTGCAGGCAGTGTTTCCTGAGGGGGCCCTCACCAAGAGGATCAGGGTTGGACTGCAGGTAATCAAGGAAAGCGGTGGCGTAGTCGCTCCTACACACACTCCTACAGATTCCCTGAGAAAAAGGGGAGTGGCTAATCAATGTTTGTTTAATGTACTGTTTATTATTTGGGGTTACAAATATAGACATGTTATGTTGAAAGTGACTTAGTTGATTTGTAAACTTCAGTAGCTCGGTCACCGTGCTACCCCTCTGTGTCTGCGTGTTTAAGCATATCGTGTTTTGACAGCTGGCTATATTAAATATCCCTCTGTCTGGCGCCCAAATGAAATGCATTCGTTCAGGGATAACACCTACGCTGCAAGTGACTTCACCTAGGTGTCAGACGATCAACACATTCAGCCAAATAGCTACAATTCATTATTTCAAGACTGAATATCTGTACAACATATCATTGCATCTGGGCTCCATTACAAATATTTCTGTTTGTCAAGATGGAGAAGGAACTATTTCCTGCTAAAAGAAGTGTACTTTCAGGTAAATCACTACGTGGACATGGATGCCCGAACATGTGATCACATGGCTGTGTTATTGCAGCCCTCTTTGAGGGGGTGATCCTCAGCGCCTGGCCTGGTCTCAGGAGCCACCCGCTGCAGGGGGTATGTGCAGCACAAAGCAAGGTGCTGATCACTCTGTCCCCTCCCAGGCGCAGCCAGTCAATGTGGAGGTCGTGAAGAAGATCCTGGGAAACAAAGCCACCTTCAGCCCCATCGTCACCCTGGAGCCTCGCAGGAGAAAGTTCCATAAACCCATCACCATGACGATCCCTGTTCCCAAGAACAACTCCGACATGGTTCTCAATGGCTTTGGAGGGGACACGCCCACCTTGCGGCTGCTCTGCAGTATCACAGGTGGGCGGACACATGCAGATACACACACATGCTGCACACGCTCACATTCTAATGGCATGCCTGTGTCCGTGTGCAGGGGGAACGACGCCCGCTCAATGGGAGGACATAACAGGAACCACTCCGCTGACATTCATCAATGACTGCGTCTCCTTCACCACCAACGTGTCTGCACGGTAACAGGAGACCACATCTGTTGTCTCAGTGGTTTAGACTCTGATGCTAACCTAACTCTGCCGTGTTTCCCGACCCCCTCTGCTCTCTAGGTTCTGGCTGATCGACTGTCGGCAAGTGCAGGAATCTGTTCATTTCTCCACTCAGGTGTACCGAGAGATCATTTGTGTGCCGTACATGGCCAAGTTTGTCATCTTTGCAAAGACGCATGATCCCATTGAAGCCCGACTGCGGTGCTTCTGCATGACAGATGACAAGATTGACAAAACTCTGGAGCAGCAGGAGAACTTCATCGAGGTGGCACGCAGCCGAGATGTTGAGGTGAGAAGGAGTGTTCCGCTGAGCGCATAGGGTTGGACGTGTCGCTCACTTTGCATGCTGTACAAGCTCCAGATGTGCGATCGTGCCCCTCAGAGCCCTGAGTGCGATCGTGCCCCTCAGAGCCCTGAGTGCGATCGTGCCCCTCAGAGCCCTGAGTGCGATCGTGCCCCTCAGAGCCCTGAGTGCGATCGTGCCCCTCAGAGCCCTGAGTACAGCAGACTGAAACACATTGTTATATGAAATCAGGAATGACCCTCTCAAGACACGATTGGATCGCCATAAAGGATGCTCCCTAGTCTTCAGGTTTGGTTATCTGCAGACAAAGATGGCCAGTTTAGGTCTAAGGACATTTCTCAAATGTTTGCTTAATCATAAAAAAGGTGAAATGTTCCAATATATAAAAGGGTCTATTGTCCTTAGAAGGTTGTGTACCACGGTCAGGGCTTCTGGTCAATAGTTAGCACGTGGTTAAAGCTAAACGGAAGGGATTCTCTTGCCGGGTGTATGTTGTTATTTAGTCCTCGTTCTAAATATGTTGTTGTGTTTGACAGGTCCTGGAAGGCAAACCGATCTATGCAGACTGCTTTGGAAACCTTCTCCCACTCACCAAAAGTGGGCAGCACCATCTCTTTAGCTTCTATGCCTTTAAGGAGAACAGACTAGCACTCTTTATCAAAGTAAGCACGTTACCTAACTTGAAACCAAGAAAGCACTAACTGTGGTTGTAGTAGCAGTGACTAACCCAGTGCTCTGGGCTCGGCAGGTCAGAGACAACACCCAGGAGCCCTGTGGACGCCTGTCCTTCATGAAAGAGCCCAGGAACTACAGGGCGCTCACCCAGAAGGCCATATGCCACCTCAACATCACCCTGCCATCCTACTGCAAGGTGAGTCGGGCTGACTCACCCAGAGGTGCTTACGATTGCAGATTTCATATTTGATGACAACATTGTTTATATGAATTGTTATTTGTAAGCAGGGCCACACTGCAATCCTGACCCTTTTCTCCTTGACACTGTAATATATGCTGATCTTCCACTTGTGAATGATTACACCATCGGAAACAATTATGCAAAATATGATCTTATTTAATATGTTTGAATACATATCAATAAGTAGTAAACGTGCTAACTCTATCCAGGGTTAACGGTTGGTGTGCTTTGATCAGATGTCTTATCTTAAGTCCAGGATTCACTTACCAGTCACGCTGCATGCTGAAGCGCACTTCTCACACATGATAATCTGACTGAAGCTAACAAGGTTACTTGTTTGACATCTTGAATACTTGTGTCATGCAGCTTTTAAGACCACCTGGCTTGCCTTGACATCGCACCAGCCGGTTGTCTTCATCGCCACAGTAACCATACACTGCCCTTGTCTTTTTCTTCTTTAATATCACTGTTTCTATCTGTGCGTCTTTCTGCTCCTCGCTGCTTCTTGCTCCCAAAGGATTCCGATTCAGATCAGGAGCCAGAGGAAGAGGTAAAGCAGCCGCGGCCTCCTCTTCTACTAACTACCTGCTGACCTACCCCGTCCACTGTCTTGTCATCTAGTGTAGAAGTACATTTTGGATGTTGTTAAGTGCAGTAGTGACTTGTCAGTAGCATAGCTGAGTGTGCTGTTATGTCTATCATGTGTCCTGAAGTAGCACTTTTATAAAACTAACTGTGATCTGTTTTCCATGTTGTTTTTCAGACCAGCAGAACGCTTGAGAAATGTAAGACATATTTAACATTTTATGTTCCTCTATAACTACCACTCACATGTTTGCTGTCTATAACAATACTGCATGTCCTTATTAATGACACTACTATGACAGTAACGCTGATATTGTATGGATGATTAGTCACATGTAGTTTAGCATGTGTTCAGAGCACGCCCCCAGCAGAGCCCTTAGATTACTCATCGCCCATTTACTTCTTTTCAAAGCCTCTTAAGCTTCATGTGTGTGTTGTCCTGTCGCACACACCGGCCATGTCGACGTCATGTTTGTCTCAAGGCTTAACTTCATTTTTTACATTCCTTTTTTTACGATTTCACACCTGCCTTTTTGTTTTTGATTGAACTCATTCCCCTTCACCATTTGAGATTGGATATTTGAAGGAAGAGTTAAACTCTGCCGTCTAAGTATGCACATGACATTTACACGCATGTATTCTGTGGTGATGTTTATTGGCCTCTGCTTCTGTGCTGACTCGTGCGTCACCAGGCCATGTGTGTCGTGCACATTGTCTAAAGGAACAGCTGCAGTGGGTTGTTGTTGTTGTTGTTGTTGTTGCATCAGGCAGCACCATGGCACGTTTACCTGCTCACGTTACAAGAGCCAGAACACAGAACACTCAACTTTCTATGGCACAGTATAGAATCAGACCTCCCAACAATTACAAAAACCGTTTGGTATGTATATTTATCTAAATTATACTCTTAATTTTGTCATTTTAAAATGCCATTAAAATACAGCTTTTAATGGCATTTAACGTAGACTCTGCACGGAGTGGATCAATGAGACCAATAGTGGTGTCCACCACTGCTTGTGGGACGTCTGACTTCCAATCGGTTGCAGTTTGTCACCATCTAGCAGCAAGAAGGGAATAAGAGAAACTTGTACAAAATGGAGGAGGAGATGCGATGTCACTGGACTTCAGCTGCTGATACGGCGTCCCCCATAATGTCTTTGTCCCACTGCAGCCTGCATGTCCCAGCGTTGGACTGGCACTTCTGGCTATGCACATTCCAAACATTAGTTGCTCACGCAACTCGGAAACTCCATGCTAGTGAGATTAGGGGCCGGAATAATAGCATTGCTCCAGTTGTAGTCCTGTAGTTCACCTCCTGACCCACCCTGAATCCTCCCCCTTCCACTTTCCTACCATTGTTTATCTAGGAATGAGAAGATGACTCAAACAGAAACGTGAAAGAATAATACTCTAAATCATTAGAGATAGCCCATATTATTCACAACACTTACTGAATATACATGGATGATATGTTACTAATTAAATGTGTATGATACTAATACTGTATGTTGTACAGTAGCAGTAGTTGTGTATATGCAACAAGAGCTCATCACATTACGGAATGCAGATATACTAATAAGCAGCTCTTGAACATGAACAACTAATATTCTCTAATTTCATTAATACAGTTACATTTCCACTCACTCCACTCACCCTTCACCGAGACCTTTCCAGCTTCCCTTCCCTTTGCTTTGCCTGGAAATAACTTGCCTTACATAACTGTGTGTGTGTGTGTGTGTGTGTGTGTGCTTGTATGGCTGTAATATTACATGTAGTATATGTCTTGATATTGAATGTTAATGTCTTCTGTTGTGGCTGAGCTGATTTTTTTTATGTTACAGCATAACACAATATCACGCATTTTTTTATTTATTTCTGTTTTTATTAAAGTATATTTGAAATATATAGTTAAACATAAGGCTGAGAGAAGGGCAAATGGAATGTAAGTGCCCCATCCTCCAAGATGCCTCTTACCAGTATACCACAGATCATCGTTACCCTTTAGTTTCTGTGAAAGTAAATATCTGTAATATTATTATTTGTCTAGAATGAAAAGCAAGGCGAATCATCACAGTGTATCACTTGCTCTCTTTTTGTAAGACACTACCCAGCCATTCAAGTTGTTTTCAAGCCACCTTGCCTGTTATTACATTGACACCTGTCATGCATCCAAGCAATCTTGAGATGTCCTTTGTGTTTCTTTGTTTCATTTGCTGTCTTTTATTCCATTGTAATCATTGGTTTCTTGGTTTACCTGGTTTCTCTCATAGTATCTTTGAGTTGTTTCTATTGTTTTGTCATGTGTGTGTGTGTGTGTGTGTGTGTGTGTGTGTGTGTGTGTGTGAACGTGTACGTGCGTGCGTGTGTGAATGTGTTAAGTGTATAAGCAAGTTATTTCCTGATCATATCCTTATTTAGCCTTTGCTTTACCACAATTCCCCAGAGACATATTCAAGTATAAGCAAAAGTCCTCTTATACCCTGATGTAGAATCCTTTGTGAATGTGTTGTCCTATGATCCCTGTTCCAATCTTGTCCTGACCACATTCTCCGATGTCTGTCCCCTTTTATTTGAATTTTTATTTCTTTACTCCTTACTTGTCCTTCTTCCATATGGAAGATGAAGAGACGCCGACATCAGCCCTGAAATCAGAGCTGATTCGAGAACCCGACCTTCTATCCGACGTGTCAGAGATGAAACAAGATTTGATCAAAATGACTGCCATCTTGACTGCAGACACCACAGAGAAATCCCCTTCCTTAGGAAGGTGTGGTGTAGAGAAAGGGACTGAGGATGTTTCTGGAGAGCCACTAGAAATAATGGAGAAGGACTTAGAGAAAGTCAAAGAGGACCTAGAGAAAGTCAGTGAGATACTCAGGAGTGGAACCTATAAGGGTGAGGCAGCTGAGGAGACAGCAGCAGCAGCTAGAATGGCAGAGGAGTGGGTTCTCCTGTCAGAGAGCGAGATAAAGGAGGCCATAACGATGGCTGCCTTGGAAACTCAAGAGCCTATCTTACGTGAAAGTAGAGCCAACCGAGGGGCTCCCAGACCAAAAGCAATAAAGGACAGTGGTGACCTTAAAGAATACCTCCTGGATGGATCAGTGGGCTCCAAAATAAAAGTCAAAAAAGAGCCGGCAATCCAAGAAAGATCCACTGAAGTTGTCTCAAGCAAAAGTGCAAAACCAACTACTCCAACCAAAGGACAAGACAAAACAGCTGCTGGCGATGTTAAGAAGCCAGTCAGGAGGAAGGGCAAAGATCAGGGGCAGGCAGAGGAATCCACAGAGACAGGTGCTCTTCTAAGTGTGCCTACAGCTCCTGCCCCAGCATCACCTGTCTCTCCAGTGATTGAAGAAACACCCATTGGGTCAATAAAGGATAAGGTCAAAGCCTTACAACAGAAAGTAGAAGCAGAGCAAAAGAGTACAAAGGTCACTGGGAGCAAGTCTTCACACTTGCCTGTCGCGCGCAAGCCTTCTCCAAAAGCCAAAGAAAGCCCTAAATTGAAACAGGGCCCCCCTAAATCCCCCAAAACTGAGTCTGAAAAACTTGAGGAGACAATGTCAGTCAAAGAGCTGATGCAAGCGTTCCAAACAGGGCAGGACCCCTCAAAGACAAAGTCTGGGCTATTTGAGCTCAAAACACCCACAATGTCAAGATCAGAGAACTCCACCAAAGCAGATACCATCCAGTCAAAACCCATGGCCAAAGCAATAAGTTCATGTGCCTCTCAAGAACGAGAATCATCTTTGGATTCCAAACCTCGAAAGAAACAGAGCCCTCAGCAAGACGAAGAGATGAAACCCAAGTCAGTTGCTTCCGTTCATTCAGATCTAACTGAAACTACAGACTTCAGAAATGGTGGCCTTGATGATAGCTGTGACAGCTCAAAGCATGAGGCTGTGGCAGAGTCACTAAGTGCCAGTTCTGGAGATGGAACCCCTCACCTGAGCTCTGAGGACAGTTTGAAACATGAGGGTCTTGCCACTCCAGACACTAGCCCAGATAGTCTTTCTCCCAAAATTGGACAGCAGACCTCTACATCTTCAGCAGTAACTGCTACGACATTCAAAAAAGAAAGCAAAGACAGAGAGAATCCTGGCGAGTCTGGTGACCAACTGTCTACAGAATTGACTCTCCCTGTTGCTTCCAAAGACGCTAAAAGTGAGTCCTTTTCTGTTGAAAGCAGCGATTCTAAGCCACCTAAACCTCAAAAACGTACAAAGAGAATTTCAGAGACTGTAGAAACGTTTCTTAGCGATGACGAGAGCCCTGATCATCAGCTAACATTACCTTTAGTTGGTTATCCAGCCTCTAGATCCTCTTCACAGCGTCATGACAGCTTAGAGTTGCCTTTAAAACAAGACTCAGATACTCTGAGTCCGTTTGCCGATGACTCCTTATCAATAAGCCACAGAGACTCTCTAGACGGTAGTCCTCTCATGGAAGAAAACTCCTCCCATAAGTCCCCAGATTCTATTGAGCCGAGCCCGACCAAGGAGTCACCCCCTCATGACTCGTTAGAGAGTAGCCCTGTAGAGCAAAAAAGCCACCCATCTTTCCCATCATCTCTAGGTCCGCCTAGTAACTCTTCTAGACATCCAGGTCCCTCCAAAGCTACAGAATTCCCCCAAGATGCTTTGCGTGGTAGGCTGCTTCTAGACCAAGAGGCTAGTGCTGACGATGAATGTTGTGAGCAGACATCTCAGATGACAAGTTCTGGTAAGAGTCCCCTCTCCCCTGATACTCCGAGTTCTGAAGAGGTAAGTTACGAGGTCAACCCCAAACCCCCTGAACATGCATTCCTCTCTGTTCCATCCACATCTTCTATCATCCCTGAAGACCCAGAAGAAGAGGATACTTCAGAAAGCTATGAACCTATGAGGAAAATCACCCCAGAGGACGAGATGTTTAAGATGGCAGCCAAAATAAAAACATTTGATGAAATGGAACAGGACGCAAGGAGCAAAATGAACGCTAGAAAAGATTTGGTTTCTTCAGCATGTGCCAAAACAGGGGATGACAGCTCTGAAACAATGGAGCACACACGTGAGAAGCTTTCACAAAGTGAATGTGGGTTTGAAAAACCCGCAGAAGATTCAAAGTTAGCTATCTTTGCTGATCCCCATATTAAAGTACAACCTCCCTCTCCTTTTTCAGCAGGTTTGCATGATGGCTCCCGCAACAAAGAGGTCATGAAAACCAGAACAACAGCCACTGTCCTTTCAGAGGGACCTCACTCTGTCTCAGACCAGCGTCACTCAGGAATACAACTGGAACAAACACTTTCACCATCTGCAAGAGTTGATAAAGACAGTATTTCCAAAAAGGCCACACCACATGTTGAAAACAGGACTGATGAGCAAAAGGAAGAGTGCTTAAGGAAGTCAAAAGACAACAGCGAAGATGAAAAGCTTGGTCAAGAGGTAGGGGTTTCTAAGCCACAGACGGGGACGCTAAAACATGTCAAAAATGTAACAGATGAAGTGAAAGGAGATCAAAAAGAGCAACCAGGAGTGCCAGAGGCCTCCGGTGAAGCAAAGGACACGTGTAGACCGGAGGTCTGTGTATATGATGACACAGAGGATGATGAAACACTAGAACCTCCCAGAACGGAGTCAAAAGGTGTCACTGCAAGGGTAGAACAGGACTCGTGGTCTGCCATGCGGGAGGATGATGATACCTTTGCAGCTCGCGTCAAGGAGGAGGAGCAGAAAATACTGAATCTGGTACAGGACCGTCAGTCTCTGCAAGCAACTCCAGACACAACACCTGGTAGGACACCGACAGAAGAGAGCACTCCTACCAGTGAGCCAAACCCTTTTCTTTTTCAAGAAGGGAAGCTTTTTGAAATGACCCGAAGTGGCGCTATTGACATGACGAAGAGGAGCTATGAGGAAGAAGGAGGTGGTTTTGCCTTTTTCCAGATAGGTGATCAGCCTTTAGACGAGCCTCTCGTAGAAGATGCCAGGCAGGAAAGTATGAGATCAGCAGCAGAAGAGGAAGTTGGCCTCAATGTAACAGTAGAGGTTAAGAGTGAAGAGACCAAGACATCAACAGAGGAAACTGATTCTCAGCTTCAGTCCCCACCTGAGGGTGATCAGCCAGCCTCTAGAGCCGATCCTACCACCTCTAAAGTCCCTGAAATGAGCCTTTCTGCTGCATCCACAACGGCAAAGAAAGGTCAGACATCACCTGAAGGTCTAGAGACTAAAACAGACACAAATGTGAATGAAGGATACTTAGATTTAGAGAAACAGTCCACTGACCAAATGATAACAACTGTACAGACAGCAGAAACGACAGTCACTCGATCCGTTTACTCTGAGCAGGGCGAAGAGTCTTCTGACTCCTCTCCAGAAGAACCACAGTCAGTGATAGAAGCACCAACAGACAAAACCAACAAACAGATTGCTTCCAGTGGTGTTAAAAAGATTCCAGTCAAAACACCATCTAAGTCTACTTCTCAAGGTCGGGGGAAATCCACAATTCCCTCTCCACCTCAAGCAGCCTCCTCTTCAACCACTCTTAATAAAGAGGCCTCCTTCATTTCTGAACCTAAATCTAGAATTCCCATCAAGTCGAGCACTCCCAAGCCTGATTCTCCCGCCAAAACTGCTCGATCTACCCAAGACAAAAAGCTTAAGGTCCCTGTAAAAAAGGATTCAAGGAGAAAGTCTGAGACGGATGCAGGTCCCTGTTTGGATATCAAAACCAAGACACCATCTTTCAAAGCCAAGAGCTTCTGTGAGGCGGAGTCTACCACACCATCTGCCAAGAAAGAACAAGGTCGCCCATTGAGTGCTGACTTAGCTAAATCTAAAGGTTTCCAGTCCAGATTGCCAGTCCGAGGCAAAAGTGGTCAATCAACTCTTTCATCGACACCCGTGAAAGAGAGACGTGAGCAACACAAACAGCCCATTGATTTCTCTGAGGAGATAAGCGACGAGGCAGCCAAACTGGTGGCGAGGTTGGCTCAGGCAGAGACAGAGAGAGAACAAGAGGCTGCAGCTGCCCACTCAGATGATGAGAGCAGTCTCATTGATCCATCAGTCATAGAGAGAGACACTTTCCCTGAGATGCAGTCCCCTCCCTCAGGAGACGTCTGTCCCATTAGACCACTGTGGGACGACCCTTCTGAGACACAGATGCAGCCAATCCCAGATGATAAAGTCCAAAGTCAAGGTATCCCCCGATCTTAAGGGGCTATTCTCTATCTGTTTGTCACTAGTGACTTGTACAGTAGCTGTTAAGGTGTTCGTCTGTTCCTTGTAGTTCATTCCTATTGTAGTCGAAGAAGTCATGTGGCTGTGGTGTTTGAACTGTGTGTTGGAAATGATGTTTCTCTTCCCCTCTGTGTGTGCTGAATATCTCAAGATTGACTTAAAGGCTTTTTGGAACTTGTGAAAACAACTTAGTGGCTAGAAAACTATGAAACATTAAAGAGTATACTTATGTAAACATTAATTTTCTAATGGTTAATGTATTTTTCTTAATCATAGCGTCACTACAAGGTCTTTCACAACCATGTGATACAGGCTTTTTGTGTAGTTCAAGGCACACCACTCTTATTATGTCCTAATGAATGAACCAAACTGTTAGTATAACAAAAACAGGAAAGCCAATGAAGATACTATTTGTAAATGTTCATTTGGTATAACTTGCAGTGGTGTTTACAGTAGATCCACAGGATGAAGAAGAGAGAAAAGAGCAACGGTCTGCCATTATAGCCGACCACCTGGGCTTCAGCTGGACTGGTGAGTCACACCTTGCCCTTAGTAGCAAAGACATCCAACTTACATTAAATAAACATTATTAGTACAATTTTGGTCGGCTTTCAATTAAAATAGTTGTAATCTTTTAAATGTATATTTTTACCATCTTAATCATTACAATGTTTTATATTTCTCGACAGAATTGGCTCGGGAGCTGGACTTCAGTGAGGAGAGGATCAACCTGATAAGAGTTGAAAACCCTAACTCACTGCAAGATCAAAGCCATGCCCTTTTGAAACTCTGGGCAGAAAGGGAAGGACACCATTCCACAGGTTAGAGATAAGTAGGGAACATAGTTTTCACAAGTATTGCTCTGAAACACAAGTGACGTAGAATCTCTCATTTCATTTGGAAAAAATATACTTTTTCAAATTTGAAGGTGAAACTTTTTAACTTATTTTTTGTTTTAACAGAAACAACACTGATCAAAAGATTGACTAAGATCAATCGAATGGACATTGTTCACCTCATCGAAACCAAGATACTCAAGTCCACTGAGGACGACACATCATCACATACCTATGCAGAAATAGAGCGGACCATAGCATTGGATCACAGTGAAGGTGCACAAGTCCATGTCAATTTTAAACAGAATAATGGTTAGTTGATATATCTATGTAGAAAGTTCTTATTGATTTCCTTGTTCAGGTTTCTCTGCCCTTCACGAGGACATTGACAGCCCCAGGCCCGGCAGGCGTACAGAGGCTTCACGTAGGAGTCCAGGCTCGGGCCAAGAGGTACCCATGGTGACAGCAGAGGACCTGTCCTCCAGTTTGTCATCACTCCACGAAAAAAAGGCCCATAAAGAAAAACTACAAAAAGAGATGGAGACATCATAGTAGGTTACCTAACAAGTTGAATGCATGTGGCCTGTTCATTCATCTAATCATTATTAGGCTTTGGCATTGTTTGGATTTTATTGACATTTTTATGAACATTTGAGAATGTATCATTCCCCCGGTCTCCTCTGATGTGACACTGCAACCTGTGTCTAACCATATGTGTCCAACACATGTCTTGCAATATATCTGACAGGTGCCCAATCGCTTCACTGTTTGTAAAAGTATAGAAATCATAATTTCACAAACAGTACACTGACTTCCCTTTGCTCCTCCCAATCTGTCTCACAGCCCCGGGGGAGTGAGTCGGGGATCTCAACTCTTATTCATCCTTCCAAAACAACATGTGTTGCTTTGCGCAGCACGTTCATGTACATGTTAAGGAACCGATAAGCAGAACCCAAATAATTAGTTTTTCTTTGGATACCCAGTACTGGGCAATTGATAGAGGTTCTTCCTCAGAATTGAGTTTCAGTTCCCAACCCTAGTCATTACTTGCCAGGGTTACTTCTGATTTGTCTTCACTTTAAAATGAATACATTGAAATTAATTGTTGTTTTGTTTTGTCACAGCTCATCACAAAGAGTATATGAAGAATTGACAGATACCGTACACACAGGGAGTTTGAACCAAGTAAGTCCTTTCTTCACATTGTACCGCACAACTCCATTCAACCTCCGATCCCATGTGATAGACCCTGTGTACAAAGGGGGACCCAAGTTAGGTGCCCAGATTACCCCATCCCCTCACCTCACTGTTGAACCCTGTGATGATGAGGGTGCTGCTGCATATGAAGGGGCAGAGGGGGGAGACGAGTGGAGCTTGGAGTGTCTACAAACCAGCCATTCTGAAAACGATGATCATCTTTTGTCAACTTTGCCCTGGCGAGAGTCTTCCAATATGTCTCGAACAGGTGTATGCGAGAGTCCACTGTTGTATGTGACCGATTTTGGAGATAGCTTGAATGAGTGCGATCAAGCTGAGCAAGACTTCAAGGAAATGTCCATTGAGCTAAAAGGAACCGATGAGGTGTCTGGAAAGATTTGCTCGACACTACAACCTGCAAGTCAACAACATGTTCTGCCTTCTTCTGGTTCTGCTGATGCAACAAGACAACACATGGATGAAGTTGCACATCGACTCTATAAAGTCTTGTATGGATATGAGGTTGAATTGACAGGTTCCAATAGTAAGGATTTGTCGGTGGTGCCTATGGATGCATCGCGAGAAGACATACTTCAGGTTCCAGTCAGGGAAGATGCAGTCGATGGAACAGCTGGACACACACACACTGATCTAGATTTGTCAAAAGTTTTGCCTGATATTTATAATTCCCACGTTTTAATTTCAAGTGACCTTAATGACAAGTCTCTTCCTTGCACACATCAAACCGACACTGCCACTCACAGACTAGCATCTCCCTCTGATGACAGTTGTACCATCACACGTTTAATATCTCAAAAACAGGAACAATTAAGCCCAGCTTGCTTCATTCAGGTGTCACATGACTCAACTTTGGTTCATTTGCAAGACAAAGCAATGTCAGTTATAACAAGAGCTGAGTATAGTTTTGAGAAAACACTGTCCTTCGGAAAGAGTGCGAATGAGGTCGTTGTTTCTGTAGAGACTGCCCCTGATATCAAAGCTACCAGCCATAGGCCCTGCTTACCAGAATCAACATCTGACGCCTCGAGTGAACGTCCTCATGATGGGTCATCGTCACCGGAATGTGTGACTGATGAGGAAATTGAGCTGCATTTTCTAGCACCTGATTCTCATAAACCTCCACGTAGGCCCTTGTCTCCACTACCACCTCCTGTGTGTCCGTGGGAAACTGATGATGGTAGAGTTGCAGAAGCCCAGGGGCAATTCATGCTGAGTTCACAAGGAGACACCTTTATGCTATTAACATCGAACGCAGAGGAAAGGCCGTTAACACCAATGGTTCCCAACAAAAGACCATTTGGAAGGCAATTATCAGGAGGCAGTGATTATAGTGGGGAGAGATCAACCCCACCACCATCAATAACTTTCAATATAGACGACAGGGAATCGTCACCGAGGTCTGCCTTTTTAGAGACGATGCCGTGTTTCTTTGCATCTTCTGAATCCAGTGACTGCATCCCCGTTCAAGTCTCAGGGTCCTGTCGACATAGATCATCATCCCCTGACTCATTGTCGTCAGATTTGGAATTTGAATTTGCACTTTTTTCATCAAATCCTCTTGAAGACAGGCCCTCATCCCCAGCATCTTGGACATCTATACATGAGCATAAAGCACTGTCACCTGATTCACCTGTCCCTGAATTCAGTCATGACTGGCCTGACTCAGCTATTGCAAGGATAGGGGAGAGATGCTCTTCACCTCAATCAGTATATTCGGATGTAGAATATGGCTCCATTTCTCTAGCATCGGCTAATTATGAAGATAGAGCTTCATCCCCTTCCTCAGCTGGACATCAATCAAACTTACCTGAACCATTATTATCTGATACAGAGAATAAACCACCAACACCAGTGGAATCCGTTTTTGAGGATGATGATGATGATGATGATGATGATGAATGATGATGATGATGATGATGATGATGATGATGATGATGATGATGATGATGATGATGATGATGATTGGGTTGTTATATGTGCATTTGATATTGATAACAGAGCACTTTCACCAGATTCAGTGCCTGAATACAGACCGATGTCTCCTCAGTCAGCAATGTTAGATATTAGGGCATCCTCTCCAGAAACCTTAAGTGATTGTCTGTCCATAGATTCTCCCATACCACAATATACACCATCTTTGCATCATGCTGTTACTATTGTTGATCATTCATCATCACCAGAATCTGCCTTTTCAAACACAGAGTACGAGGCCCTACCTTCGCTTTCATTTTTTGAAAATAGGCCATTATCTCCTGACTCAAGTTGTTCTGTCAATGATTATGGCTCATATTCTGCGTCTGACCTACCGCTTGAGAAAGACATAACGCTTGAAACGACACATGCTGAAATTGTTGTAGAAGAGGCTTGTATTGATAAGCAGTATGAAACAAACAAAATTGTTGATCTAGAAAAGTCCAAATCTCAGGAAAGATACTCAACCTTTATTATGTCAAAACCTGGAGAAATTCCCATTAAACATAAAGAAACGAAAACGTCCAAGATAAAATCAGTTGTATCTGATTGCAGTCAGTCACAACAACACACTTATACACCAAAAGCAGAAGTTGAGCCTTTGTCAGGTATTGAAACAGAACAATGTCAAGAGGTGTGTGATACAGGATACTCAAAGGATGACGTGAACAATCCCGTAACTGGGATGACAAAACCTGCAAGAAAGAAAAAATCTAAGAAATCAGTCAAGAATGATGAACCTGTGAAAAATGTTACAAAATATCAGGAAGAATCATCAGAGAGTTTGGTTACATATGAAGAGATACAAGGCTCTGTTGGATCCCTGTCCCCCGTTGTGTCTCTAGAAACAGCATCTGATGATCTAGCATCCTCGTTGGCATTTACTACTAAAGTTCCAGAAGTTCAGCAATTACCTGGAGTCTCTTTGGTTTCTGATATACCTTTATCCTTAACAGAAGATTCAGTGCCAGTCCACAGTTTAACATACGAAGCAGAACTTTGGAAGCTCATCTCTCAAATTCGTGACCCACAGTATGTAGGAGATACCTACATGAATAAAATCGGAGTGGTTCAGTTTGCTAAAACACAAACTGAATCTTATCAGTCAAGGTTAGATGCAAAAGTTAAAGCTTTACCCTCCGAATATTACCAAAGACGGCTGTCTCAGGATTCTGAAGCAGAATATAGACCCATGTCACCACAATCCCTGTTGGTGCTGGATACACTTCGACCAGACTCCTCCAATTCAAGAATATCTGTAGCTAGTCAGGAAGCCTTAATGCCTGATTCCCCAGTGCCCCAGTACTTTGTTTCTCTCTCTGGACCTTCTCAGGTTTATCACAGATCAGATTCAACAGAGTCAGTATTGTCAGATCTGGATCTGGAGACTGATGTAAATATTTCATTTCTTTTTGAGAACAGACCAGCATCTCCTGATTCAGTTACATCTGTAACCATGTACAGGGCACTCTCGCCTGAGTCACCTGTTCCTGACTTTAGAACTGGTTTACGAGAATCAGTTGTAATTGCTAGATTGGATCGATCTTCATCTCTTGAATCAACCACCTCTGATCTGGAAATGGTGTTTCCGCTATTATTAGCAGAGCACCGCCGCTCTTCCCCATGTTCCGTCGATGAAAACGGGCCACTTTCAACCGAGTCACCAATCCCTGTGTTTGGACAGGCTTTATATGAATGTGTTGCTCAGGCAACACTGTCAATATCCTCCTCACCTGTTTCAGTTTGTTCACATGTGGAGTATGGGGCTATGTCTCTGTCACAAATGTCCTCTGAATTTAGACCCTCCTCGCCTGACTCAGTAGTTTCTGGATTTGGCTGTGACTCACCGATACCAGAATTTATTGCAGGGCTGACTGGATCAGAATCAGTTATTACTCCTCAATCGCCTGAGTCATTGGTTTCCGATGTTGAATATGCACAAACAAGTGTAGACATAGGTATTAGCGAGCAGAGAGCTGATTCACCTGAATCCCAAGTGTTGGACACCACAGAGAGACCATTGGATGGTAGTCTTCAAACCTTACCACTTAAGGCAATAAGGGTGCCAGTATATAGACTTGTTTATGATGCTGATCTTTGGAAGCTTATTTCTCAAATACATGATCCTCATTATGTTGGGGAGACATTTTGCAGTAAAACGGGTGTTTTTGAATATGCTGGAACAAGAATCGAGTATGTTCTGGATGATTCAGCTGCGACACATGGAGAGACTGAGGGTTGTATGACGTTGAAAACTCCAGAGTCATCTGATGCAGATGTTCAACAAGCAATGCAAACCAAGATTGGGAGGCAAGAGAGCCCAGCGTTGGAGTGCGGCCCTTTATCACCTGGTTCTCTAATAACTGAAACTGTTGATTCCACTATTGAAGACAAATGGTCAGCTGACGATGATTCAACGTTCAGATCAAACCAGCTGATAAGTCAACTAAGAGACCCTCATTACATAGGAGACACTTTGGTAAGCAAAGTTGAAGAGTTTGAATATGAGAATATGAAAAAAGAACGTGTTCTTTTTAATTCAAATGCAGAAGACACAGGAAAGCCAATGTCACCTGACCCTGAGTCAGAATATACATCATCGGGCCCAAAGTTATCTAGTGCTTCAATCTCTGTGGACGAGTATAGACCTGACACTAAAGATAATAAAGATGTGTCGGACTTATTCGAACTAGAGGTTGAGGAGAAACCAATGTCACCTGATTCTGAATCAGAATTTAGGCCTTTCTCTCCTGCATCACTGATGTTCATTTCACATATCAGATCGCCCTGTTCTGAATCATCTGACTCTCTGAATGAATGTACAGCTCTTTCACCCGACTCACCTATTCCAGACTTTAGACCGGTACTTCAAGGGTCCCCAAACACATGCACGCATCATAGATCCTCTTCAGCGGAATCAGTGCTGTGGGATTCTGAAGAGGAAAATGAGTCATCTTTCCCAATGGTCACAGAATGTCGATCTTCTCCTGATTCCTTTGTATCTCTCAGTAAGTCCAGAAGACTTTCTCCTGACTCTCCTATACCTGACTTCAGACAGGCTTTGCTCGAAACACATACTGAGTTTAATGCTTTCAGTCCATGTTCACCTGAATCAGTGGCCTCAGAAAGAGAATGTAGTCCTTTGATTCAACGAATGTTTGATTTTGAGGAAAGAGCAGAATCCCCTGAATCCGGGGTGTCGGACGCTGATCTTAGATGTCTGTCTCCTGATTCTCCAGTACCCCAGTACATTATGAGTGGACCCACTATGTTAGGAGTAAGATACGGATCCACATCACCTGGTTCAGTATTTTCTGAGGAGGATTTGGAGACCAGTTTGTGCATCCCTTGGCTTTTTGAGGACAGAGCAGCATCTCCTGGTTCAGCTGCACCCAAAGAGGAATGTAGACCTCTTTCACCAGACTCACCCATACCTGATTTTACACATGCACTACAAGAGACGTCCATATCACATATGTGTTCAAGGTGTTCTTCACCTGAGTCAGTGTCGTCTCATTTTGATGAGGACATTGAGATATCTTTCCCAATGGCCATCGAAGACCGATCTTCTCCGGAGTCTTTAGCATCTTTGAGTAAATACAAAAGACTTTCTCCTGATTCTCCTGTACCTGACTTCAGAAAGGCTTTGCCAGAGACATATTCTGAGTTCAATGCTTACAGGTCATTGTCACCTTGGTCATTATATTCAGATGAGGATTTAGATCCTGATTTGTGTATCCCTTGGCTTTTTGAGGACAGAGCAGCATCTCCTGGTTCAGCCACATCCCATTATGAACGTATACCTCTTTCACCAGACTCACCCATTCCTGACTTTTCACACACACTGCCATCTTTGTCCCATATGTGTTCAAGGTGTTCTTCACCTGAGTCAGAGTTCTCTGATTTGTATGAGGACATTGAGATATCTTTCCCAATGGTCATAGAAGACCGATCTTCTCCGGAGTCCTTAGAGTCTCTGAGTAAATATAGAAGACTTTCTCCTGATTCTCCTGTACCTGACTTCAGAAAGGCTTTGCCAGAGACATATTCAGAGTTCAATGCTTACAGGTCATTGTCACCGGAGTCAGAGGCTGCAGAATCAGAACATACTCCTTTGATTCCACAGATGTTTGATTTTGAGGAAAGAGCAGAATCCCCTGAATCCGGGGTGTCGGACGCTGATCTTAGATGTCTGTCTCCTGATTCTCCAGTACCCCAGTACATTATGAGTGGACCCACTATGTTAGGAGTAAGATACGGATCCACATCACCTGGTTCAGTATTTTCTGAGGAGGATTTGGAGACCAGTTTGTGCATCCCTTGGCTTTTTGAGGACAGAGCAGCATCTCCTGGTTCAGCTGCACCCAAAGAGGAATGTAGACCTCTTTCACCAGACTCACCCATACCTGATTTTACACATGCACTACAAGAGACGTCCATATCACATATGTGTTCAAGGTGTTCTTCACCTGAGTCAGTGTCGTCTCATTTTGATGAGGACATTGAGATATCTTTCCCAATGGCCATCGAAGACCGATCTTCTCCGGAGTCTTTAGCATCTTTGAGTAAATACAAAAGACTTTCTCCTGATTCTCCTGTACCTGACTTCAGAAAGGCTTTGCCAGAGACATATTCTGAGTTCAATGCTTACAGGTCATTGTCACCTTGGTCATTATATTCAGATGAGGATTTAGATCCTGATTTGTGTATCCCTTGGCTTTTTGAGGACAGAGCAGCATCTCCTGGTTCAGCCACATCCCATTATGAACGTATACCTCTTTCACCAGACTCACCCATTCCTGACTTTTCACACACACTGCCATCTTTGTCCCATATGTGTTCAAGGTGTTCTTCACCTGAGTCAGAGTTCTCTGATTTGTATGAGGACATTGAGATATCTTTCCCAATGGTCATAGAAGACCGATCTTCTCCGGAGTCCTTAGAGTCTCTGAGTAAATATAGAAGACTTTCTCCTGATTCTCCTGTACCTGACTTCAGAAAGGCTTTGCCAGAGACATATTCAGAGTTCAATGCTTACAGGTCATTGTCACCGGAGTCAGAGGCTGCAGAATCAGAACATACTCCTTTGATTCCACAGATGTTTGATTTTGAGGAAAGAGCAGAATCCCCTGAATCCGGGGTGTCGGACGCTGATCTTAGATGTCTGTCTCCTGATTCTCCAGTACCCCAGTACATTATGAGTGGACCCACTATGTTAGGAGTAAGATACGGATCCACATCACCTGGTTCAGTATTTTCTGAGGAGGATTTGGAGACCAGTTTGTGCATCCCTTGGCTTTTTGAGGACAGAGCAGCATCTCCTGGTTCAGCTGCACCCAAAGAGGAATGTAGACCTCTTTCACCAGACTCACCCATACCTGATTTTACACATGCACTACAAGAGACGTCCATATCACATATGTGTTCAAGGTGTTCTTCACCTGAGTCAGTGTCGTCTCATTTTGATGAGGACATTGAGATATCTTTCCCAATGACATCTTTCCCAATGATATCTTTAGAAGACCGATCTTCTCCAGAGTCTTTAGCATCTTTGAGTAAATACAAAAGACTTTCTCCTGATTCTCCTGTACCTGACTTCAGAAAGGCTTTGCCAGAGACATATTCTGAGTTCAATGCTTACAGGTCATTGTCACCTTGGTCATTATATTCAGATGAGGATTTAGATACTGATTTGTGTATCCCTTGGCTTTTTGAGGACAGAGCAGCATCTCCTGGTTCAGCCACATCCCATTATGAACGTATACCTCTTTCACCAGACTCACCCATTCCTGACTTTTCACACACACTGCCAGAGTCCATATCACAAATGTGTTCAGGGTCTTCTTCACCTCGTTCTGTTTTGTCAGATTTGGAAATAGAACTGACATTCCAACTTTTCTTGGAAAGCAGACCTTCATCTCCTGAATCTCAAGACTCAATCAGACTTGCACCTGATTCACCTTTACCTGACTTTATGCAACCAATGTTTGGATTACATGAACATGTTTGTGGACATGGCTCGTCATCACCAGAGTCAATGTGTTCAGAAACAGAACACATTGGCATAAGCCTAGGATCACTAGTTTATGACAATAGACCATCTTCACCTGGCTCAGGGGCATCTGGAGATGAATACCAGGCCCTCTCATCAGACTCTCCCATACCTGAATACAGACCAGCAATGTGTGAACGTGTTATTGTGAATGTTGGCTATAGATCATCTTCCCCTGAATCCACTGACTCTGAAATTGAGTATGCGTTGAGTGAGTTGTTGATGCCCATCACTTATAGTGTAGAGGATAGGCCAGATTCTCCTGAATCACTAGGATCAGAAGTACAAGAGGATGAATTAAAACTCCTATCATCTGATTCGCCAATACCTGACTTGACAAAGACATTTGAAAATAATATGATGACTCTGAGAGACATATCAACTACTGTATTTTTAGGTTCAGATGATTTGTCACAAACTGGTACAGTAGGGAGGTCGGCATCCCCAGAGACTTTTGAATCAGATGAGGGAGATCCTGTTTTATCAACAACAATGGCACCTTTGTCCTCTGAGAATTCGGCCACTCTGGCAGCTGAGTATAATAGCACCTGTGATGCAGAACTGTGGAAGCTGATTTCTCAAGTGCATGATCCTCAGTATGTGGGGAAAACGTTTAGCCGTGAAACAGGGTTTATGCAATGTATTGGCAGCACGATAGAAAATGAAAGGAGTGTTTCAGATGAGGACCAGGATGATACATTTGAAGGTAAAAATGAGCATGACGTCAGAGTAAATGCTTCAGAGGGGACACATATATTTACTTCCTCAGCCACAGCTGGCTTTCGTTACACTTCAAGTGCACAGGTCATATCAGAAATATCTCTTTCACAATCTGACAAACTTGTTTCAGAGTCACCAGTGATAGAACACATTTGGTCTTCAGGAGCAGCTCCATACAGACAGACAAAGTACGCATTTGAAAAACCTTCCCCCGAGGTACATACAGAGCCTGATGATCATTGGGTCGTTCAGTCTGCATCTGACTCAGACGATGATGATCTACGTGATTCACCAGAATCCTTGATAGACTACAGACCCATATCCCCCGATTCAGTCATGGTGATGGAATCGAGACCATCATCACCAGAATCTGTCTCATCAGTCAATGAGTTTAGACGCCTCTTACCAGATTCCCCGATACCATCATCTTCACCTGAAACTTTAGCATCGGATATAGATTATGCGCAATTTGAAAATATGGAATTTCAGTTTGAAGAATGCAGGCCATCATCTCCAGGGTATTCACTCTTAGAGGAGGACGATGAGAGAGAACGGCCATTGTCGTCTCAGTCTCTGCCTGAATACAGGCCCATGTCACTTGAATCAGCGATGGACCCAAGAGCATCATCTCCTGAATCGATGCCTGAGTTTAATGAGAACAGATCGCTTTCTCCAGACTCCCCCATTCCCCAGTTCGCTGTGCCATTGGAGTACACTATTACACATAGGTCATCATCACCTGACTCCACGGGTTCAGATTCAGAGCTAATGGTCTCGTCTTCAAGAGATGCTGAGACAGACAGACCATCCTCACGTGAATCCATGTCATCGCCCAATGAGTTCAGTCGACTAATGCCAGACTCACCAGTACCTGATTTTATGAGAATATTGTCTTCTTATTTTATTGACGCTACCCTTGTTGATAGATCTTCCTCACCAGTGTCTTGTTTATCAGACTCTGAGTGTGTTGCTTTACCTATTGATTGTTGGATTGATGATAGCCCAAGGCCACTGAACCCTCAAACGGTTGACTCAGAAGACAAATTAGCTTTTTGCTGTGAGGATACTGAACCTTTGAGTCATGTGACACATTGTGAAACTTTATTACCCAGTCAGTCTTTATCATTACTTAACAAAGGCCCATTGGCTGAGTTATTATCACTACTTCCAATCAGTGAGAACAAATCGAAGGAAGAACATATCAATCCTGACTCGCAAAAAATGACTGGACCAGAGGTTTTGTCAAAAGAAGGGATACAGCGTGAATCAGAAGCTGAAAGTATCTCAACTTCAGGAACCGCGGTTTGTGAGGAAGACTTCCAAAAGGACTTTTCTGTGAAACCATCGCCCGTTCAAGATCCACAAAGAGAGGACAAGAAGATCCAACTCACCCATGCTGGAGAACTAAAGAAGACGACAGGCTCACAACGGGTAAGGCTGAGAGCATGACAATCACGCACAGAATCACGAGTGTTTTGGATTTCATTAACGTGACCTCGATAAGGAAAATAACTGCCTTGATGGACTAACAAAATGGAGTGCAGTTAATGCATCAAACATGTCCGGAATGTTTCAGGAATAATAAATTACTTATTGATCTTCCTCCATGTATTCATCTGATGCTAGGCTCCCTTTGAGTGCATGTCTTGGCTTCACATTTATTGTTCAAAACATAATGAGAATTTGGCTGTATGGAAAATAATCATGCTCATTTATTTATGTTGATATTCACTTGCAGGCTCCTCCTCAGATACTAGAGGAACCTCAGTTTCTTACAGATGATAAGCAAAGCACAATACTGACAGAAGACTCAAGGAAAATAGGTCTGGTGTTCGATGATGACAAGCCAATGAAATCAATCCCCCTACAGCTACCTGAGCAGAACATACACACCACCCACAGAACTGTTACTCCAGTTCTCCCTGCATCGAAGGATATATCACGTTTAATGTCGGATAGGCCCCAATGGCCCTCAGGGTCTGAGTTCTCCCCTGATAAAGAGCAGTCCAGTGAGCTTTGTTCACCTATGTCTGCTCAGCTTTTGGTACCTCCAGATTTTGAAGCAGTATTTTCAGAACATCAAACCCTGAGAGTTTCTGAATTGAGCCAAGCTTCGTTGAATGATTTGAGTCCAGTATCTTCGGTGTTCAGTGACTCAATGTCAGCTCAAGTTGGGACTGAAGCCACCTCCAAAGGAGAGTCTGAATATCGACAAGACTTTGAGTTTCCCCCAGATTTGAACAGAGTCGTCTCAGAATTTGAGAAAACCACCTCAGAATTTGAATCAGGGCATCCACAGGTCCTACCAACAGAACTCAGGAAGGGATCGGATTCTCCACAGCACTCTGACTCAGATGGGGAATTCTTTGACTGCAAGCAAGCCTTCTCTGACAACTCTGAACCAGATGAAATGAAACTCAAACATGAGATTACCTACCATATCTCGGAACCCCCGTCCCCAATGCCTGGGAGTCGCTCTGATCTCTGCTTCCGGAAAGGCAGCCCTGAATACACTGCTCACTCTTTCCTCGGAGTGGAAGATTACAAGTGCTTCTCTTCTGGCAGTGAAAGCTTCGGGGAACTTGCTTATGATTCAGAGGGTTCGCGGGAGTATCAAACAGAAGGAAATCTCCCAGTGTGTGAAGAGCTTCCTTCCAGAGATCAGGCAGGGTATTACGATGATGATGACTTCCTGGGAAGGGTAAGAGGTTGAGCATGAGCACAGTGGCTTGTTGCTTGCCTGGCCAGATTGGTTGGTGTTAAGCTGCATTCAAGACTCAGAAACAAAATAACGTGTGGACTTAACCTTAATGGGGCTGACGAATGCTTTTGTGTGCATGAGTGCCTAAACCCTAAGGAAATAACAAAGTTGTGAAGACTATAACGAGTTGATGAATTTAGTAGTGTGTGATGGCTGAAAAGCCGTTGATATTGGTGTTGTGATTGGTTGCAGTCACAGATGTTGGAGTCAGCATTGGCGACATTAACATGTTCCTGTTTAGAACTTACTATATAACAGATGACTGTATTCACACCTGCACCTGTTTGCATCCTTTGATTTCTCTTTGTTTTTTCCACCAGTGTGTGAAATACTATTTGTCAAGTGCTGTGCTGTGGACAGCAATTACAACATTTTATTAGTAATACTTTGGCCTCACATTAGGAACATATATATATGTCAAGCTTTGTCCGTTAACTCATTGTGACTATGGATCATAATGACTTTGCACTTCAACTTCATCAACTTTTCTGTAGATATTTGGTAAAACAAGGGGAACATGGGCTCCCACCGCTTTACAAATCATTTCTCATCATCTCAAACATTTGTCAGACAAACACAGAAACGAAGCCGCTACCCATAATGATCTTTTATGAAGTTCCGACTGGTAAACTGACCGTTAATCAGATATGGTTCTAGCCGGGGCAGAACAGGCTGGAGGACTCCACAATAGCCTGTGGAGAATGTACTCTTCAGATGTATACGGGTGTTGTTGCATCTTTGCCTGTTCAGACCATGATTTGAAGTTGATACTTCATTTGCAAAATAGCAGCAGGCTATGAAATCTCTGAAACTATTCTGCATATTTATTTCACTTTAAGTTATAAATGAGGCCAACAAACATGGGAAGCAGGAGCATACACAGCAAGTGTTCATGTATTATTCCGCCTACATTTTAATGATTATTTCCCTAAGTGTATCGTGGTACTAGCAGTGTGTCCTATTTCAGGGGCCGTTTCTGGTCTGCTCATAATCTACCAATATGTCAAAATGCAAAGTTTAGATCAACATCAAATAATTGGGATTTAGACAATTTGATAAGATGTACGGTGTTAACTGGGGGGGTCTGATACCGCCTGTATTACGCACACTGGTGACCATCCCTGCACGTGTGTTTCAGTGGGAAGTTGTATATGTGCCTTCTCTTCATCCATAATCATTATTGTGTAAACACATTTGTATTGCCTCAGTACATGTGTCTGTCTCTGTGCCTTTTTGGCCAGCACACATGGAAGTGAGGTTCAGAGAAAAGGAGGAACAGCTGTTTGCGGTGTGTGTGTAACATTGTGTGGAGCTGATACTATGATCCATGCTGGTTATGTGCGCTCTCCCAGGAGATAGCAGAGGAGCTAGGGATGCTGTCTGATAGCTCAGAGGAGGAGGTGCTGACCACCAGGGTGGTCCGACGCAGAGTTATCATTCAGGTAAACGGCACGATGCAGCTGTGCAGCCTCTGTGTTATTAAGAGGTGGTGGGTAGCAGGGTTAGTGCACTGGTCTGTTGTTTTTGTTGCTGGTTTTGACTTACCAGGGTTAATCATAATATACACGAGATCATGTCGACATGATTTTCTTTGCTTTGTTATAGAGATTAAAGTCCAAAGGGCCCTATTCCCTTTTCTGTAGTGTTGTATATGCTGTGCATGTTCATGGTCTGCAAAGGTTCTCGTCAGAGGGAGTTTCACTTCACTACTGTAGTGTGTGGGTGGATTACGGGTGATTGATATCATGTATGTGGTAGATGCTCTAATGCAGGGGTTCTCAAAGTGCGGCGGGCCAATGGCGGCCCTCGGCAATGTTTCTGGCGGGCCGCGATAGTTAATGTGACACACTGAAATGCATGCGTTGTATTTTAATCCTCCATGGTTGGATCTAGTAAGAATTAGAATGGAATTTAAGAATGGTAAAACTGCGCCCTCTGGGCTGTCATTCCTAAATTATGAATGACAGCTTGTGGAAAGTTTGCTAGACTACTGGTTGCATGGCAACTAGGCATCTCGCGAGTGGCGGTAATTGGTTAGTACAATAAAGAAAGGATTTGTTTTGGAATTATTTTGTGTTCCGTTTTTTCTTGGGCGGCCCTCAATCCAGTATTGGGTACGTAAATTGGCCCTCACTCATCAACACTTTGAGAACCCCTGCTCTAACGGGAATACCACGCTCTGTGCATTAACATGTGAACTGACCATATGTTTTGTTTTGTCTACAGGCGGATAACCTCCCAGATATCCCAGCACAGACCGTCACTGAGGAGAAGTACACAGATGAGCATGGCAACATGGTGGTTAAAAAAGTACGCTTTTATTCAAAGATAGCAACAACAACAAAATAACCAGGATTTGCAGGAAAACAATCAATGTAATGTTCATTGGCCTGCCCTACATGGTTAGACATCCAGCTTTCAGGTTTTACAACTGATCTCTTTGTCCACCAGATCACTCGGAAGATTATTCGTAAATACGTGTCAGCGGATGGCATGGAGACACAGGAAGTGACCATTGAGGGCTCTCACCAGGAGACGGTGCACATCGAGGAGGGAGACACTGTGTCCAGAGTGGTGAAGAGGACTGTGTTGCACAGTGGGGGGGATCAGAAAGAGGTCAGTGCCATCGAGCTGCAAACACATCACACTGCATCACATGGTGTGTGACAATATTTTAATGTTGCTTCATGAAGACGTGTTCATCTCATGCTGCTTTTCTTCATTGCATCTTCCACCTTTGCTTTCTCATATGGTCATAAAGACAGTTCTTTGGCTGTGTTCAAGACTTCTATAAGGTTTCAACATTCTGACTCTCAAAAAGAAAACACTTCCCATTGAGGTTTATCAGAGCAACGTCAACAGACATAGACACACTACAACTGCACAAATCACAAATAGTTGTGTGGCATATCAACAATGTCAAACATTTAAAAGTGAAGGTCTACACACAGTAGCTCAGTTTGAGTCACTTTAAAAGATATCCAAAAATACTCTAAACAATTGTATTTGTAATATTATCTTTCACTGTAAAGTATTATTGAATGTTGACCATTTGAATATGTGGTTGCACTAAGGCACATAGGTGTTACATTCTAACATGAGCATGCGAACATTGGGTCAGACACAGTGCAATATGCTGAAGTCCAGCAGATATATGGTTTACCATGTTATCAATAGTCAAACTAAGTGGAAGTGTACTGACATAAAATAAATGGACACTTACATGTGTGGGCTCTCTTCAGTTGACCTTCTCAGAGCCCCTGGCCCTGGGCACTGCCACATCATCAGAGTTTGAGGTGGAGCCAGTGAAAGGTCGAAAGGTCAGCAAGGTTGTCAAGACGACGGTGGTGAGAGGCGAGAGGATGGAGAAGCAGACGGGAGACTCCTCGCTGGCTGCTGATCTCCCCTCAGCCAGAAAGGACTTTGAGAAGGTCAGTGTGTCAGTGAGAGGATCCTATGAAGAGCTGATGGACCAGGGGGCGTGGCTTGTTACCGAACACTCTTTGACAACAGTTCTTCCACCATTAGTTGTTCCTATAACTTAAAGTCAATTTGGTTTAGCTGATCTTTATCAGTCAGTTTTACAGTGTGTGTCTCCCCTTCCTCTCCCTCGTTCTTCCCCTCCAGGCGTTGAGTTATGCTGGAGGCTTTGGGAAAGGTCTCCTGCCTCATGTAGTAGAGAGAGAGATTGTGCAGGACGACGGTTCTGTGGTCAAAAGGTTGGACAGCAGCATGGGAGTGTGTCGAACAGCCACAAGGACTCTGATCTGTACTAAGAGTTAGCATGGTGTGATGTCATTCATGTGTCTCAGCTTTAGTGTTACAGTCAAACTTTGATTTGGCCTTGACCTTTGCAGAGTCAATTAGGAGAAGCTAATATCTTTAACAACACAGGTATTATTGTAGCTTTGGCCATTATTCTTATTCAAACGGGGCCCTATCATGCTTTTTGAGGTTTCCCTTGTGTGTGTGTGTGTGTGTGTGTGTGTGTGTGTGTGTGTGTTATAGGTTTGTGTGCATGCCAATGGTCTGCAAAGGCTAATATCCCCCACAACCCCCCCTGCCTGAAACGCCTCAATGTTATATTATATGTTTACCATATAACCATATAGTGACATCACTGTGTTACACTTGCGCTTCTATTGGCTAGCGCTGTAACACATTGTAAGTGATAGGCTAAGGAGGGGGACATCTCTTAGCGGTTGATCAATCTGGGCTCTGGTTTCAGACAGAGGGTGAAAAGAGGAGCTGCAGCACAGGCAGGATGAGAAAAATAAAGAGCTGTTTGAACATTAAAGCATGGAGACAGTACATACTGATATACACCTGAACATCAGCAGGAGAGGACTCTTTAAAGTAGAGACACTACATACTGATATACACCTGAACATCAGCAGGAGAGGACTCTTTAAAGTAGAGACAGTACATACTGATATACACCTGAACATCAGCAGGAGAGGACTCTTTAAAGTAGAGACACTACATACTGATATACACCTGAACATCAGCAGGAGAGGACTCTTTAAAGTAGAGACACTACATACTGATATACACCTGAACATCAGCAGGAGAGGACTCTTTAAAGTAGAGACACTACATACTGATATACACCTGAACATCAGCAGGAGAGGACTCTTTAAAGTAGAGACACTACATACTGATATACACCTGAACATCAGCAGGAGAGGACTCTTTAAAGTAGAGACACTACATACTGATATACACCTGAACATCAGCAGGAGAGGACTCTTTAAAGTAGAGACACTACATACTGATATACACCTGAACATCAGCAGGAGAGGACTCTTTAAAGTAGAGACACTACATACTGATATACACCTGAACATCAGCAGGAGAGGACTCTTTAAAGTAGAGACTACATACTGATATACACCTGAACATCAGCAGGAGAGGACTCTTTAAAGTAGAGACACTACATACTGATATACACCTGAACATCAGCAGGAGAGGACTCTTTAAAGTAGAGACAGTACATACTGATATACACCTGAACATCAGCAGGAGAGGACTCTTTAAAGTAGAGACACTACATACTGATACACACCTGAACATCAGCAGGAGAGGACTCTTTAAAGTAGAGACACTACACACTGATGAGCAGGCTTCTGGTGGGATGCAGCAGCACACGTTGTGTCATATCACAAGTGACTCTTATTGCATTCTTGTTTGTAGAAAGATGAGACGGTCCCTTTTGTGCTGTTAATGTGTTGCTTTCAGCCAGTGGTGCTGCGATGCAGTTCAGTGCAATGTAATATACTGCCACTGGGTGGCGCTAAATAAACAAGTCCCCAGTGTTAGTTTAATGTGACAGATAATACGTCCTGGTTAAACTAACCAGTTCTTCTGTTTCTATCCTTCACATCTGATGAAAGCTTGGATTCATAACTCTGTTAACTGGACTAGTAAGCAGTAGCTCAGGTTGGAGTGGAATAGAAGTATTCAGAAGTGGACACAGTTGCGTGGCGTGTGTTTGAGTTGTGGCATTGGAACATATATTTGACATGAAGGCTCAGCCCAGTGACTGTTGCGTGGAAACATTGAAGTTTATTTGATCTTTTAAGAAGAGGACATGAACAGATGTCTAACGCTGTCAATATTACAAATAGATAATTGGATCATTAAATAAATCGGGCTTTTATCAAGAGTTGTATTTCTAGAAATCTTAATTGTGGCACTGACATGTGAGTTATTGAAACCTCAGGCACTCCTCTCTGCACTCTCTGGTTTGCAAACTGCAATTGACAATGAAGTTGGATGTAACCTAATCTTATTCTAATGCGTGATGTATTTATTCAAACATGTGAATCCTAACATTAAACCAATCATTATTGAAACTGTAAACAAGCCTGGAAACATCTTCTTTTGTTGTTCCTGCAGAAGCGAGATGCGTAGGTCTCGAACCCAGAAGAGGACTGTGGTGAGGGACTCCCAGGGAAAGCACGTGCACCTCGAGCGCCACGACGACCCCCCCCGACGCCCTGCAGCCCGACGCCCTGCAGCTGCACCTGCACCGCCTGCTGCAACGCTACTGTGAGGAGGAGGAGGAGGGGAGGGGGAGGGGGAGGGGAGGGGGAGGGGGAGGGGGAGGGGGGGGAAGGAGGAGGAGGAGGAGGAGGAGGAGGAGGAGGAGGAGGAGTGGTTTGAATAGCAGCTGCTGATCTTCCTCGGTGGCTCCGCCTCCTCAGATCCAGATGTGCTGTCCCTTCTCGTTGTCCTCGCCGATCACTGGATTATAGCTTTCCTTCTTCTTTGTGTTGAATAACGGAACAGTATTTTGTGATCCAACACTCGTCCTTCTTTCACATTGTGTTTCACTTGTGACCGAAGACGGCACCCTTCATTTCTGTCAGACTTGAGTGTTCCCTCTCGGGCTGCGGGGGTGTGACCCGGTACGACCCGCCACCGGTGGGTCAAACTCAGAGAGGGGCATCTCGGACGTGTTGGCCTCGCGCACAGCCCTCTTCTTGAAGAACTCTTGTAACCATATGTACATAGAGGATGCTTGGACTTAGGGGGGGGGAGAAGACATGTCACAGCATTAAGACGTTGGCCCACCCTGCTGTACGTGCACCGACTCAGCGGGAGAACGGCCACCGGACAGATGAGATTCATGTTAAAGAGAACACAGTGTGTGTGAGTGTGTGTCACCCTGCTGGTCTGTTTACCGAGGCTGTGTGGTCACACCGGTCGTCTTCCCATCATGCATCTCTTTCGTTTAACATGTCTTTCTATACTGTGTTGTGCATTTGATCTGTCAGAGCTGCCACTTCTTCTGTGTGTACATACAGTTTGTGTATTGAGAGAAAGTAGAGATGGAGCTATATATGTGTCGCTCCACCTTCACATGCTGCTCCTCACCCCCTCACACTGATCATATACTGGCTGGATCATGTTTCTTCTTGTCAACAACTCATGAGCGGAGCCCCCAACAACGACCCCCCCTCCTCACAGGAAGTGTTGGTATCAGACCCGATCCTCCTCCGTGCTGGAGAGCTCCATTGTTGTCCACAGTAGGTTAAGGTATGACTTTAAGGACTTCTCTGCCAGTAAAGGTGATTTCATAGTTTCATTTTGAGAGGCAGACTTTACTAATCTGAATTGGACCATTTTAATCTGGCCATGTCAAACATCATTTCAACCGACTTGTCTATGCTTTCACGTGAGCTTTAATAACAACATTTCCCCCAAAAACATTCAGGCGTGAATATTTGTACAAATGATGAGGCGTTTTCATTATAATATTATTCGATAATAAAACAAATGCACTGTCATCCAAAAGTGACATCACATTAAACACATGTTTTCAGTAAGTAGAAGATGAGGAGCTGACCGACCACTGGCTGTACGCTAAGGCTGCGTGTCCTGAGTCCAGAGGAACTACAGCAGATCAGCTGTGTGAGGAATGTACAGAATGAAGCTATATATCTGTGAGACATGTATTTACATCTTCGCTGTGTTTGGGGCAAGAGACAGAGACGGGGTATACGGACAGACGGATCTAGAGAGGGACTAACATGTTGCTGCTTTGGGTCTCTTCATGTGGTTTGTTGACAATACTAATAACTCCAGACTTATGCTTTATGTTTTTAGGAACCGCACCTAGCTTAAATACGCTTTTCTTCAACTGCTGTTAGTGGTTTGACTTGTTTGTGTTTTCACTGCTATCAAAGGAGTAAGTCCTTTGATAGAAGTCCTTCCACTGACTTCAGTCATCACACTTCCTTATGTATTGCCGTCCATGTGTGTGTGATCCCTGTAACCTCCAGTGTGTGTGTGTGTGTGTGTGTGTGTTTTAAAGCTCAAAGTACTACAGATGCCATGGTAGACACACAGGCTGTGGTGTGCTGCATCTGTTCGCCCTGTACAGGCTGGTGACGTGTGTTCGGTGTTTATCTGCAGCTGAGACTTTATCTGTGTCCCAATACGATCCTCACGTGCTCCTCTGTGTGTGACCCGACGGGAGAATAAAAGAAAAGTCAAAAACAGACCATTGACTTTATAAATGAGCATCTTGTTTCCATGGTGAAAAGAATATATACAGTACATTCAAATATCTATGCGGGCATGTATGACTTTATCAAATAATTACTAAAAACCTGAAACGCTAAGAAGGCATAGCAGCTGCAGTGTGTACGACATGGCAGAACAATAAATATGTACCTTCGTCGAATGTGAAGTGATGTCATT
This sequence comes from Champsocephalus esox, assembly GCA_036324585.1. Lineage (NCBI taxonomy): Eukaryota > Metazoa > Chordata > Actinopteri > Perciformes > Channichthyidae > Champsocephalus > Champsocephalus esox. Next base: position 23,344,607 of record CM070489.1, read on the forward strand.
CTTTCTGAGAGCAGCGGAGAGGATCGAGGCTCGCTGTGTGGTGAGGGCGGGACTTCATGTACGGTTCATTTATCCTATTGGGTACTGAGTGATAGACAGGAAGGAGCGTGGGGTGCAGCACTATTTTACCATTCAATTAGCTGTTGCCTTTATCCAGCGATGGAGATTAATTATAAAGTATATTTACTCAAGTATTTTTTTTTACATATTAGTACTTCACTTAAGTATTTCCATTTAATGTTACTTTATATCTCTACTCCAATACATTTCAGAGGTAAATAACATAACTTGAACCCTCACAGTTACCAGTTACTTTGTACACATATGCAATACTGTACTTATTATCTATACAGTATTTCAAGTATCTAAATGTGGTCTAAATTGAACAAATACGAAACTAAAACGCTCTTACATTTATAAAAACGGGATAATATAACCATTCAAATAAAATACTGTGAAAAGATCCATTCTGCAGAGTACTTTCACTTTTGATACTTAAAGTACACTTAGCTGACAATACTAATGGTCATTGGGCAGAATGAGTACATTTCCTTTTTGATCTTAATACTTTAGTACTTTAGCCTAAGAATAATAAAAATAAATGATACTTTTACTTGTAGTCAATCAATCAATGTTTATTTATACAGCCCAATATCACAAATGTTACATTTGTCTCAGTGGTCTTCACAGTGTGTACAGAATATCAGTATGACAATACGACACCCTCTGTCCTTAGACCCTCTGTCGTCAGACCCTCTGTCCTTAGACCCTCTGTCCTTAGACCCTCACATCGTACAAGGAAAAACTTCCGGAGAAAACCCACAGTTTAAAGGGAACATGGGAGAAACCTCAGGGAGAGCAACAGAGGAGGGATCCCTCTCCCAGGACGGACAGACGTGCAATAGATGCCGTGTGTAAATTGAAAAGATAATATATTTGCAACATAGGTAGTCCAAGTGTTTGGAAATGCATGTGTGTATAATAAGAAGATGAATCCACGAGGATATCCATCCAGGACCGATGATCCAGGACCACAGCCACGACTCGCGATCCAGGACACAGGACCGCAGGATCATCCATGACTCCGGATCCCGGCGTATATAGACACCAAAAAGAAAGACATGTGGGGAAGCTGGGTTAATTGGAACATGAGAGTACACAGGTATAGACAGAGAGAAGGAAGAAGTAAGATGTCCCCCGACAAACTAAGCCTATATCAGCAAAACTAGGGGCTGAATCTAATCAGCCCTAACTATAAGCTTTATCAAAAAGGAAGGTCTTAAGCGCACTCTTAAAAACGGATAGGGTGTCTGCCGCCCGAACACAAACTGGAAGCTGATTCCACAAATGTGGAGCTTGATAAGAAAAGGCTCTGGCTCCCATTGTACTTTTAGAGATTCTAGGAACAACCAACAACCCTGCATTCTTGGAACGCAATGCCCTAGTAGGACAGTAGGGTATAATGAGTTCTTTAAGGTAAGATGGCGCCTGCCCATTAAGGGCTTCGGAGGAGAGAAGAAGAACTTTAAATTATATCCTGTGTTCTATCGGGAGCCAGTGTAAGGCAGCCAGAACAGGAGTAATGTGGTCCCTTTTCCTAACTCTGGTTAGTACACGAGCCGCAGCATTTTGAATCAGCTGAAGCAACTTGATTGACTTCTTGGTACTCCCTGATAATAAAGAGTTACAATAATCCAGCCTGAAGTAACAAATGCATGGACTAGTTTCTCTGCATCGTTTTGAGGCAAGATATGCCTGCTTTTTGCAATGTTACGTAGACGGAAGTAGGCGGTCCTTGAAATTGATTTTATGTGGGCCGTTAAAGGATAAATCCTGATCAAATATAACACCAAGATTCCTTACAGTCTCACTGGAGGCCAAATTAATGCCATCCATAGTTAGTATATCTTTAGATAATTTGTTTCGTAGATTCTTCGGGCCAAGTACAATAACTTCAGTTTTGGTCTTGTTTAACATCAAAAAATGTAAGGTCATCCACGTTTTTAAGTCCTTGAGGCAGTCTTACATTTTATTTAGATGATTAATTTCATCAGGCTTGATTGATAAATATAGTTGAGTATCATCCGCATAACAATGAAAGTGTACAGAATGATTCCTTATAATATTGCCTAACGGAAGCATATATAATGTGAACAAAATAGGTCCGAGCACTGAGCCCTGTGGCACTCCATGGCTCACTTTGGTTTGCGTGGAAGATTCATCGTTAACACGTACAAACTGAGAGCGTTCAGATAGATAGGACCTAAACCAGCCTAAAGCAGTTCCCTGTATGCCAACTAAGTGCTCTAGTCTTTGCAATAGGATATCATGGTCGATAGTATCAAATGCAGCACTGAGATCGAGCAAAACAAGAATAGAGACAAGTCCCTTGTCTGAGGCTATTAGAATATCATTTGTAACTTTAACCAGAGCTGTCTCTGTGCTATGATGTGTTCTAAAGCCAGACTGAACATCTTCAAATAAATCATTGTTTTTTAAGTAATCACACAGCTTTTTTGCGACCGCTTTCTCAAGAATTTTTGAGAGGAACGGAAGATTAGAAATAGGTCTATAGTTGGTTAAAACCTCTGGATCGAGGTTGTGCTTTTTAAGAAGCGGTTTTATCACTGCTACTTTAAATGATTGTGGAACATAGCCTGAAAATAAAGACATATTAATTAATTAAGTGCTAATTAATGGAAATAGAAATACAGAAATGAGAATAGTTGTGTTACTAGGGCCAGGTGTAGACTTTCTGCTATCCAATGATGACCTTGTTTCAAGATTTGTGGAATATTATTAAAATATATATATTAAAGAGTGAGACATTTATAACAGTAGGAGGAGAAGAAAATAACAAGTCATTTGGCATAAATCACACATTTTATTTGATATTTCTAAAACATACACCAGGCTTGTCCCATCATGGTAACATTATATAACCAGTGCCAGGAATGTAAATGCACTTTAGAAAGATACAAAGTGTGTTGTGTGAGATGTGGTGAAACTAAGGAATGCAAACAGGAAAACATCTCAACACAAAACACCATGTGACTTTTACCCATGCTTTTATTCTGAAGTTCTTTTTTTATTTGCCACCATACTAATCAGAAGTATTTTCAATGATGAACCTTAATATATGAATCGTGAAGTGTTGCCTACAATCCCTGTGTCCATTTGATTTGACAGTGACACTAAAAATAACAACCAACTAGAATGTTGATTTACGCCTTAGTCATTCTGGCTTACAATACATTTCCCTCCTGATGAAAATGAATGCCCGACTAACTTCCAAACCAAAGCTCTCAGTTGAAGCTGGCTTTCCCGTCAGTGACAACAGCATTTCTACTTTATTCTTGTCCAGTGTAAAACATGGTGCTTTAAATGATTGGCGCGCACCAGTCGGACCTAGAATACAGGTGGAAAGGGCTTACAGGAAACCTTGTATAATGACAGGTGAAGGGACAGCATTTACAAATATCACAATATCAAAAGTAATCACAACAAATTCGCCGATAGAATTCACATCATTATTTCCTCACTGTATGAAAATATGATTTGACTGGAAAGAGTCATAGAATGGCCTGTAAGAACGATATGTATGCAGTTTATACATTCTATCACAAGAGCCCACTGCTGCCTCGTGATGATGGAGGTTCAAACAGACAAAGTCAAACACACTTTCATTGATTTTCCTTTTTAAACATGTACTTACCAGTAAACATATTTGGTGCCAGTGGCAAACCAGAAAAGTGATTTGTAAAATGTGCTAACTCAGTGCATATGGACACTGCTAAAGATTAAGCAAAGAGCGTCACATCATTACCAAAACGTATAAATCACCAAAACTAAAGCAAGCATGTGCCTGACCTTTAATCGATTCTGAACAGATACACAAGTCAAAAGCAGATGTGTGAGATATTGGTCATTGTGCCAAAAGGCAAAAACATCACATGAGTCCTCAGTATGTGCAATATTCAAATGAAAAACTGTCAACACACGATGACTGGAAGTCTCACGTTTAAAGTTACTACTCAGCTCTACTGAAAACCACTTCTATTTAAAAGCTACTGATCTAAAAAGTCCTGTAATGAACACCACCTCACGACAACATTATCAAGACTGTTTGTTTCACCATGTGCAATATGTTCAGTCCAGCAGTGAGCATATGTAAACAACACACTGAGGGGCGGAGCTCTAGCTATGGTGGGGGGTTGGCTGAGGGATCTGTTTGGACGTGGCGGGGGGGGCTGTTCAGCTGATGGTCGTAGGCTGGAGGGTGTCTGTCGTCAGAGCCGGTCCTTTCAACTGAAACACAGATCACATGGTTTACTATCGCTCTGTTCCCTCTGTCTGAGCAGGGCATGCTATGCTGCCTAATAGGAGAGCGAGTGTTACATAGTGATGTCACATGGTGAAGAAGAACACAAAGGAGAGAAACTCCCTCTGGAGGGAACATGGGGATGTTAGCCTCTGCAGACCATTGACAAGCACTGAACCCTATAGAACACGCTAGAGGGGAGGGAGAACCCAACAAGCAGAATAGGCCTCTTTCCTTTGCCGTTAAAAGACTCACAACGGGAGGCACGCGGACCGAGTAGATCGTGTTTCTGAGCTCAACTGTGAACCTCAGCATTTAGTCAAAACACTGATATCTATTTACCTTCTGAAATAGGAATGGGTAAATGATCTACGTTATGTAAATATCGTGGTATGAGACTATATATTGTCTCGTATCATATGTATATATTATAGTAATACAGCAGTGCATACGTTTCCTAGTTTAACAGATTTACAGTGAAGTGATGTTGTTTTCTGAATTCAACAGTTTGTTGTTGTTGTGTTGTTTCCTTTGCCCGATTATGTGTATAGACTGTTATTTTTATGTATTTACTGTTGTGCCTATTCATACGTTATGTGTCCATATATGTATCCAGTATGTTTCAATATATCTGTATAAGTGTATATATATATAAGTGGGTTTTCAAATGTGTATGTATGTATATATATATACATACATACATACATACATATTTGAGATGACCTTTGTAGAGAAACAATGTTCCAGCAGAACACCGAAGAGCAGAGGACTCCCTCTACAGGCAGACCGAGTGAAGGAGGACCGACTCACTTGGTGGGCACGGTGGGCGAGCCGGAGCGGTGGAAGTGGATGTTCTGCCACTTGCCGTCGCGGCGGTGCCAGATGCGGGTCTCCTCGGACTGCATGGTGCGGGGCATGCGGTTGCCGTCGATGTACTGGGTGAGGCGGATGTAGGCGATGCAGGCCGCCTCGTCCCCGATCAGGTGGACGTGGGGGTTCAGCAGGATGGTGTGGACCGGCTGCTTGGCCTTGGACAGAGCTGCAGAGAGGAGCAGGAAGGACGGAGAGTCATGGGACCGCCCCTCAAAGGATCACATCTGCAGGCTCATGCCAATACAGACAACATTACATGTTACTTGTTAGACGCTTTTATCCACACACACTCAACACTGTGGGCAATCCCCACAGGGGCAATTTGGGGTGAAGTGTCTTGCAGAGGGGTTTGAACCTAGGTCTGATCCCAACACCAATGCACTAAGCCACTGCGCCACACGAGACAACTCAAGCTTTTCCCCTTTCAAGCATTATTTGTTTGTGTCTCAATGATATTTTACACCTGTATAAATAAAGGTATGTAATTATTATTATTTATATTGATGTTTTTTGCATTTTGATACGCATGGTAATATCTTAATGAAATGGTTTTAAAAGTTACACTTCGCGGATCAGGTTTTGTTCTGAATCCAACAAATTATTTCTTAAAATTGTGAGTATTACATTGTATAGCATTTTTTGAAATCTTAAATATTTTTCCTTCGACCACAGCGACAATACATATATATAATATATATATATATCATAATCAGTGACTATCCTCTGTCACAATGGTCACTAATGGAAACGTTTTTTCTTTTACACTAACTTTCAGCAGTATCTCACTAAGCAGATTGTTGTACATAGAGACTTTTAATGTCATTTAAACGCTCCGAGTAGTACAACAAATACAATTTAAAGGCCACCTATTATACTCTTTTTCAACATTATACCAAAGGTCTCAGATATATCCAGAACATGTCTCTGATTGGCTGAAACACCAAACAGATCCTTGCAGCATCCCCCATAATCCCCTCTGTTTCAGCCCTGCTCCAAAAGTGCTGATTCTGTGTCTGTAGCTTTAAACGCTAATGAGCTGCTGCTGGCCACGCCCCTCTGAGAGATGATTGGTTTAAAAAAACACAATGGTGCTCTAGGTGGAGATGCAGGTGATAAAGGGAGGGGTTACCTTGGTTGGTTATTGGCTAATGGCAAACAAACATTGTGACATCACAACGTGGCCAAAATGTGATCAGCTCGTTCTCAGACAGGCACATCAAGATGGATCAGGACAAATACAGAGGCGTCTTTGTTCCCGTTTCAGAGTCTCTTCACACATGTCTATGGATACAATGCATGAAAACGTGGATTTTGAATAATAGGTGTCCTTTAAAGCAAAACAATCTGCACTGATACATGCAAACACTGACCAATCACTGCTGGATGCTTGCAAGCAATGGTACTGTTGAACACTGTTGGGAAGGCCCGAGTGGATCTCCAGCTTAACGAACAAGTGCGCAGGGAGACGGAGCTCCACTATGGTTTTTACCAGAAATACGACGGACAGACTGGACTTTAGCTTCCAAGGTGATGGAGCAGGACTTCTCATTGGAACTGAAAACTCAGATCCTCTGTACAACAGAGTAGCTGAACTCTTCTTGAGGAGAGAAAGGAGGAGGGATTTGGTGTAGAGATAATCAAACGTATTGGTGAGTATAGGCTTTTAAAAATGTCATTATTTCATTAATAATAATAATAATAATTTCAATTTATATAGCGCCTTTCACGAAACCCAAGGACGCTTTACAATGGGAAGTAACAAAACAAAAAGGTAATAATAAACATACAGAGCAATAGCAGGAAATAAGTGACTGTAATTTAGTTGAGGCCAAAGGCCAGAGTGAACAGATGGTGTTTGAGGTGTTTTTTGAAGGGTGTCTAGAGTGTCTGCATTCCTGATTGCAGAGGGGAGAGAATTCCAGAGGGTGGGGGCTGCGACACTGAAGGCTCTGTTGCCAAATGTTTTCAGCTTGGAGCGCTGGATGGAGAGCAGCCCTTTGTCAGAGGACCGCAGGTGACGAGAGGGGGTGTAGGGCTGAAGGAGGTCAGAGATGTATGGAGGGGCTAGGGAGTGGAGAGATGTGTAGGTTAGCAGGAGGAGTCTGTACGGGATGCGTGACCGGGAGCCAGTGAAGGTGGATGAGGGTAGGGGTGATGTGTTGCAGGGCTTAGTGTGGGTGAGGAGCCTGGCTGCAGAGTTCTGGACGTACTGGAGCCTGTCCAGGGCTTTGCTGGTGACCCCGAACAGAACCCCATTGCAGTAGTCCAGACGAGAGGAGATGAAGGTATGAATTAATGTTTCTGCAACGGGGTCGGGGAGAGAGGGCCGGAGTCTGGAGATGTTTCGTAGGTGAAAGAAAGCAGTTTTGACAGTAGACCTGATTAAATAAATATTGCTGCTTCTGCTATCGATGATGTGTGGCTGCAGTGAAAGGAGACGGAATTATGTTATTTGGGCTCCTTCCTTTAGTAATGGCCCTCTTTCTCGCTACATTAGATACCTGTGATGCAACGCCCTTGTTGTACTGCGTTTCTGTACAACATTAATTGTGGCGTCCTATAGCCACGACGTCATGATAATGGTTTTGAGAGGTGGATTTATTTGAACTCCACTGAAGGCCTGTGTGTGAAATGCACGGCCCAGTACTGCTGTAATGAACCTACTGTAATCATTATTGCCTTTATTACAGTTGCCATGCGTTCACTTTAGTTGTTTACCGTTCTCAAAGTAGAAGCGGTGGAAGTCGGTTCCCTCCACCAGGTTTCCCAGCGCCTCGGGCTCAAAGGAAGTGAGCCCCGGATCACAGATCTTCCTGAAACAACACCAGGCACACATATCAGAGTCAGGGGAACATTTAGAGTGGAACTCATGGGAAAGAGGTACTCAAGTAAAAGTAGTAATACTACATTGTACAAATACTCACTCCTGTATTCAAATTGGGGATTATTTAATGGCAGTTTGTGATTTTGAGGCTATTTCAGTGAAACAAGGCCGTTTTGAACATTTGACAGATCTATAATTAATTCTCTCAAAAAGTTACTGAAAGATACACTTTTGTGTTTCAAAGCTGAACACTAGATAATGAAGTACTTTGTTTTAGTAGATTTCGTTATGAATCTGACTCTTAATGGCAGTTACCGATGTTGAGGCTATCTCAGTGAAACAAGGCCGTTTTGAACATTTGACAGATTTATGCTTAATTCTCTCAACAAGTTTAAAAGCTGAACACTAGATAATGAAGTACTTTGTTTTAGTATATTTCATTATGAATCTGACACTTAATGGCAGTTTCAGGCTATTTCAGTGACAAAAGGGCGTTTTGAACATTTGACAGATTTATAATTAATTCTCTCAAAAAGTTACTGAAAGATACACTTTTGTGTTTCAAATCTGACCACTACCATGAAGTACTTTTATTCTAGTAGATTTTGTTAAGACTCTTAAATGACTTGGTATCCTACCCAGTATCTTAACCTAATAATACATATTTTTGCATTTCCAAACATTTGGACTACCTATGTTGCAAATGTATTATCTTTTCAATTTACACACGGCATCTATTGCACGTCTGTCCGTCCTGGGAGAGGGATCCCTCCTCTGTTGTTCTCCCTGAGGTTTCTCCCATGTTCCCTTTAAACTGTGGGTTTTCTCTGGAAGTTTTTCCTTGTACGATGTGAGGGTCTAAGGACAGAGGGTCTAAGGACAGAGGGTCTGAGGATAGAGGGTCTGAGGACAGAGGGTGTCGTATTGTCATACTGATATTCTGTACACACTGTGAAGACCACTGAGACAAATATATATAAATATAAATAAATAAACATTGATTGATTGATTGATATTCCGTATTATAAATCCATACCTGAAGAAGCTAGTTACTAAATTTGTTAAAAATGTTGTGGGGTAAAAATAAAGAAAATGTAGCAAAGTATACAGTAGCATAACGTGAAAATACTCAAATGTACAAGTAACTCAAATTGAACTTAAGTACAGTGCATGAGTTAGAAATTAACAACATTTGAAGTCTGTCAGATAGTTGAGGTTAATAGTAACTAGTTACTAACGTGTATGTTTCCAGGTCTCCATTGTTGATGGCCTCGATCAGCTGCTCGGTGACTTTAATGATCTCCTGCTTACGAGCTGAAACACAGACAGGAACACAAAGGGCTGTTGGATTAAATGATACAAATTAAATGATAAAAGAAGCACAACTCAAGGTTCAAATGGCAATGTAAAAATGCACGACGACATCGACGCAGAATCACAACGCTTAGGTCCAGAAGGGCTGGTAGGAAGTTAGTGAGCATGGTTCAACATGCAACACCAACATGACCTTTCATGCTAAGAAGGTAAGCAGGAAACAATTAATTGAAAGAATAAGTGCTGTTGCTTGCTTGGTAAGGACACACCCACTTGTGACTTTACACTATGCTTATGACAATCAAAGTCAAGGAGTGAAATATAGGTGAAATAACTGATATGTGCTTTACGCACACACTCATAGACACCATTGTAATAGCACACATGTTTACCTGCAACAGCTGGATTGGAACTGTTGCCTCCAGCTACCTGCACACTGACAGTCCGTTCCAGCTGTGCACTGATCCCCTCCAGCGACAGAAGGACCAACACACTGACTGCAGGAAGGTGAAACATGCTGCCTCTAACTTGGCGCTCTGTTGGAGACGTGCAGCTGCAGCCTCAGACAGACTCACAAAGCGGAGGGAAGAGCTGGCTACAACCACAGTGCTCTCCTCCGATTGGCTAACATAAGCCTTACGCAGCTGAAATGATGTGGTGGACTTTACTTTGCAAACAGAAACTTAGTGCTGACGACGTTTACAGAGGCACGATCAGTTTGATAATGGGGCCTTTTGGGTGCACTTACAAAACTGCACATACATGTGTCATACGCTTTGTCCGCTTTACAACACCACACATCAGAGCGAGTGCTGTCTACGAGTCTTGATGTCTCGATGCCACCGTAAGTGGGCGGCACCAACACTTCAGATGTTCTGTTTTTAACTGCTTAAACTGTATGACTATCGTCTAGAAGCTTCTTGTGTAAGATGATCCCTTCTTTCATGTAACTATCAGGTTAGTTTAATCCAATAATATTAAGAATATTCGTTCAGCTCAAACAAGCTCAATGATAGACTCAATTGTCATTTTGCATCGCTTTTCAAAGTCACTGTTTTATTTTGCAATCAAACAGTAATTGTTGACATATGTTTCTCCCCTTGGAGTGATCTCATTGGGCAGATATCTGCTCAGAGAATAGGTTTATCAAGGTTGTGACAAACATTTGAGGTAAGCCAGATTTGTTGTCAGATGTATTTGATGTTAACTTCCACTCGTTACATTTGTATGCAAAGAAACCTTTAAACGTAGGACTATCTTTGAAAGAGAGTTTTTCTGTGCTAAATCTATGGTTTTATTTAAGTTATATTCTCTCTCAAAGCTTGACTCCAACAACCAATTACTAACTGCTTTAAAAATTGTAAGATGGTGAAAATGTTTTAGTTTATACAAGTGCCAACACCATTGTTACTTTGTGAAATAATCTTTAAATTCTTTGAAAAACATTTTGTAAAAAGAAAACGTTGCCAAACAAAGACCATGCCTGTGAGGTGACGAACATCTTGAGCAGTGGCGGCGCCAGGGTATGGCTGGGGTAGGCTACATCCATACCAAGAAATGGCTTAGCCCCTACCTTAGCCCGACCATGAAAAATGGTCGGGCTATTATAAAAAGTAAGCATGTTGAGAACACGGATTGCGAAAATCTACCGGTCGTGTCCACAACACACAAACTGATCCTGCTGTAACAACAAGTGCACGTTACTGACGCAATATGGTTGAGACCATTCGGGCTTATGCTAGAGGGGTGCAAGGAATAGTCTAAGTAGTGGGGGAGTTTTATACACTAAAGGTGGGGAAATTCTCTGGCATTATAATATCAGCGCGGCCGCGGTCAGATCAAAATGCCTGCGAATGCAATTTGAACAGACCTACAGCCAATCAGAGCAACGAAACGTTGGGCGCATTACTGCATTATGCATTACTGATAGGCCTACGTCACGTTCACAGTGAAAAGTCCCCAAACTCGCGCCGAGTAAATTGCAGACAGACAGCAGAACTTCTAGGATTAATTGTATATTTCGGATGGATAGATTTGTTCTTAAACGCCCTCGCATTGAGGTACAAGTCGAACAGGTGCCAGAGTCACACGACCCACTTGAAGAGTGAATAGTGAGTTTTGAATATATTTTGTAATAATGGGTCATTTGAAAAAGTGTTTTGTATGACCATAGAGACACAGGCCACCTGTTGTGTGCTGTGTCTGTCTGTGTCTCTCTCTCTCTCCCTCTCCGTGTCAATTCTATATGCCAACTTTTCTTGTTTCTGCCGCTGCGTAGCATGTTGTAACAACGTGGAATTAGTAGAATAGGCTATTGTATTGTTTAACTCACACCTGTTGCTCTCGATGTAATTTAGCTGATAAAAGGAGACCAATAAAAGCCTCACGCGTGGCGTTTCACTGTCAAGGGGGGGCGATATAGCGTGTCTGTAATTACATTACAAATACTGACCCCCACTGCATGGGTTAGCCCTACCATAGATTACCCAACAAAAATACTCTGGCGCCGCCACTGATCTTGAGGCATGGAACCACCAACCTAAAGCCTGCTGGTGTAGTTACAGCCTCTGACCTGTGGGGGGCGCTGTGAGGCAGCAGCTCTGCAGCTGAGGTGTGGTTCAAAAAATGTCACACAAGTGTAGATATAATATATATATAAGCTTAGTTGAAAGTAATACTATTAAGTTGAAACCTTTTTTTATTTAAACTTAATATTATTCCTTTCAACTAACCTAATGGAGTTATGTGTCATTTGCTGACATAAGAAATGTAATTAGAGTTGTTTCAGTTCTGTACGTCTACTTGGCTTGGGAACTGAAGCGTCGCCATTTCAAGTCGTGATCGCACTATGTGGACTGGTATCTGGAGAGGTGTCCTTGAGCAAGGCACCGAACCCCCAACTGCTCCCTGGCAGCCCGTTTGCTCTGGGACCTCTCCATAAGAAATGGATGTGTTTTCAGACTTGTTGTGTTTGTACACAACAATGCAGGGGACTTGTGTATTTCTACTGTGTGCATGGACAGAGCAAGACACGGAATTTACTCATGAGGATTTAAAAAAAGGGTCGTATTGTTGACGGCTCCTTTGCCCCATCAATACCCAGGGAACGTGCAGAGGCTGGGCGCACTCCTCTGTGAGCACATTGTTCACGTTGATGCCGTCAGCCACTCGTCCGACCACACGCGCCTTCTGCTACGAAGAGCTCTTCCCAGCGTCAATCATCTTCTTCACTTTTGACACGTCTAACCCTTGTTGAAGGGTCGCACCCTCACAGGGAATACACACATCTAGGCTAAGCCCTGTAGCAGACACGTTAACATGACATCAAGGATTAACGGGTCCATTCAAGACATTCATAAATGATAGTTGGACTTAATAGAAAAACCCAACGCAGACATACTTTAACCCTTAAAGGGTTTCTGTATGTCGGGGGATGCAGTCATCTGACAGGATGTGTCCATGTGTGAAGTGGATGTAATCATGGTGACAGTGCAACATGGATGAAACGGGGTGTATTATAATATAGGTGAAATAACTGATATGTGAAATATAAAGAAATGTAGAAAATAGCAATTGATTATTTCCCAAAATACTTTATGACTACGGATTTAAGTGGTATAAGGCTAAAGTGATCCATAAACTATAAAGTAAAACTAACATATTCATTTACTTCTAAATGTCAAATGGAGAGGGAACTCTGGGAAATGGACTTACATTGGGAGTCAGCGGGGCCCAAGCTGGGCAGGGGCACCGCGTGCTGGGTGCCGGGCCCCTGGTGGGGGCCACAGTGGCATGTGGTGGAATGGTCAGAGAAAAGCAACAGACAGAAAGATGCGAATAAGAGGAGCAGGTAGGCCGTCCACAGAGCCAACAGGAAGTACTGAGAGCACCCCTCAGCAGGGGGCCACACGCTGGGAGAGTACCAGCAGGAGGAAGAGGAAGAGGAAGAGGGGGAGGGGGAGGGAGGCATGTGCAAGGTGGGCTGCTCTACATCCTTAAGGAGATAGATCTGAGGGCCGGGCGAGGCACTTTTTACTGAGATGAAACGGGTGAAGAGGAAGAGGAGGACGAGGAAGAGGAGGACGAGGAAGAGGAGGACGAAGCAGGACAGACAGACATGACATGGAGAAAGGAAAAACATGAGATGGAGAATGAATGAAAGGCATGCAGGAAATGACAGCCCTAGATTCTTAAGATGGTGGTAACCAAAGTGAGAGTTGGACTTATATTCAACAGCTGGACACAAATCCTCTTCTGTGGAAATCATTTGCCCCCAACCGCCCCCTGTCCACAAAGCCACCAAACCAACACATCGTTTCCACTTTACTAAAACCCTTTAGTGTGGAGAAAATAACAGGACGCCTTTAACCATCCATCATTCTCAATGGTGCAAATGAGTCATATCAAAGAAATTGCAATTGCTGCACTTTTATCTTCCCACTTCCTGTCTCAGACAAGAGCATCACCAAAGGACAACAGATGTCGAGATCAAAATCACCCTCAATTCAGAATACTTCTAAGCCTCTGCGTAGGCTCTGATTTATTCATTCAAGGAAGAGAAGTATCTGTATTAAAGTACGATATGAAAGATAATATCAGAAAAATCCTGACGAGGTAAAAATATCTTCCTTTGAAAACAAATAGGACATGCCATTGAACACTACAATGACTTATCGTAGCATGTCCTATTTGTTTTCAAAGCAGTGTTTAAGCTTCGCTGAATACGGCTCCAATCAGCCATACATAACAATGGAGGCCATAATGAAGAGCGGCCGTGTCCCTGAATGTCCCCGAGGTGTACTGGATGGAGGCACATATGTCCATTAGGGGTGTTGAAAATAATCGTTTTTACGATGCATTGCGATGCGGACGTGGACGATTCGGTCTCGATGCAGTGACGGAAGATAATCGGTTATAGCGTAGTAACGTTGCTTCCTGATTTTCCGGCCGCGGCTTTACTATAACGTTTTTTCTGTCACTTTAATATCAAATCGGTCGGTGACGCAGAGATCAGGGAACAGACGTGACAGCGGCACAGCAACACGGAGCAGTCTGCTTTATCCACCAACACCAGAACACCAGTCCAGAACCGACAGCAGAACGACCCGCTCCGAATCACTCTGTCGCTGCGGCTCAGAGACACAGACAGGAATTTATGTTTTTCAAAAATAATCGCGTTACAATCATGTCAGGTTTTTGGTGGATTTAATTAAGTTTTGGATTGCAGAGTATGAATGTCCTCTAGCAATTTGCAGACGATATATACGTGTGTAAAGTTTGTGAAGGCAGGAGGAAAAAAGCTTCCGCGATCACCGTCTCCTCTCCGTTCCTCCAAGCCCCGCCCCCTCCCTGAAAATAATGAGTGACAGGCTGATAGTGACCCGATAGAAACTTTGTTTCACTTAATCACTGAGATTTAATGAAGCTAACTTAGTCTCATACATGCATGGGCTTTATGTAACAGTGAGACAGAGAATGTAAGTGTGCACCCACATGCAGTATTTTAGTTTGTATATGCTGTTGTAAATACTCCTGTTGTCTGCTGTGTTCAGACTCAGGTCCTGTGTGTGAGGCCACATTCAGGACCTTCAGTGTCCTTTAACAGCAGGTCGTTGCTAGAAGCTGCAGCTAGACTGCAGGAGCATTAGCTTTTTGTTTTTGAGGATGGAACAACTTCACACACGGAGGCTAGACCTATACAATTCATTTATTTTGGTTTATAAATTAATGTGAAGACATTTGTTATTGATTTCTGAAGCACTTTCTAAATAATAAAAAGAGAGTTCATATGTATTTACTGCATGTATGCATTGATGAAAAATAAGCCATGTGCAGTAATATAGAAAATTGAGGATGCAACGCATTGGTATGAATCGTGATGCACCGGGATATCGAACCGAATCGTTGACAGGATAATTGTAATCGAATCGAATCGTGAGACCAGTGAAGATGCACAGCCCTAATGTCCATACAGTACACCTCGGGGACATTCAGGGACATGTATATACATGCTTATCCACAAAGGATGAGCACACTTGCACACTTTGGAGACTTCAATCTCATTTGAAAGACTTTGTTCTGTCAAAGGTCACTTCAGTTTGAACAGTTACAAAAACACAAAGACACACAATGATGAATAATGTCCCCCTGTTGGACAACTCGGAGACAAACATCACATTGGCTGAAGTCCAGCAAGAATGACCTCTCTTGTTTGGCCTCACTTTGTGGAAATCATTTTGTTACTGAAGCCGTGACTTGACTGAATGGTTACATTTGGAGTGTTCGTGTTTAGGAACTCGCCGATTACTTGCCTGATATCTTTGTTGCTCCTAATATTTCCTTTACATAGACTTTCACTTCCTGTAAATATAAGTTGTCCAAGTGTCCACCGACTTCTAGAACTTTGGTATTGGATTTACTTTGAAAAACGAGTTTGAGAGGAGGCTAAATCACCAAAGTGGGCGAAGGCTGTGGAGATTTCTAAACATGTTTGAGAAGCATTCTTGAGGTGCACCACTTCCTGAGTGGAGCGGTAGAGCGTTACAGGCGATGCTCATGTTGTCCACGCTGTGGATTCTCAATGGGTACGGCACCACGAGTCGCTGTTCGGTGTGAGTCGAGACCGGTTCAAAAAGGACAGCTGGGACTCATTTCACCCACCGGCAACTTTACCATCAACTATTTCCATCACGAGAATAACACATTACAAACACTACATATAGAATAGAATAAATAACACCCCTTAGCCCTACAATGGTGTCTCTTTCTATTGCATAATTATAGGAAACATTTAACAGTATGAATAAAAACAAGTAAACAATGTTCCTATAGGCTTACTGTGAGCAATGTTACGGCTGTCAACATCTATTCAATAAATGAACATCAAGTTCCCGAAGGTTTTATTTGTGCTCGAGACTTTCACACAAGTCCGGTGGTTTTGCTAAACTCACTGTGATGACGCCATATTGAAATAAACCTCTGAGCTTTGGTGACACATGGCAGTACCATACCGTGTTTACAGTGTGGGGCGGTGTGCAGATCGGACCTCCTACTGTGACGCCCTTCCACACAAACCATTACCGTTACAGACCTAAGTCCCATCCAGGTTGCACTAAAGGAGCACAACCAGGGGGTGCATACGGGCCCGCAGCAGGTATATCAATCCGGCCATGATACTGATCCAGAGAACATGCGACACCGTCACAAGCAGCCGTCCAGAAGCCTCCGGTGGAAACCACGTCTAAACATAATAATAATGCTAGTTCTCCCACAGAGGTGACGTTAGAGTAAAGCTCCTACCTCTCACATCCTCGTCCTCCATGGTGGTGTTGGCGCTCTCACTGGACTCCTGAGGACCCAGAGACACATGAGTATGACAGCTGACAGTAGACGCACACATAAGCTGAAGACAGACACTGGGTTTAACTGATGCTCTTTGTCGCTTCACAACAGCTCTTTTTGTTATCCTAACTTGGGTTGGACCTTTAATAAAATGTAACTTTCCCAGATAGACGGTGAGAGGAAACGTGAAGAAGCCATGCTGGGATAAAAGGGAGCTTCCTTTGGTTTGGAGCACCTCGTGTATCTGGTACCACAGTGGTGGCTGAATGAAGTCTAACTGGGTTAGAAACATCGTTGGAAAGAAGCCACCATTGTATTCAGTGCATCTAAACTTCTGTTTGCAAACTTTTGGCTACACTTCTTTGACATGTGACACGTACTAAGCGACCATTTTACAAATCGTGACATTGTTTCTAACTGAATGCAAACGCACGTTGCCATGTGTGCAAAGACGTGTCAACATATCTACTAAAGCACCATGGGAACTAAAGTAACCACAGTGTAGTGTGTTAACCGTTTATTAGCTTAACTTCCTGTTCTTGATTCTGGGCCTGTTTGACATGTTCCCAGACCTCAGGTGGAACTTTCAGTAGACAAAACATAATGTATCCTATGAATTCAAACTACATCCATAAAACATCTACAATGTGAAATGGCACATCACTTTCTGAATGATCCTTCTGCTTGAGGATTACAAAAAGCAGAATATGAAATAAGCTGCACACGCTTCATGTACTGTATACAGCTATACAACACTTACTATGCCAAGGAACACACACTGTGCTACACTAAAGGCTACGACGCCACCATGTCACCGCACAAAGCAAAAGCATGCACATGATCCTACATTGTTATCTCACGGTCTATCCCTGACCGTATAGATCAGGGGTGTCAAACTCAAGGCCCGAGGGCCACATCCGGCCCGCCACTTCATTTTCTGTGGCCCCACAAGAGCATGCAAAGAATATAATATGTTTATTATACGGTTACATGCTACTTTACAGAAGCACGTTGCCCATAAACTACATGTCCCACAATGCATCTCAAATTAGACTTTTTTCTCAGAATTTGCCTTTTTTTCTTAAAAATATGCCTTTTTTCTTAGAATTCCTTTTTCTCAGAATTAGATTTTTTTTTCTCAAAATGCTACTTTTTATTTCAAAAATATTTTTTCTCCAGAATTTCGCTTCTCTTTTTAAATCATTTTGTGACATTCTCACTGAAGAGACTTGCAATTATTTGCCCTAGACTTCTGCTTTCAGACGTAGTTAATTATTAACCTATCTGATAATAATCCAATGCAGAGGCAATAATGTAATATAAATACATTATTTTATATACGATATATTTTTATATGTATTTTTATATAGTCTTAAAGTTACAACCGGCCCTTTGAGTGCAACCATAATGCTGATGTGGCACGTGATGAAATTGAGTTTGACAGCCCTGGTATAGATCATGAATGATAATGGAGATCCGTGGATCTGCACAGACGTGGCAGATGGGATTCTGCACAGCGCTGGTGTCCATGGTATTGCATGGTCATCATTCTGTTCAGCATGCATAATCCCTTTGTCACTCAAGTATAAAACACTATCATTTTACAATGATAGTACGTGGTTTTTTTAGTAGGTTGAAACATTTGCTACAGATATGATAGATCAACATTGAGCGTATAAGTTAAGCATAATGTCGAGTCTCAGTATAACATGCAACAGTTGATGCAACATTTCACAGCAGTAGCATTGACGCGCATTCAGTCACATGTTACAGTTACATGTCGACCACCAACAGCACACACACAACCCCAGCAGCAGCATGGAGGCTCTACCCTAAGAAGGCGCACACTCAGCAGCAGCAGCCTCAGAGCAGCTCAGCCGATACCTTGTTTCCATCAGCCGGGTTGTGGATAACGGTAGTTTGAGCCTCCTGATTCAGAAGGCCCGATCGTAGGAAGGAAGGTTGGTGCAGAACAAAGTGAGTGAGGAAAAGCTTGTGACAGAAGAGCATTTTGAAAGAAAGAAAAACAAGGACAAAGGGGAAAGCGACATCTTGAGAGGAAAGGAAGTCGGCTCTAAAACAGAATCACTACAGAATACCGAGCCACCACCACAGACACACGGGTTGTTAAGAAAATAGCAATATTGACGATTCCATGAACATACAGTCAAGTATTTCACCACAAATGATCACGTGACACCAAACACTGACGACAACATGAACACCATGGAAATAATCCAAATGTATGTTTCTTAAAACAGCGGTAGAACAAAATCACATGTTTCTACAGCTAAAACATTCCAAAAGCATTCTTCTAAAAAACTCATTAAATGAAATGGCCTTCTGAATTACGCTTCGAGGGAAACTATTTTCCTTTTCCAATTCGGATGCATTTTTATACAGATGTACAGTCTACTCGGTTAGGTTAAAAAAGATCATGGCTTGGGTTACCAAAATTAATTTGTGTACGATTTGAAAAAATATGTCAATCCTGGCTTTTGGCTCCACACAGGACGCCGCGGGTGAGGGTCCGGTGTGGGTTCCATGCATTGACTTCATCCTCCTCACTTTGCTCCCCAAACTATGATCAGTAACGTACGTGTGAACGTCCGAAACAAACCTAATCAGGGAGAACAAACATTGCTGTAGAACTCTAAAGGAGAATGCATTTTTTCTAGTAATGTCTTTTTGAGGTTGGACCGGCAGGCGTTTGACCATTTCCACACAACATCAAACTACCTGTGTTCCTCTGAAGAGAATGATCACCATCAGATGGAAGAGAAGCAACACCCCGTCAGGACGGATTTCCATGCTTTTGCACTACAGGTGTTCCTGTCAATGGTGCTGTACAGTGTAACTGTGTCCCAGCTGACGGGCTTTACTTTGACTAGAGTCCCCACAGAGCGAGTCTCTGCAGGTGAGCGCTCCGTCACCCTGATGATGTGTGACCGTCTCCCGACAGAAGAGATCAGTCCCTAGTCACATGATAATGCTACTCATTGCTGGATGTGTGCTGTAGGGAGCATGAGTATTATTTATGTAACCGTGACTTTTTTCTGTGACAGTGAAGAAAAGGGAATCTGGAATGTCTCAGGGCTGGGTGGCTGTGGAATCTCCTCTTCAGCATGAACTGTCATTTGCAACTGTGAGGAAAAAACGTCCTGTGTGATAAAAAGTCACTAGGTCAAAAAAAACAAAACTCAACATGTTGGGAAATATAAGGATTTACTTTTCTTTCTATCCGTTTCTTGGCCATACCATTTGAAGCTGGATTTATAACCCAGATTAGCATAACAACTGGAAGCAGAAGGAAACGGCTATATGCTACGTTACGCAATTCTTTATTGTCCCCATAAGGAAATGTCTTCTCTTGTTCCATCCAACACACTCTCACTCCCTAAGCGTCCAGGAGCGACGTTTGGTCAGTGTCCGTGGCGTCCAGTTGTGACGCTCCTCGGCTCCTTCAGCGTCATAAAGGGACGCAAATAGCTTTCAACTGATTGCAATGTATTCTCATCTGCGGCGGGATTTGACGCTCATGGAAGCATGGCATTCGTTTGTGTCGGCTGCTCTTAAAGGCAATGTGAGCATCCATTCCCATTGGATAACGGAGAATTGTACACCCGGAAGTAAGTATTCCTCTTACTGTCGATTGATTTTACAGTGATATCTGCACTACTCATCGACTAAAAAACACCACATTATCCTTGTGAATTACACAACATTGATTGGTTTAAATTGTGTGCAATGCTTTTGTATTTTTCTCCTTCGATTGGGAGAAATACATATTTTTTCGGAGTAAAGGATGGCAGAACACTACACTACCCAGAATCCCCAGCTATCGTTTAGGACTACACCATCGCTGAAGTTGAATAGTCCATTTAGCTTAGGAACCTTCCTAACGGAGTGAAATGACCCGGAAGTTCCTCAGTGGCAGCCATGATAAGTGCCGTTCCAATTCTCTAGATCAGGGGTGTCAAACTCAAGGCCCGGGGGCCACATCCGGCCCGCGACTTCATTTTCTGTGGCCCCACAAGAGCGTGCAAAGAATATAATATGTTTATTATACGGTTACATGCTACTTTACAGAAGCACGTTGCCCATAAACTACATGTCCCACAATGCATCTCAAATTAGACTTTTTTCTCAGAATTTGCCTTTTTTTCTTCAAAATATGCCTTTTTTCTGAGAATTCCTTTTTCTCAGAATTAGATTTTTTTCCCAAAATGCTACTTTTTATTTCAAAAATATTTTTTCTCCAGAATTTCGTTTCTCTTTTTAAATCATTTTGTGACATTCTCACTGAAGAGACTTGCAATTATTTGCCCTAGACTTCTGCTTTCAGACGTAGTTAATTATTAAGTTATTAACCTATCTGATAATAATCCAATGCAGAGGAAATAATGTAATATAATACAATACATTATTTTATATATATGATATATTTTTATATAGTCTTAAGGTTACAACCGGCCCTTTGAGTGCAACCATAATGCTGATGTGGCCTGTGAGTTTGACACCCCTGCTCTAGATGATAGGAAAGGAGGTTTCAAACTTCCTTTATAACCTCACTTAGCTTAGGAACCACTGGATCTACCTGCGTCCCTTTATGAAGCTGAAGGAGCGTCACAACTGCACGCCACGGGACCCTGACCAAGCGTCGCTCCTGGACGATGATCGAGTGAGAGTGTGTTGTTCTATCATGGGAACCCAGAGGGTAGGAGCTGGAATTCTGGGTAGAGAATGTGGGGAAGGTCAGACACGATGTGTGCCTGTCTAATAATGGACTGCTCATATATGTTTTGGAGAGATGGATGTTTTTAACCCCCATCTGTAGCAGGGGAGCGATCCGTTACTTCAACTGCACTGTCCAGTCCCAGGCAGTGATTCCATATCTGACGGTGCTCTCCAACACGGCATGGTAACACAATGACATGAACTTCTGCTCCACTCCGGAAGCCCTGCGCCTACGCATAAAACACAAGTCTGAAGCCTTCAACATGGACCCTGCAGCCATTCCAAAGAGCATCTCCATGCTTCTGAAACGCACTAGTCCAACATGAATTCAGTGTGCCTAATCTGGACACAAACGGTACAGTTTAAACAAAGCAAGACACGTCACTAGCATCATTGAAATCAATCCACCAACATGATCATATTGAGGAGTCGACTACAACTCTGTTGGTGCATTTCAAAAACCGTTACACGACACGCTTACAAAACTCTTTGAACAATTCACTTCCTGGTTCTGGGTCAACTTAAAAGAAACATAAATGTGGTGTGTTTTTTGTTCCCATTAGCAACAAGTCTCGCCTGGCTCATGGGTAGCGCATGTTGTGGATCTATTTGGGATACCACAAAAACAAAATAATGTTTAGTGGTTTCAAAAAATCGTTCTAACAGCAAAGCAGAGTTGTCCGCAGTTTGGTTGACAGCAACGGATTGAAGCCTGTTGGCCAGTTTGACGTGTAATGGCACTAGTGTCGCCATTATCGCTATAATCACCAACAAAGGGACATGTAGCCCCTGTACAGCAACTGAGACGTGACGAAGACTAAATACATGGGTGGTTTTTAAACTTTATGGAAAACAGTCAACATCAAGTGAAAACGAAGTGTGTGCCACAGAGCAGTATAATGCGACGGATGCCACTGACAGCGTGGACAGACACAGTCAGACAGACATGCACACATGCAGCGAGGCAGGAGACAGTGTACCAGAGAAGGAGTGGGGGCGGGCTCTTTGGGGCTGGTGACCACATTGGTCTTGTTGTTGATCTGAGTGACATACAGGTAGACAGACGGACAAGACTTAGTGTTTAAACTGTCAGCAGCTGCTGTGGAGGGAAAGTGAAACGTTGTTCAAGAGAAAGGCCAGTGGTCTGTGGTCCATCTAACGTGGAACACGTTGAGTCTGAACATCCCTGACGGTACAGAAAAACATCACCAACTTTTACAAAGGAAGGAGTTAATAACCAGCACTTCTTTCAGAGGCTCCTCCACTTATAGAGCGGAGGAAGAGACACATGACCTAATTACTCTGCAGAAGAATGATATATTAGGTACAAGTCAGAAATGACTTTTCTATAATTGCATTTGCCACAACTGAATCACATTAGGCCCTCTCTTTTCTGGTTGCAATATCTCCTTCCCCCTTGAGAAGCTGTTCTAGTGTCTGAGACGGGTAGGAGACGGCTGACACCAGATAGCATTCTTCAATATATTGATGCTCATCATTTTACTCCAAAATCAAATCAAATTTCTTATTTGAAGAATGGGTTTTCAATTAATAGCTCAAATAACCGTGATAGAAATTGGGGATATATTGTATTATCTTATCATGTTAGCCAGACGTAAAGCTGCTAGGGTGTTAGCACGGTGGGGGTTCAAGCTAACTGATTATGTCAGGTACGTACCTTTCATTAACTTTTGCTAACCATCTGTTTACATATCTGTAGTGATTTATTGATTGGGTAGAAACAGTATATTGTATTCCTACAAGGCCTTCACAAAGGCGTGAGCTAGCATCTCCAGCATACAGTGACCACCATCGTAACAAGAACCTGGACAATGCTAACTATGTACAGAACACTTTGGCAAACGCATCACCATTTTCACAGGAAGTCGGTTACTCTTTGTGGCATGATGACAACATCCCACCCTGAGCACAACCAGCAGCATGGACATAGACTGGAAATATGTGAGCATGTAAACAGATTTCCAGAAACAGACTCAACAAAGCAGGGACAGGATATGAGTCAGTGTCTTCAAAAGAACATGTTGGACTGTTGCCAATCACATATGAAAAGATCTGAGTCTGATCATATAGCTTTAGTACTCTATACCTGTATACAAACATCTACAGCTTTCTACTTTAACATTTAACCACAAGTAATAGGGTAACATTTGGATCTCATCCATGTGATACTATGAGGAAAGCTACCTGGAAACCTAGCAGTAAATACAACTATCGACCACATGTTCAGGATGTATTCTTGTGCTGGCTAGACATAACATGACTGTTCACTATAGACAACATTTTTAACAACAGATGATTTGTCATTTAACACCGGTTTTCTGCTTTTTACAGACTTTAGAATGTGACTTGTGGGCGTAATCTGCTTAAATACATCTCGTCCGTACCTAATAATACAAGGTAAAAGCACTGCCCTTAGTTTGTCTAATGATGCAGGGCCTCCGCCATGTTTTAAAATATACTGATCCTGAGTGCAAAACCAGCATCTGGACCCGACACTACAGACAAGGTTTTGCATTAAGTGGATTTATTCAGTAACTTTGTTGGGTCCAAAAATGATCCGATTTAAAAATAGAAGTAAAACTCTTTCAAATCAGTCAATATAAATCCATATTTATGAACAGATGATCCCAGCAGCAGACAGGAAGTGGAGCCACACTTCCTGTCTGCTGCCTGTAAGTCATGCAGTGTCTTGCCAGCCTGAAGCTGCTGTGTTGGGATTCAAACACAATGGTTTCTACTGCTGACCAACTACCACTGCAGGAGTCAGCTGCTAACAGGCAGCAGCAGGCATACCCTGAAATACTCCACACCGTCCGTCCTCCTTTTCTGCGGTGAGCAGGACAACGTACAAAGTGAAGTCATTCAAGTCATTGAGAAGACAAACAGGGGACAACAGGAAGAAAAGCACATGAATCATTCAGGCAGCTCCATGGGTACCTCTTTAACATGGGCACTGCAAAGGAAAGGACCTGAAGATGATGCAGTGGCTTCAGACTTTTCAGATCAAATTACTTTTAATCCCCATAAAACTTTGCAGCTCCACTATTTTAGGTTGTTTCACTTATTTACACAACAAATAGCAGCAGCATAGACAGCAACAGGCAGATGTTCTGATGAACTAATGGGAGGGGGGTCTGCCTGCAGCCCTCCACTCTCAGGACACCTCCACAGGCCGTGGGGGGACACCTGAGACCGGGCAATGTGAATAGCCAAAAAAAATAATAATAATAAAACCGGGGAAAATCGGGGAGAAAGTGTGAAAACACCTTTTAAAATGCGTGTTTTCTGAATGGAGATCGGCTAAGCTAACGCAGTGTATGCTCTGAACGTCCACACTCACAACAACGGCCTACAGACATAAATAAACCAGCGACTGTATTCGCCATGACACAGGCAGTCTGTGGTTTGTACTTGTTTAACTTCTGTCTAGTTTCTGAACAGATATGAGGAGCTGTGAGCTCTGAGGGCTAACAGCTAACAGCTGTGTTGGTTTTCTGTGTTTTGCATTGAAGATGACGTCACGGCTCCGCCTACACTGCGTTACTATAGTTACTACTCCAGTTTCTAAACTGTAATGGAAATACAGCATAAAGTGAGCTAGTCCTAACTATACCGTACTGAGCCGAGCGAGGCCGTGCAGTGGAAATGCGCCATAACAGAACATTTAGATGCACTGAAGCCAATAACGGTGCAGAGAATGTGCCCTGCTCAATCTGCTTTAATCACATTGTCTTTGGAGTATTTAGGAATGCTTTTACTAGAGTACACACACACGATACACGAAGAATGACAGAGATAATGCCTCCGATCATCATTTAATCATGGTGTCCTCCTCCTCCTCCTCCTCCTCCTCCTCCTCCTCCTCCTCCTCCTCCTCCTCCTCCTCCTCCTCCTCCTCCTCCTCCTCCTCCTCCTCCTCCTCCTCCTCCTCCTCCTCCTCCTCCTCCTCCTCCTCCTCCTCCTCCTCCTCCTCCTCCTCCTCCTCCTCCTCCTCCTCCTCCTCCTCCTCCTCCTCCTCCTCCTCCTCCCACAGATTGACAATGCAGAGGGGGGGAAACATGTGTCACACCCACTCAGGAAAGACTTGCTCACAGAGGAAACTCCAGCTCCTGTTTTTGCTGGAGCAGTGTGGCCTGAGGTCAGGACCCACAGCTCAGAGCTGTGTGTGAGCTGTGTCTGAAACACACGTTCGCTTTGTCATTTAGAAAGTGTGGAAGGGAAGCTGAACTTACTTTGAGTCCATCTGCTTTTTTGTTCAGCAGGCTCTTGGCTGCTGTGGAGAAATAGAAAACAATGCAAGGAAAACAGATGGAATTAACACATATTCACCCGTAGACAAAAAACTAGCAAACTTAAAGTGGGTCGTACTAAAATAAGACTCGGAAGAGAAAAATGTCAATTAAAGCAGGCGATAAAGTGAATCATTAACCTGGGACATGCCATAACATCCATCAGAGTGGTTTGCCTTCACTCTCTCCTCCCATGTTCACTCTAGCATGTCAACGTTTTATCTAAAAAATACTACACAAACAGCCATGCTTTGCAAGTACACTGTACACTGTACAAACTGAAAGGTCGACTTTAGTTGAATGTATTATTTCAACAGATTGCACATATTAGGTTAGCTGAAAGCAATAATATAAATAAAGTTGCCGAGATCTACCAGTCCAAATAGAGGTAGCAGGTAAATACACACTTCTACTTTTATACAACGGACCTTTGTACGATGAATACTTGAGATCTTTTATCTGACCTCTTTCTAATCTACACACAAGTATTTAACTGAAGTTACACAACAGTGTTGTTGATACAGAGTTGGAGTTTATTCACACGTCACTAATGATTGGCTAATGGCTAATGATTCCAAGAAAAATTGAACAGTGCTGCCGGATATGACACAGGAAAAAAAGAAAAGACTCTGAACCCTTTCTTTGCCATTATATACAAATAGTGTTGCAACAAAAGTATAAATTGGGCTTACTAATAAGACAACTCAGATCTGAATCAAACCCTTTTTGTGTTGCATTTTAGTATAAAAAGAATTGCCTTTAAAATAGGATGCAAGCAACACTAGCTTCTTAACCTGAATTAGACAGACAATTTAAACAGAACAGATCTTAATGTAGTCATTCTTATACCATTTTGTACAATAATTATAATGAATAAGTTCAAACAAACTAAAACTTACAGCTGATTAATAACGGTATCTAACTTGAGTTTTTATTATATCAATAACCTGTTGAAATGCTTCTGTTATTTGTACTGTCCCCCAAAAGCGCGTCGCAGCCTCCAGGAAAGCTTCTTTCACAACTTCGCCGTCTTTGAAAGACTTCATGTGTTCCTCAAGAACGCGACTGACACGATGAGATGCTCTGGAGCAGCCTTGCTCTTGTTGTTGGGCCTGGTGGAAATGGACTGCTGTGCATTTAGCTGTCCTTTCAGGCCCCTCCCCTTTAGCTGTCCTTTCAGGCCCCTCCCCTTTTGGAGCGTAGGGCAGAATTAGGAGGGAATTCCGTCTCCTAGCGTTTGTGCACTGTTTTGAAATGCCGCTCCTAAAAGACCCTTCTTCGATAAAGCCACGCTCACATTGCAGATGAGACAGATGGACTTTGAATTGAAATAGATACAGAAATAATCATCCTCCCACTCGGAGTGAAAATTATATATTTTGGGCTTTTTTGCTTCTGCCATAATTGCAGTCTTGTGTGTGTGCGGACTGTCACTCCTGTTGACACGGAGAACGTCAGCGAAATAGTGCCCACTGCCCACCAGCCACGCCCCGACACATGGGGTCACGCTGGCCAATCACAAAGCTTTGATGCGTTCAAGTGCATTATTCTGGCACAGGAAGATTAGGTTACAGGACATTAACGATAAAACTGAATATTGTTGTTCTATTTTTAGACACATCTCGCGATGGACTGGTTGGGCACCCCTGATCTAACCGAATACTATATTGTGTAATCTGTTGATACATTCAACTAAAGTCAACGTTTCAGTTTTTTCGGTTTAGTTTAGAGTTGGTGCATTCTCCAAGGCAGTAGGATTGATTTGTGGAAGATGTATGTTTAGTAACTGATTGACTGTAGTGACATCAAATATCTTTAAGATAATAGAGCTCTATAAGTCTTTAAGAATAACTCTTACCTATCACATGAGTTACCAACCGAGAGGGAAGGAAGGGAAACAGAAACACACTAAAGGTCATAATAGGGACAGTTTAGAAACATAAAATGGATGTGAATGACACAAACGTTATTGTCATTTGTCAGAGAAACTTCAATATTGTTGAATTCAGTTTGAACATGTTGCGCTTTAGAGGGACCAGAAGATGGCTCTGAATCAATCTGCATGCTTCAGTATTTATTTCAGTGAAAAAGGAGGACAGGCTGAAGGCCATCAGAATGGAATCAAAGCTGCCATCAAAAGGACAGCATCTAAAGAAGACCTAAATGAATTACTATAAAGTCAAACTTGTCAAAAACCTCTAGCTTTGACATTGAAGGGAGCCATGTTTCAGGCTGGTCCGCACTGGTTCAGTCTTACCTGAGAAGTTGCGAGTGGCCAGCATCGTAGTCAGAATGGCACCCTGCAGAGAGGCGGGACATTAGAGAAGCTCTGTTTGGATTGGCTTGAAGGTTAAGTATGCCTAGAACTCACTGACACTCAGAAAGTGGATCAGTCCTGTTCTGAAGTCGTTACACTGGCTTCCTGTCTTTCAAAAATACTGCTGCTGGTTTAAAAGCTTTGAATGGTTTAGTACATTTCTGACCTCCTGCTAAATGATGACCCATCCAGATCTCTCAGGTCTTCTGCTCAGCTTTCTGTCCCCAGAGTCAGAACTAAACATGGAGAAGTTCAGTTACTATGCTCCAAACATCTGGAACAAACTCCCAGAATGCCGCGGGTTCTTTTAAATCCAGGCTGCAGACGTTTATTTTTGCTTTTAATCGAACTATTCATATCTCACACTGCACTCTTTTATTCATGTATTTTATGTATTATCTTGTTTTATATTTATTTTATTGTCTTGTCTTGCTTTGTAATGGCTGTTTTTAAATGCCATTTTATATATCGTTTTCCGCTACACTATTTCTTAAAGGTCCCATGTCATGCTTTTCCGGTTATTACAGTCCATTGTGTGTTATGAAGGTCTTTCTGCATGTGAACGGTCTGCAGAGCCACAACCCCTCAAAGTACACCCTGTAGCGAGTAAAACTCCAACACAGAAAATACCTGTCTGTGCTGCCCCAGAACGCCTCGTTGGACATTTATCTTTTTCCATTTTATACTACCTGAGCCAGTGGGCGAGCTGACCAATCCGAGCACACTGAGCCCACAGGGAGGGAGGGGGGGGGCAGGAGCTCCAACAAGGCGTTTAGGACAGAGACTGAAGTTCAGTGAATAGATACATATGCTATCCAGAGATGCTGTATGAGAAAACGAATGTGAGTTTGGAAAATTGCACAATGTCAATCTGGAATGTACAATGGAATTATGATCAGTAGAAATGGCCATGACATGGGACCTTTAATGCTCCATCTTAGTAAAGCACTTTGAATTGTCTTGTGTTGAAAGCTTCTATATAAATAATCTTGCCTATAACTGGATTTAGCATATTTCTTTTTGAAAATTTGAGCACTGTGAGAACTCGAAGTCTTGCCAAGTACTTTGGTGTAATATCAAGTCAGAATATGTCTTTACACTTGACTTAAGATCTAGTCATTTAGGAAGTAACCAGCAGTGATGTAGGGTCTTGATTTTAGACACTGCATCTAAAGCAGGGGTCTTCAACTAAAATTTCCAGTTAGAGAAAATCTCCCCATGCAAAGGTCTGGAACTTCAAAATGTCTAACTTGCTTTATGAATTAATGTGCTTTATGTGATATATATTGAAGTAGCTTTATCAACGTCTGCATGTAATCAACAACTGACTGCCAATCAAATAAAGAAAGTACAATTAATTAACAACAATATTTATTGTCAATTAACATTGACCTCTACAGATATACAGTAGATACTGTGGATATGTGTAATGTTCCTCTCGGGCTGCATTTACAAATAAAATAGAGAAAATAAAGAAAATAGCTTTTGAACATATGTGCATCTTAAAAGTGCTTAATTTTAGATAAATAAAATAAAGTGTAGCAGCAGCTTGAGTTTCCATTTTTCTTTGTTAACCGTTTCACATCATGACTTAACAGTTTCAGACGATTATAGAACAACATCAGTCTTTACACATCATAACAATTGAACAGTTTTAAAGTTTCTCTTTCTTTCCCTCTTATATTGCAGTCCCTCACTCACTTTGTTCTGTTCAGTGCCAGAATTGAGCTGGAGCTTGTCCTGCCAGGAGTTTAGATCTGGGCTGAAATGGTGTCAGGGCCATTCTCATACACACATGCAGGTGCTCATTGGTTAGCCTCGGTTAGCTCATTGGTTAGCCTGGGTTAGCTCATTGGTTAGCCTGGGTTAGCTCATTGGTTAGCCTCGGTTAGCTCATTGGTTAGCCTCGGTTAGCTCATTGGTTAGCCTCGGTTAGCTCATTGGTTAGCCTCGGTTAGCTCATTGGTTAGCCTCGGTTAGCTCATTGGTTAGCCTCGGTTAGCTCATTGGTTAGCCTCGGTTAGCTCATTGGTTAGCCTCGGTTAGCTCATTGGTTAGCCTCGGTTAGCTCATTGGTTAGCCTCGGTTAGCTCATTGGTAAGCCTCGGTTAGCCTGCCGTGGAATGATATTTAGTTTTGTGTTTTTTATCCTGGTGGACTGATCACATTGGGCTCTGAGACTGCTTTGTTTTTGTGACCTCAGTTCTGACTTGAGAGGGAATGTTTGGTCAAACACTTTGTGTTTTGTCTCATAGTGGCGTTTTGGCACTTGTAATGAGCGCCACGGTCTCTGAGCAAATGAGACACACTGGCTCTGTGCTCCCAGTGGGCAGGAGGAACATGAACGAGTCCACTCGGGGTTAAAGGCTCTGTTCTCACAGTCCACTTTCCTCTTCTCGGAGAGCGCCATGTGTCATCATTTGTCTCTCCCTGTCTGCCGCTAACTCGCCTGTTCACTCTCCTCTCCGCTTCTCTCCCTGTATCACTAATTATTCTCTTCACACTTTCCTCTCCGCTTCTCTCTGCCGCTTACTCGTCTCTTCTTCTGTGTTTCTCTCCCTGTATCGCTCACTCGTCTTTTTCGCCCCCCGTCGGCAGCGGTTAAAATAGAATTGCCCCGTCAAAATTGAAATCCCCTATTAATGTATTGATTATAGGTGCGGGTCCGGACCGCGGTCCGCCTGTTGCCGACCCCTGGTCTAAAGTATCTAATTGAGTCAAAGACTCAAAGTTGTATCTCAGATTAAACCATGTTCACGTTTCCATTGGAAAATCACCCACTAACATCAGAAAACAGAACACTTTTGAGCATTTGCGGCATTTCCTGATTCTGGTAAATAT
This sequence comes from Champsocephalus esox, assembly GCA_036324585.1. Classification (NCBI taxonomy): domain Eukaryota; kingdom Metazoa; phylum Chordata; class Actinopteri; order Perciformes; family Channichthyidae; genus Champsocephalus; species Champsocephalus esox. The sequence goes on from CM070489.1 coordinate 23,375,485, forward strand.
AATTCAAAATATAAGATGTATGTTCTAAATATCCAATCTTAATTCAAGAAATCTTTTCCTCATTACAAGCAAACAGTACATTTTTGTACTTGTTTTTGAAACAGCATTTTCCCAGTGAGAGCTCACTCACCTTAAGTTTCCTCCTAGCGTTGAACTTCTTCAGGCACTCCACAGTCTCCTGTCTGTGCATCATGGACGCCACAGTGGAGCGTTGCTGTGAACAACAGGGACAGGAGTGTGATGGAATAAGGCGTGTTCACAGTCATGCTTTTAGTGTTGACCCAAGATATGAAATGTGTTTGTGTGCGACACCTACGCAGATCCAGGGGTGTTTGAGTGCGTCTGTGGCTGTCACTCTCTTGGCGGGGTTGATGGTCAGCATCTTGTTGATCAGGTCTTTGGCCTCTGGAGTCACTGTGTCCCACTCAGGAGAGGGGAACTGGGGGAATGACATCACACAAACCAGTTACAATGGCCCACCAACCACTGCAGTCAACATGCATCAAATACAGAGGCACTGCATGTGTCCTCGAAGCGCGGCAAAGTGTTGAATGCGTAACCTTCCTCATAAAACATCCAAGCCTTTTTACATTCTTACATTAAACAACTGCATTGCTTTTTCTGGCTTGCAGTTGTCTTCACATCTGGGCAGTGACACTTTGTATTCATGCTTTAACATCAACACACTGTAGAGTTGTGGATCGGCATGAAAAAAAAATGGGCCGACAAACCGAGCATTGTTTTTTTTTCAATTGTAATGTTTTAAAGAAGAGAATCATTGGCAGGAATGTGTATGATGTCATCTGTGTGCGTGTGCGTGTGCGTGTGTGTGTGTGTGTGTGATATTTCACTTTCTTTTGAGTAAGTAACTGAATGTGTGTGTGTGTCAGGTAGGGCTGCTCGATTATGGCAAAAATCATAATCTCGATTACAATAATTGTAATTGCGATTATTCATTGACTTTGAAAACATCCATTTATTGGAGAAAAAAATGTGACCAGTATGTTTTTAACAGCTGATTACCCTGAACTTTAAGTATAATTCAACTGAAAAACCAAAATGTATTTAAAAAAAGAAAAAAAAGAAAAAGTAATAATAATAATAGTTTTATTTAGATTACGTTGTTTTCGTAATCGTTGCAAGCCATAATCGTAATCGCGATAATTGAGCAGCCCTAGTGTCAGGACGAAACTCACATCATAAGCTCCAGCTTTAATCTGTTGGTAGAGTCTGTGCTGGTCCTCATCCCAGAATGGAGGATATCCAACCAGGAGGATGTAGAGGATCACACCTGCACAAACACACACAAAACACCAAGAACCAAAACAGTTTTAGTTTTATGTATTTGCTTTACTTAAAGTGGACCTATCATGCAAAATGCACTTGTGTATGTCTTTTACACATGAATATGTGTCCCCGGTGTGTCAGGGAACTCACACCGAAATCTTTTAAAAACGGGGCAGCAACGAGCGGATACAGATTCCATCCGACCCGACGTCAGCCCGGAATAGTGGGCGGTGACGCTCCACCTACATGGGCAACGCACCACCTATCAGAACACCTCGGCAAATGTCTGCTTGTGTGTTCAACACATGTTACCTCGGACATGTTTATCAACTTCCCTCAAGTGAAAAGAAGATATGCTTCCAATCTAAGGCTAACAACTGGATCAATACCAACCATCCGGGACCAGGACACATCCAATTTGGAAGCTGTACACTTTTCCATGTTAATATTTGCATTCCTTTTTAGTTAGCGTTGTTTTTCCTGATACAGTTATCTCTACTACGTAGCTTGTAGCATGTAGCTTGTAGCATGTAGATGAGACGTGATGTGATTCAGCAGTCTTTATTACTTGTTTGCGCACATGAATGATATATACGTGTGTGTGTGTGTGTGCACGACTGTTAGGATACAACAGTGTGTATGTGTGTACAATTGTTTCAAGGAGGGGGGGAAACACAATGCTGCACAGCTCCGTTGATGGGACTTGGCTAATTAGTGGCTAGCACTCATTACAGTCTGTCTACTGAGCTCAGTCCCCTCTCCAACACACCAGCTTTGCTAAATAGACAGAGTTAGCCCCCATCTTTTGGGAATCCAGATTATAATTATCCAAATAGTATTTTCTCATCCTGAATACTAAATTGAGATGATTTTGTTCTAACTATGTGTCTTCTATACGGGCCAGCACCTCACATACCACCAGCTGAAAACCTGTGATGATAGATGATAGATGATGCATGTCACACTGACCCACCGAAGCTGCGTACTGTATTTGTTATGGGTTCAATGAACCGTTGATTTGGACAATAAAGTTCCGATATACACTGAACAAAAATATAAATGCAACACTTTTGTTTTTGCTCCCATTTTTCATGAGATGAACTCAAAGATTTAAAACATTTTCTATAAACACAAAATAACCATTTCTCTCAAATATTGTTCACAAATCTGAAAAGATCTGTGAAAGTGAGCACTTCTCCTTTGCCGAGATAATCCATCCCACCTCACAGGTGTGGCATATCAAGATGCTGATTAGACAGCATGATTATTGCACAGGCGTGCCTTAGGCTGGCCACAATAAAAGGCCACTAAACATGCTAAATCACCTCTGAGTCAGTCTCAGTCCCCAGCGAGAGGGTTTTCTCGACAGCAGGTGACGTAGTTACTGCCAACAGATCTGCCCTCACTGCTGACAACGTAGACTAACTCATCTTTCTGAAGAAAAACTTGAAAATAGAGTAAAGCTTGAGCACCTTTATTTAGGCATAATGGCCTCACACACTCACAAGTTAATTGCACATGTTAGACATTGCTCCTAAAGGTACATATTTTATTTTGTTTTACATTTATCATTGTATTTATTTTATATTTTGACATCAGGAGATTTTATACAGTTCTGTAATGCCTTTTATTGATTGTGATTGAAACGCTTTATTATTTATTTTAATATTTTCAAGACATTCTTTTTAGTTGTACAGCGTATTTAACCTTTTAGTTTGACATCAGCCAATATAAATAATATGGCCATCTGAGTGTGTGTGTTACTGTTTGTGGTTTGTTTTTAACAGTGTAAAATAGTTAATGATTCCAAATGTTAGAGTTCCTTATTTTCATACGAAAACTTGCACTACTGTTACAAATAAATAACAGCAAAAAAATTATGCATTTGGGACTTTCTTTTTCTTTTCCTTGTTGTACCGAACCCGTACAGAACCGTGACCGCCAAACAGAGGTCTGAACCGAACCGTGACTTCTGTGAACCGTTACACCCCTAATACACACCCATTACAAAATGTGAAACCGTGTCACATTATCACAAAACGTAAGCTGCGACTACGTGAGAACTGTACTAGCCATCAAAAAATATCCAATTAATCTAATAAAGTCCATAGTCTCGAGAACCATTTGAAGCACCATGAAGATGGCTGCATTGTCTTTGGCTCCTCTCCAACTTTGTCTTTTTTGGTATTATTTCAGTGTTTGTTTACAAAGTGACAATGTGGACCCGCCATGGCTGCCTGTTGCTGTCCTACCTGAGAGGAAGACAAAGCGAGGGTCCGGGGCTGCTAGTGAGACTGAGGAAACGAGAAAACCGACCCCCTCTTCCGAGTATTTTTCTGGCTAATGTTCAGTCAATTGAGAATAAACTGGATGAACTCAGAAGCCGGATTAATTTTCAATGGGACATTAAGAACTGAACATCATCATTTTCACGGAGACTTGGCTCAAATCCGCTATCCCGGACTCTCGTTCCAGACGGCTTCTCTATATTTCGTCCAGGATCGGACACCTCATGATCAGATGCAGGGCTTTTCATCTGCCAAGATAATTTTTATAGGTTCTGATTACAGCAGTGTACATCCCGCCACACGCTGACAACAACACAGCATTAGGTCAGCTCTTTGGAGTGATTGGCAGGACAGAGACTTCGCGGCCAGAGGCGGCTTTCATTGTGGCCGGGGATTTTAACACCTCCAATATGAAGAAAGTTCTGCCGGCGGAAATACACTGGACCATGTTTATTCCCCTTTTCGACATGGATATGAAGCTCTCCCTCGCCCTCCCTTCAGCAAATCAGACCACATCTCACTGCTGCTGCCTGCTTACAAGCAGAAACTGAAACGAGACAGACCTGTGACACGGACTATACAGCGCTGGAGTGAGGAGTCAGACTCAGCTCTGCAGGACTGCTTCGAATCTACTCATTGGTGTGTGTTTGAGGACAACAATATCAATACACAAACGGACACGGTCATTTGCTACATTGGGAAATGCATCGATGACCTGGTACCGAAGGTTACTGTACGAACATTCCGGAATCAAAAGACCTGGATAAACGGCGAGGTGTGTACCAAGCTGAAAAGCACGCACCAAAGCATGCACACAGAGGTGGAGATGCAGAGGTGTACAAGAAATCTAGGTATGAACTCCGGAAAGCTATGAGCAGTGCAAAGAGACAATACGAGACAAAGTGGAGTCTGACTTCAAAGGCTGTAACACCCAGAACATGTGGGCGGGACTAAGGACAATGACAGATTACAAAGGGGCAGCGGGGTGTGCTGCGGGACTGTCTGTGGGCACATCTCTCCCAGATGAGCTGAACAGTTTTTTGCACGATTCGAGAGCAGCCAGGCTGTGGAGGCACAGAAGGACCAGGAGCCCTGCCCTTTTGCTTTAGACAGGGCAGATGTGTGCAAATCCTTAAAAAGGGTTAACCCACACAAGGCTCCTGGACCTGATGGCGTCCCTGGCCGCGTTCTCAGGGTGTGTGCAGTTCAGCTGGCGGAGGTGTTCACAGACATCTTCAACAGGTCCCTGCTGCAGTCTGTAGTCCCCACATGTTTCAAACACTCCACCATCGTTCCTGTCCCCAAAAAGACTAAAACCACCAGCCACTAGCACTCACTTCCATCATCATGAAGTGCTTTGAGCGGTTAGTCAAAACACTCATCACCTCCTCCCTCCCTGACTTTCTGGACCCCTTGCAGTTTGCCTACAGAGCAAACAGGTTTCAACACCATTGTTCCCTCCAAGCTGGTCATCAAGCTCAGAGACCTCGGGCTTAACAGCGCCCTCTGTGACTGGATCCTGAACTTCCTTACGGGCAGACCCCAGGCAGTGCAGGTGGGAAACAGCATATCCTCCACCCTGATCCTCAACACTGGAGCCCCTCAAGGCTGCGTGCTCATCCCTCTCCTCTACTCCCTGTTCACACACCACTGCGTGGCAACAGACAGTTCCAACACCATCGTGAAGTTTGCTGACGACACGACCGTCATCGGCCTGATCACCGACGGCGATGAGACGGCGTACAGAGAGGAGGTCGAAAACCTGACATCTTGGTGCCAGGATAACAACCTCCATCTCAACGTCAGCAAAACCAAGGAGCTGATTGTGGATTACAGGAAGCAGCAGAGAGAGGGACACGCCCCCATCGCCATCAATGGGACTACGGTGGAGAGAGTCAGCAGCTTCAGGTTCCTCTCTGTCCTCATCACTGAGGACCTGACATGGACTCTTCACTGAGGACCTGACATGGACTCATCACTGAGGACCTGACATGGACTCTTCACTGAGGACCTGACATGGACTCTTCACTGAGGACCTGACATGGACTCTTCACTGAGGACCTGACATGGACTCTTCACTGAGGACCTGACATGGACTCTTCACTGAGGACCTGACATGGACTCTTCACTGAGGACCTGACATGGACTCTTCACTGAGGACCTGACATGGACTCATCACTGAGGACCTGACATGGACTCATCACTGAGGACCTGACATGGACTCATCACTGAGGACCTGACATGGACTCATCACTGAGGACCTGACATGGACTCATCACTGAGGACCTGACATGGACTCTTCACTGAGGACCTGACATGGACTCTTCACTGAGGACCTGACATGGACTCATCTCTGAGGACCTGACATGGACTCATCACTGAGGACCTGACATGGACTCATCTCTGAGGACCTGACATGGACTCTTCACTGAGGACCTGACATGGACTCATCTCTGAGGACCTGACATGGACTCTTCACTGAGGACCTGACATGGACTCTTCACTGAGGACCTGACATGGACTCATCTCTGAGGACCTGACATGGACTCATTACTGAGGACCTGACATGGACTCATCACTGAGGACCTGACATGGACTCATCACTGAGGACCTGAAATGGACTCATCTCTGAGGACCTGACATGGACTCATCTCTGAGGACCTGACATGGACTCTTCTCTGAGGACCTGACATGGACTCATCTCTGAGGACCTGACATGGACTCATCTCTGAGGACCTGACATGGACTCATCTCTGAGGACCTGACATGGACTCATCTCTGAGGACCTGACATGGACTCATCTCTGAGGACCTGACATGGACTCTTCACTGAGGACCTGACATGGACTCTTCACACATCACTTCAACATCATCACAAAAACAGCTCGACGGCGGCTCTTCTTCCTCCGCAGGCTGAGGAGGTTCAACCTGGACTCCAAGATACTCTGCAACTTCTACAGGTGCTCCATAGAGAGTATCCTGACTGGCTGCATCACCGCCTGGTACGGCAGCTGCAACGCCCTCAATCGTAAGACTTTACAGAGGGTGATGAAAACTGCACAGAACATCACCATGATGGAGCTGCCATCCATGAGGATCTTTACTCCCAGCGGCTCAGGAAGAAAGCTCTCAGGATTATAAAAGATCCCCATCACCCCAGCCACAAACTGTTCTGTGTGCTGCCGTCTGGCAGGCGGTACCGCAGCATCCGGACTAAAACCCCCAGACTTGGGGACAGTTTCATTCCACAGGCCATAAGACACCTGCACTTTTGAAACAACATCAATAACATTCATCTGGCTGAAATTTACAAATTATTTATTTAATATATCATATTCCAATCACTTGTATATAGACTCTAGAGAACCGCAGTGACGCGTCCTAAAACCCGGAAGTAAGTTAGCATTTTTAGCACTTCCGGTTCCTTCGTCAAAAGCAATGCATTTTCTCCATAGGGTTTTGGAAACTAGCTGGAAATAAGGTCTGTGGTGGAGACACCTTGAAGAGATAGATCACGTTTTGTTCTACGACATTAAATACATCAGCAGTGACCCCACTGGTGATTTCTGAAGAGTTTACGTGTGAAAAACGATGGTTGTTACCGAGTGGCTGAATAGGACTACAGAAATTGTCGAGGCCGTTGTACGTCATTACACCGAACACGTAAACACTCCCGCTAACTTTGTTTTCCCCCCGTGTTCTGCTTGAAAGCAAGTACCTGCCTATCTCTCATATATATATATATATATATATATAAAACTGAGTAATTCCAACTCAAAAGGATCCGCTTGGCCCATCCAAAAAGTCTTAAAACTGGGGTTGAAATGTACCACTTTTAATTATAAAAAGCTGCAAACTCACTTTGTCCGAATAACCATAACAAATATGCATTTAAAGTTTTTTCCGTATATATATATATATATATATATATATATATATATATATATATATATATATATATATATATATATCTGACCATTAGAATCTATATTTTTGAAATTGTCGTTTTTAACACCGTAGTTTTACAAATGATAGAATAATTAATTACCAGTGTTTTCCAAGTTTACTCGGCAGTTCGTTTCGTTGGCTAACGTTAGCTAAAGCTAGCGCTACTAGTTAGCTACGTTTGTTGCTTTGCTCCGGGTTGCAGCCACAGGTCTTCGCATGAAACGTGCTCGTTCTATCGTTTCCCGGCCAATGTTTTCCAGAGGAGAGTCTGGATTCGTGCCATGAGGTAAGCTGACGTTACATTGTTGTCCATGTCACGGTGAAATGTAAATGATGGGTAGTGTATCGCCGTTTTAGAGATGGCGCTGCTGAAAAGACCGCAACACAAGTAAAGATAATGAATACATCCTATTAAAACCTGTGTGGCTTATATGATAAGTCTAATTAGTACAAGCAGCATAACGTTTCACCATGTAACTAAAGATTGTAGTCAGGGAAATCAGTTTGACATATTGAACTAGTAACAAATCCCCTCTGGCTGGCAGAGAACGCTCTGCTCCATCGCTTCTCTTGGACGTAACATCACATGTACATTTTACATTTATATTCAATTTAATATTCCATCCCTCACGTACTTTTGTATATATAATAACTTATATTTTGTTTTTCTTGTTATGCTGCAACACAAACATTTCCCAAATTGGGATCAATAAAGTAATACATTATCTTAATTAAGAAATATAACTATTATAATTAGTGTAGCAGCTGACACCTATTTTCAATATGGATTAATCTACCTTTATTTCTTTAGTTACATTTTCATCTATAAAAATGTTAAAATAGTGAAAATGTTCACGAGACAAAGTGCAACGTTATATCTTTAGATGTTTTGTTTTAGCCTATGTACTGTATGTCTTAATGCTCTTATATGTGACGGTGTGACTTCCATGAAACTAATATGTTATATCTTCCCAACAGATGAGCTGACAGGAAGCCCAACACTCTAACAACCACAACATTGCAAAGGCGAGTAAATGTAAATTAAAAACGATTCACAATTTAAGTCAAGTACTATATTTGAAAATGATATTTATGATCTTTTTCATCGAATATATGAACGACTCAAACAAGGACCGCAGCAGCTACAAGAAAGATCTTCAAAGGGGAACCACAACGTCCTGAAGCTGAGTTTTCTCTAAACATATTATTTGATTTTAACAGCAGTGCTCTCTGAACTCAGAACAAGTCAATTCATATGCCTTTTTGTTTTTCTGTCTTTTTCAGAAAATAACCACAACAGTGACAAAGGTGAGTATTCCGGTCGTGCCAGCTTTGGAAGCATGTGGGCCTTGAACAAGTCCTCGAGAGCCAACAGGTTAGGCTGCCAATTGTCATCTCGGGCTATCGGAATGATGACACTGTATTTCGTAGTCCAGACCACAAAGTAGCAAGTCTCTCTCGCAGTGAGGTGAAGCTGACCTTGCACTTGGTGCCAGTAAGGATGCTCCTCACGCAGGCTGAATGTTTCTCCCTCCTTACTGACACAGAAGCCCTACGTGTCCTGACTTGTAGTGGTTCTCTCCTCTATCTACACTCTTCTTGTCATCTTTGTAAACCGATATCAGACTGGTCATTGACAGCCATGACTTCTAGTTCAATTCAGTGTGGCTCAAATGAAAAGCGTTGTTAAAACATACAAGCACGCGGAAGTCAGTTGAAACGATCTAAAGTTGGCGTGACGTTGAAGTCGTGCGACCCAGCTGCTGCACTAGCTTGTAGTTCGTTTATAGCATAACGTTAGCATTTTGCTTCTGGCGACTAGATTTATGATTCGAAATTATAAAAGTACGGTTGACATGTGGATATTATCCAGCTGAACAAAACGTGATCCGTCTCTTGAATGCGTGTCAACCACAGACCTTATTTCGAGCTATTTTCCAAAATCCTATGGAGAAATCTCATTGCTTTTTGACGAAGGAACCGGAAGGAGTTTACTTCCGGGTTTTAGGACGCGGTTCTCCATTTCACTATTTTTTTGTATTTTCTGTGTTTCTGTTGTATTGTGTTGCACTGTTGGTGGAGCCTGAGACCTAAGATTTGCATCGACATAACTACACTGTAGCTATGTACGTATGATAAATAAAAGCCTTGAACATTTAACAAGTTAAAAAAAGAGCATTTAAAAAGTAGTTTAAAGTGCATATGAGTTGGTTGATTAAATGATATTGCACTTAGGACTGTTGTTTTAACAGTCTGGAGGTCCAGGGGTAAACAGCTGTTCAGTCTGTTCGTGTTTCGAACTGGGACCTGGGACAAGTCCTTTAGACTTGTCTTTGGCCTGCTGAGAAATACTAGTTGTAATTGTGTTTTTCTCCTTTTTTCTGTATTTGCAGCGCCAATTTGTATTCGGTGTTTCTTTATCTGCATTTGGTTGGGTGTTTAGTATTTGCAGCATGTCTCTGTATTTGTCTGTGTTTTCTCTGTTCTTCTCAAAGCGGCACATGTCTGTTATTGTAAAGTGTGTTCTTGTTTGCTGAGCTTGAGCTCGCAGGGCCATCTGAACAAGGTGAGAATGGAAGAAAACAAATATACATGATGTATACATAAAGAACAGTGTAGCGCCATGCACACTCGGTGATTGTGTGAGCAGGGAAGGGGGATTCTGATTGGGTAATGGGCTGCCAGGAAGAGATGAAAGGGGCCTGTATTTGACGATGAGACAGACTGACCATAAACACAACACCGGCCATTGTGTGTGTGGACTCAGTGAGTCAGCACAGGTGCGTGTGTGTGTGTGTGTTCTGGCCAGTCACAAGTGTTTCTAATGAGCGTATGGAATGATTAATGCAGGAGGCAACAGCCCTCTGTACGCTGTGATACAGGAGCTACATAAACAGCACAGGATCGGGGGGGGGTTCTCTTGCTCTCTTGATTACTGGCTCTATTGATCACAATAACAACAACTCTCTGATTTATGGAACACAAAGAGCAATAACATCACATGTCAGTTGGCTGGCGCTTCTATCCACAGTGACTTGGAAGAAGTGCAAAAACAAAGAGATTCAAACTACAAGGACTACAAGGGTTTTTTTGTTTTGAATTTCATTACCAAGGTGCAACCCAAACAGATGGGTGAACAGTGTGTGAGGCAATCAGCACACATTACATGCCATTTCATAGATAATCATGGGCATTCAGAATACACGCTATATATATATAACATTCCTGTGATGCTGTTCATAAATACTGTAGCCACTTCTCATACATGTAAGATCCTTCTCGTTAAGAGCCTATCTTTCTGCTGGCAGTCCCTGTGATCTGAACGGCTGTCTCCTGCCATGGTGCCTGCTGAATGAGGCTTTATCACACCAACAGTTACAGCGGCCCCATCATGTTCCTGTTCATGTACTGTGACATGTCTCCATGCTTTATGTTCACATGGCTCTTTCCTGCTGCAGCACTGTCTGAAGCCAGAGCCCAGAGTGTAATCGGGCCCCAGTACTTACCACAGGCCCACATGTCCACTGGCATGCCGTACGGATCTTTCCTCAGCACCTCTGGAGACAGGTAGCCTGGTGTACCGGCAAAACCTGAAACACAAGCACACACCTTTCAGATCACCCCTGTCAATACACTTTTGTCTAGTAGCTAAGGATCAGCGGTCCCATAACGTTTGAGCCGAGGTTAACAAGCTCCTAAGAAAATCATTGAGCAGTTTTGCTCATGAACAATTCAGCCTACTTTTAAAAAAGCCTCAAAGTAGCAGCAGACATGTCGTGCGTGTAGAACTAAAGTCAGAACACAATGTCAACTGGTTCCAGATGGGAGCAGGGGAACAGAACAATTATGTCTCTACTCTACAGGGGATACCGGGGGAAGAAATAGAAGTGACAGCTCTTCAATGCAGAGCCGAGAGCAATAGCACACCTCGTCTCTTCGGACAGGCAGAACTTTAGTCCTAAAATCACATGAAGATATTTATTTGATTTTGCAGTTTATCGGAAAAACCAAAGTAGGACAAACATCTTCATCGCTGCCTTTACTTTTCTCATCAGCTGGGAAAGAGAAAAAAGTGCATCAATGTTCTATTGTCATGCGAGAGGAAATTAAACTTTTAGTGTCTAAAATTGGTTAAGAGCATCAGCAACAAACCCTGAGGATGGAATTAATCTTTAAAGGGGCTTGGAATCGGGAAGTAACATCATTCAATACTTAAAAACATAATTATGATGAATTATTTTACAGACATTGTAGTTTCTATTTTTAGAAAACATTATTTCTAAATTAATCATGCCTGAGAAAAGTGTGATTTTGGTTTTACACGATCAACACATGACGGAGCTTAACTATCCCATCACAATCCTACACCCATTTTACTTTCATCAAAATAAACTGTCTAAGTGCCAGGGCCGAATGCTAAGGGCGCATCTATGACATCTTTTTATATATACTAATACAACAACAACCATGCAAAAATAATGAAGGGTCAGTAACGTGCATGAAGAGCTCATGTATGAAACAGTGGACTGACCGAACCAGGCCTGCTGGTCTCCCTGCACCTCGATGGCCAGGCCGAAGTCCGCCAGCTTCACCGCAGCCCCCTTCAGCTTACTGGCCAACAGAAGGTTCTCCGGCTTTAAACACAGACACAACAACAGTTACTCCCCAAGGAGGAGGTGTCAATTCATAATGAGCTAAACATGACTGAGGTACAGTGGTGGAATGTAGTGAAGTACATTTACTCAAGTATTGCACTTAAGTATGACTTTGTTGTAGTTTTGCTTTACTTAGTTTTATATGTTATGCTACTTCATACATATTGTACTTCTTACTCCACTACATTTATTTGACAAAGTGAGTTACTTACTTAAGAGACACAAAATATAAATAAACTCTGCCATATAGCTATGGGTAAAATACTTGCAGCTGGATAAAGAATAAAGAACACATTATTGCATAACAAATTAGAATGCAGTTATTTAATATATACTGTATGATTATGGGACATTAAGCACAACAAGTACTTTTACTTTTGGTACTTTCAGTATTTGTTGATGTCAATACTTTTTTTTACTTTTACTCAAGTAAGATTTTAAATTCAGGACTTCTACTTGTTAACACTAGTATTTCTACTTTTACTTCAGTCAAATATCTGAGTACAGTACTTCTTTCCCGCTGAAATACAGATTTGGGAGGTTTTATTGCAGGCTTTTAAGCAACAGGAGGGCCATTTCCAGTCCACAGAGAAACAACATGAAGAAGTGAGTGAGCTCAAACATATGTTGTCAATGGATGGATATCATTCAACAAGACGTAGGCGGCTGCAGTGAAATTGGGCGTGCGAGCCCTGCTGGTGGAGAGGGGGGGCAGTGACTCGTGCCAGACCCCAGCAGAGCTCCAGGACTCCGAGAGGATGAATAATACATTTGGTGGCATTTAAAATCCTCGATGAAGCCAAACGCTTTTGTGAGCGAGCTGTAATGGGAAGAAAGTAGGCTGCTGCTGTTATTTTGCAACCATTACACAAGTTATATTACACTGTGGTCACCTTGGCTCTATACACTGAGGGGCCCCTCACTTATTTCCATTATACTACTTTCACTCTCACGTACTGTACAACTTAACTCTCACGGGAATGACTTGAAACCGTTCTACTCCATGAAACGTGGCTGAATCTTTGTCAACTATCAAAGGGCTACTGAAGAAAAGGTAAGCGGTTGTTGTTGTTGTCATTCGAACTAGAGCATAGACAACAAATACATTTAAAAATCTTTAAATCCATCAGTAAATCATTGTCCTCCAAAAAATGTGGGTTACCTTTGTTTTTTATTCTGCTGGTTATTAAAATACATGTTTGTTCGGGATCAGGCTATTTAGATGATGTTCCACAAGCACCTGCCAGACAGACTCATCACAAGTGGCATACCCATAAATACAAGTAGCAAATCAATCAGAAAAAGGTAGTTCCATTTGTCATTTATCTTTAATTGTGAACTCTTAGTTTTATTGATATGCAACTTCTCTCAACCTCTTAGTTGTTATCTTTAAGTTAGCTGTGTGAGTGTGCAGTGTTTCAGGGGTACAGCACATGTTGTCGTACGATGTGCAATTGTTGTCCCTTAAATATTTGCCTTTAGCAAATACAGCATATACTTTAAAGATTAGGCAACTTAAAGCTCTTGTTTAAGATATTTGAAATATTTGTATCCCCGAGGTCAGCCAGATGTGTGGAAGTCAAACCCTGCTTTTACCGCCAATTATCAGTTTTTACATTATCTGTTGGCTTGTTTACATTCATCTCTCTGATTCCAGCATTAGTGACCCGGTGGGTTTGTGTTTGCAGATATCAGCAGGAGAGATGTGAAGTGAGAACAACAGGGGTCAGAAAGTCCCATCCAGTTTGATGTGTGTCCCATCCAGTTTGATCAGTTCCTAATAATAATGTGGACGGGGCCAGTTGATTTAATGCGTCATTGCGTTCTCTTAAAACTCACCAAACCTGTTACGCCCTACACAGCCTTTCCCTTTAACTAACGACCCCAGTCAGCACACCCGGTCAAATTAACATAATGTTGGATATAAATATAACTCGGAAAGCATTTCACTAACGGGATGTTCGGGGTGCGGGCCAGATCTCCTACGAGCATCGCGACAGACCTCCTACGAGCATCGCGACAGACGGACAGACAGACCTCCTACGAGCATCGCGACAGACAGACAGACAGACCTCCTACGAGCATCGCCACACACACACACACACACACACACACACACACACACACACACACACACACACACACACACACACACACACACACACACACACACACACACACACACACACACACACACACACACACACACACACACACACACACACACACACACACACACACACACACACACACACACCACACACACACACACACACACACACACACACACACACACACACCACACACACACACACACACACACACACACACACACACACACACACACACACACACACACACACACACACACACACACACACACACACCACACACACACACACACACACACACACACACACACACACACACACACACACACACACACACACACACACACACACACACACACACACACACACACACACACACACACACACACACACTTTTTTGTCGAAAAGTGACAGAAAATAGAATCCTTTCAAAGAAGATCCAGTCGGGCCATTCAGTGCTGACTTTGTGAGCAGGTAGCTCAAGGAACAGGGAGGACTTCAAGCATTCTTGAACAAAGAGAATAAGTGTGGTAACCATCGACCATTCGACCACGAGTCGCCTTCCAGGAGAGAGCTCAGATTGATATTCACTCGAGCTGGTTTCTCCAGAACTACACACCCCACCTTTAAGTAGATATGTTGTGTTTGAGGTCAAACTGGTCTGGATGGCCTGGATTGAATACGTTCCATGTTCTTGTGCTGCTTTATGTTTTTCGTGAGCCGAAGAACATTTTACAATTGGGTGGACAATAAAGTTGCATTGCATTACTCCTATGACTGAGCTGTCAGCAAATGAGTTGCATTATGGGTAATGTAGGAGCCTGTTTTTGCCAAGGATGGATGAAATAAAAAAAGATAATATATCTGTACCTGTGTTGTTGTTTTCTTTAGCATCGACCAGACACCAACAGTGTTTTAAGAATACAATAGTAAATTGTTACTTAAATTGAGGCTGGTGTCACGCATACTGATCCCAAGATGAACAACTAACTATCACGATAAGAAGAGCTACGTTGAAGCATGTCTGTGTCGAGCTATTGGAACAAGAAGGCCTCGAAAGGACACTTGATGACAGCATGCAATAAAACATGTGTCTCGACCATTCAAGAAAGAACTTGATTAAGACAGCTATGCATCGCTGGGAGGATGTGTGTGTGTGTGTGTGTGTGTGTTCCTGAGCAATTACACCCCATTAATACATACACAACGTGGCCAACGGTGTTGTGGCCCCATGCTCTGCAGCTTGCTTATTTGTTTTGTTTGTATTCGTTTGCCTTTGTGTTTCTGCAGCGAGCCGGAGCAGCTGCCTGGCAACAGCCAATCAGAGCAGGCAGAGAGGGCAGTCAGCAAATGCAAAACTTCAGATACACCCACTTCATTTGATTATCAAATCAGAGCTTTGGGAGCAAACTACAGAGAGACGGGACCACTGGACGTAATGTCCATCGTCCTCCAAAGACGAGACGTTTAACCTCAATTCAATACATTCAACAGTCACATCCACTAAGTGACCATGACCCTATAGATGATGCAGTTTTATTAGCAGCACATCTTCATTTGACTAAGTTTAAGTTTGTATTTACTAGAAAGCAGGCATCCTATATTGAGATACATGATTCTCTAAAAAGATAATTCATCTTCTTTTTCTGGGCCATATTTACAGATTTGACATTCTTCAGGTCATCACCACAGAACATCGAAGCTGAGAAGAGGCAAGAGAGGACGATCTGACCCACTGGTGATTGTTCTCCATGTTGTTCTAACACTACATGGTAGACAATCGGCAGCCTTTATTTAACCTGTGTGACAGGAAGTCATGAGAAATATTATGTGATGTCACGCCGCATAGAACATGCATGTGCTCATACTCAACAAGACGGGAACAACTGGCCCCGACAACTTGTTTTATTTTGCATTGGTTAAAGGTGGGGTAGGTAAGTTTGAGAAACCGGCTCGAGATACACTTTTTGTTATATTCCATGGAATGCTCTTAACATCCCGATAGCAATGAATATCTGAAGTGCTTTGACAAAACATCCATAAAAAAATGTCATCAGTGGAAGCCGTAATACTGTAAGAAGCACGACCAATCATCTGAGCCGGCCCGGCTAAACGGACTGGATGGCCTACCTGCCTGTCAGCCTTCCATCGGGGCACAAACTTATCTCGTACCCTCATTGGTCATGTGCGCGTTCGTGTGTGTTGGAGGAGGGGCTCTGTGAGGAAGTGGCAGATTTTCTCCGGTTGTGTATTTTCAAATTCTAGCGATCTCGAGCCGGTTTCTCAAACGTACCTACCCCACCTTTAAAACAAGGCCCGAGCAAAGAAGGGGTAACTGCACCAAATAGCTCATCAGTCAGAACACATCCCATCATCAACAGCAAGTGTGTCTCTTTAAAAACCGTTGGTGATTCTCTTCAAATAATCTGATAATAATTTGACAAATTAATCTGTTCTTGGTTACAGCGGTGGTTACAGCTGCAGAGTGCCCATGAACTACCCTACAGCCTGCTCAGTGCGAGAGGGGAGTTGATATTACTGTAAAGAGAAACGTGATGCTGGAAGTAGTGCAGAGCTAATGTGAGAGGAGGAATCGACACGGACGGAAGAACACAAGGTGTTGAGTGTGAGGCTGCAGGATAGAATGCAAAGATTGGTCTTCATGGTGAGTTCACTTACCTTGAGGTCACGGTGGACCACGCCCGTCTGGTGGCAGTGGAGCACAGCCTCTAGGATCTGCTGAATGCAATGACTGCATGCAGACAGCAGGGGGCAGGGTTAGTGACAGCTCCCTCCCTGTCTGTGGTGAGGGGCTCTGACACTCAGGGCCCCTGGCCATGTTAGCATGACACTGTGCAGCAGTGTGGACACGTACCGACCCAGCAGCCATACTGAAGGACAATTTAGCTAATTGGACCATTTACTCAAAGTTTCTGATGTTTTTTTATGTGTTGCCAAGGTTTCCAATTGATGTTTGCTGCGATGACCAAGAAATAAAAACACAGCTGGAACGTGGTCACAGTCTGCTGCTGGGACAACACGGCCAAGTCTCCCTGAGTCTCAGAGCAGAAATGTGGTTAGCCCCCGGCCGACTGGAGGCTGAGCCTGAGAGACGGGGGAGGAGGACACGGGGACTCTGTTACGTGTTCTTGCTTAGAAGCCAAACGTGCTGAAGAGTTTGTAGGTGTTTCTCCCTTTTTCTGTCAAAACAACACATTGGAAATGACTGAAACTAGTTTGATGCCAGTGTTCAGTTCACTTGTACCAGGAAACAAATACATATTTGTTGTGCACACACAATATTATTTGTTTCTTTATAGCTCCATGATAACTAAGCTATGTATGTTTTATATAATGCTTGATATAATAATCACTACTAAAGTGATCCAATGGGGACTATTAATACTATAAGTTAGACTTATTTGAATCACCATTTCAAAATTGACAAGGATAATTCTTATTCCTCTCAAATTGCCCTAGGGCAGCGTTTCTCAGTGTGGGGCGCAGAGATGTCATAGGTGGGTCGCGAATGGACGCGATGAACGGGAGATACTTTTAAAATGTTTTTATAAATGTTTTGGACCTCAGGCCGGAATCAAACCTGGGACCTTGCAGACTGTTGCAGCCGGAGGCTCGCAGCGGCGGTGGACTTTCACAGCGCCGGAGCCTCGCAACGGCAGGGGATGCGTTATGCAGCGTCCACACGGCAGCGTGTGTTGAAGCTTGCCGGTGGGCGTATCTGGAGCGCGACCAACAACCAATCACATTAATCTCCCGCCCCGGACACACAAGCACGCAGTTTGATTGGCTAGAGCTTGTACTGGCATATGATTTGATTGGCACACACACACGAAACACTCATACACACATGCAATTTCAGTATGTTGTGTGAGAGTGTTTCACATGTGGGGCCGGGGCGGATGAAATGGCCTTGCCACCCCAGCTGGCAGCTTTGTTTTGAAAGAAAAGTTGTGGCTCATCGGACATTTATGAGAGAACATCTCTAATGTCCGAGTGCGAGTGAATGCAGCACAAGACGCGAGTCTTGTAACTAGGGATGGGTACCGAGCCCCGCTATTAAACGGGCCCCGGGGATGAATTATTAAAGTACCGTTAAGCTCCTACGTTATCGGTCTTTTTATGTTATGTATGATTAAATCAGCATATACTTCTGCCAGGGGATGCCACCCTTCAAAATCTCCTGCCACCCCATGAATATTTTTCTAGATCCGCCCCTGGACTATGTGAACGGTATTTCTGAATAATGTCCCTAACGGCGGTTGTTATTATTGACTGATGTTATTTGTTATAAGAACTTGAAGTTATTTAAATACATTTTGAAATGTTATCAATATAACACAATTGCAAAGTAGGCCCTTTTTCTATATGTTTGGAACTCAGCCTTTTTCAGGCAAGGATTGACACCATTGCACTTTTATTTTCTCTATTCCTGAACTGTTATTTGTTATTAATTGTCTCTGTTTTTGAACTGATGTTATTTGTTATAGATATATTTTTATATTGTTATTGAAAGATACATTTGACAAAAAAGTTTGGCCGACCATTTTATTGGAGCGATGAGGGACAGGTGGGGATGAAAAGGCCCATCTGTTCAAAGTGGGGAATGACGGAGAGTTTGAGAACCACTGCCCTAGGGTGCGCTACATCCTGTTAAATATCCAATGTTATAGTTCATGCTTATTACATAGGGTGTGGCGCTAACTGACAGTGGAGGGTTAATAAAACCTGCAGAACTAGACAAATCTGAAGTCCAAATTTGGAATGCAAATTGTCACAGGTGTTTGTCACGACAGGTGTGTGTGTCTCCTCCTCCTCCCCCCCCCTCAGGTGGAGCCTCTCAGTGGTTGGGTCAGAGCATAGCGTTTGACAGATGTTACATGCACTTCGTGCCCTGGCATACCGCCTCCTCTCCAGCCAACCTGCCCACAATGCCCTGCAGCGGGTGGATTTTAGGTGTGTGGGGGACTGGGGGAGGGGTGGGTTGGGAGGAGGCGGCACTCGGTGAAGGTTAATTGGTTGGTTGACCAGACAGTGGAGGAGCAGGCAAGGTGCCACATGAGGGCTTTTCTTTTAGCTATTGCTGTGGTCACTTACTAACCTTAAGGTCCCTGTGCACTATGCCATTTACGTGGCAATGATTTACACTTTCTAGAATCTGCTGTATGCAGTGACTGTGGGGGAGAGAGACCAGGCCAGAAGCAAGAAGGAGAGGAAGAGGGAGAACAGGTCAATGTCAGGAAACAAAGAACAGGCTGACAGAACACACAACAGAGCTTATCGACACATTTGATACATTTTAAAGGAATAGTTCAACATTATCAAGATAAAAGATTTGCTTTCCTTCAAAAAGATAGATAAGAATTGTGTTTATGTTTTCCTGGTGAAGTCGGGATGCAGTTAGCCTGGATTAGCATAGACTGAACACGGAGAAACAGCTGGCCTGGCATGTTAGGTACTGCAGCGCCTCCAGAGTCAATAAACACAAGTCTAGATTCTTCTAAGAAAGAAATGTTTCCTAAAACAACAGAAAAGTCAGAATCACTGCTCGATTGGTGAGAGTTTCAAAAGATGTTGGTGGTTGATTTGAACTCTATACACAGCCAGGGTGCTGTTCTCCCGTCTGTCCAGTCCGTGTGCTTAGCTAGGCTCACCACATCAGGATTTAACACATGTCACTCTTGGAAGGAAAGCACATAGTTGAACTGTTTCTTTAAGCAATTTAAATAGACAAGTAATGACAAATACATATGATGCATGCCCATTGTTTAACGACTTCGGAGGTCATCTTTACATTTACTTTTACAAACCAATAAAATCCACATCAAAACAGAATCCAGATCCTTTCATATTAAGCTTGTGTTTGTTTGAATTAACAGTTGTCTAATAAAGCTGCAAAACAGTTTGTAACTCTTGATGAGGTTTTTCTTATTATTAATATTTTTCGAAACTGAACCTTTACAACCGAAGTAAGTCATTTAAAAGAAGCTGCGTTATCATTGCTAATGCATCTGACTATCTTATTCCAATGTGAAGCCCCTAACATTATGGAGACAGTCGTCTCAAATCATTTGATTTCAACATATAACAACAACTGCTTCTATTCTAACAGCCGACTGCTTCAAAGGAAATGCTGTCAAGCTGCTTTACTGAACCAAATCAGACATGGTTCTTTTTTGAGTGTGTTTTCATAGGAGGAGACATTGGGGGGATAGATCCATAATCAAAAACAGAGGTAAAACTTGAAATGTATAAAGACAGTTTTTGGCTCTCAAAGGCATATCAAAGGCCGCACCACAGAAACGTTTGTAAACTGCATAATTAGCAAGGGTTGTTGTTTAAAATGCGTGGATCCAAAAGGTATGTAATATGCCATTTAAAGATGTGCAGTTGTATTAACTGCTATATAGTGCATATCTCCTTGAATATGCATTTGGTGCCAAAATAGACTAAAAGGATTTCACACCACATTTCTAAAATACATTCAGAAATATCAAACAGATCAGACACAGACCTGGCGTCGGCCTCGCTGTAGTACTCTCTGGCAACTATGTCCTCAAACAACTCCCCACCGGTGACTCTGAATGGAGGGGAAACAAAGAGACGGACAAAACTAGAATAAGACAGCAGGAAAGAAAAAAACATTGTCTGGAAATGACGTTAATTGCAAAACCACAGATGCTAATGTGTGCTGGATGATGTTGCTGGGTAACAAATCTCTCCAGAAGCTATTCTTTTCCATACCAACTGAAAATAAATATGTTGTGCTTTTCGCGCCCTAATGTTGAAATCATGGTCGTACTGTATGCGGATAACGTTCATTCAGCTGGAAGAAGTTCAGTGTGTTTCCATGAGGTCATGGCCAGAAGCCAGAGAGAGGATCCTGTGCAATGCCAATTGCAATCGAGGTGCAGAAGCAAATGTACCTAAAATAATGACAAGTTACTTCCGAAGGTTTCAATTCAAAGGAACAAAAGATAAGCCCATAGCACAATGTATGTTAATATGATGAAGGGTAAAGGGACACTGCCAGTTTTAAACTTCAAGACTACGTTACATGCTGGCGCTTTGATCCAAAGTGACTCTCGTACTTCAATATCCTAGACATGCCTATGGGAGCAATGTTATGGTCAAGTATCTTACCCACCCAAGGACACTTTGACAGATGACTGAAGAAGCTGAGGATCGAACCACTGACATTCTGCTGGCTAAATGTCCCCTTCTGTCCTTAGTGTGGTTATCTCTTTTGTTGAATTCTACCCTTTATAGTATTTGTATCCCATATTTATTTAACCCATGTTACCCTGTTATTATACCCATATTACACCCAAGCAACAACAATAATACCCCCAGGATACAGAAACCATTTAAGGTTTAGTATTTTGTTTCTTTTAGTTTCTCTAACCATATTAACCATGTTAGTCAGTTTTCTAAAACATGGACAATGACTTGAAATATATTTTAAAGCTCAACATTTCCGTATTTATAGAAGGACCATGCATACAAAAACATTAATCTCCGCTAAGAGAAGAGATGCAATATGCCAGATTATAGCTAATAGCTCATTTCCATCTGTGGTCCAGACCTGTGGGGGTCTGCCCCCAACAAACAGTTTCAAGTCCTGAGAAAGTCAAATAAGACGGTGTGTAAAACTTCACTGCCCAGCCAACAGAAAGTAACCTCTTTGATTTAACTAGGCCAGTAGGTAAGGACATTCCACTGGATAATAACTGCAGCGATGTATATGTTTTAGCTGAATACACGTTTTTTAACCCTAACTGATGCAGTTAGTCACTTCTTTAATGTTTGTTCTTTCTGATGTAAAGTCAAGGTTGTAACTGTTTGCAGTAAAGTTGTGGGGCGTTGAACTGTTCTTTTGAATTATGATAGTAATTACTTTTCTTTCAAATTTGAAGGAGGGCGAGCAAGCATCTTGAGGAACATTCATCATTAACTCCTCCAAAAAATATAGTTTATTATTAAATTGTGTGCAATGCTTTTGTATTTTTCCCCTTCGATTCGGAGAAACAAATATTTTTTCGGAGTAAAGGATGGCAGAAGACACTACACTACCCACAATCCCCAGCTATCGTTTAGGACTACACTATGTGTTCTGTTTGACAAACCCTGTGATAGTCCTCAAGCTCTGTGATTGGATGTTTGAGTGTGCTCCGAGGGTTACGCCGAGCGTCAAAGAGCACTTGAAATGGGATGGAACCATGGCAGACTGTCCAAAACTGGATTTGAACGGGTCCACATGTTTGTCTAGAAGTCTTCTCAGCAGGGCTCTATAAATAAAGAACAACGGCAGATCTGTAATATGTAATGCAGCCGAACCGTGTATTACAATGCCGTTATGTGATGACTTTCAAAGAGAAAAGCAAGCACACTCGGAATAAAGTATTATTATTATTTTGGTCTGTTTCCGGTATTTGTTAATGACGATGTGCTGTGAGATGTGAGACTGGAATTGCACAGAGGTAAATAACGTATCTTTAGATGCAGATTTTCTTAAACTAATACGTTGTGCTGTGGACCAACACTATACATTGATGGGGAAGGGGGTAGCAATAAAGATAACGCCATTAAACAGTTACACAACATAACAGAAATAATATCCATAGCAGCGTCCCTAGCAATGAAAACGTTCTATGGACGCAATTTCCTGAAGTAATCTTCGTAATAACTAGCAAACTAAAGATCATGTACATCCACTGCACACATAATCTGAAATAACAACTCATATTTCTCGCATCAAATGACATCAAAACGCATTTTAATGGCCAAACTAACTTTAAAATAGGC
Organism: Champsocephalus esox; assembly: GCA_036324585.1. Taxonomy (NCBI): domain Eukaryota; kingdom Metazoa; phylum Chordata; class Actinopteri; order Perciformes; family Channichthyidae; genus Champsocephalus; species Champsocephalus esox. Next base: position 23,398,596 of record CM070489.1, read on the forward strand.
ATTTTCTACCGAGAATAAAACGAATTTCGGCCATGTTTTCTTTTTCTGCAGGGAGAAATTTGAAGATCATGTGACAGACGCCAGCCATCGAATGAATGGTGAAAAAAAAACGGGTTTGTCAAACAGAGCACATGGTGTAGTCCTAAACGATAGCTGGGGATTCTGGGTAGTGCCATCCTTTACTCCGAAAAAAAAATATTTGTTTCTCCAAATCGAAGGGGAAAAATACAAAAGCATTGCACACAATTTAAACCAATCAATGTTGTGTAATTAACAAGGATAATGTGGTGTTTTTTAGTCGATGAGTAGTGCAGATATCACTGTAAAATCAATCGACAGTAAGAGGAATACTTACTTCCGGGTGTACAATTCTCCGTTATCCAATGAGAATGGACGCTCACATTGCCTTTAAGGGCAGCCGACAAACGAATGCCGTGCTTCCATGAGCATCACATCCCGACGCAGATGGGAATACATTGCAATCAGTTGAAAGCTATTTGTGTCCCTTTATGAGTGCGCCACGAATCATCACATTTGCGGCCCTTTAGGAAGCTGAAGAAGCGTCACAACTGCACGCCACGGGACCCTGACCAAACGTCGCTCCTGGACGCTTGGGGAGTGAGAGTGTGTTGTGAATACACATACTATACAGAGATGCTGTTTGAGAAACCAATGTGAGTTTGGAACATTGCACAATATACATTTATTTTGGTAGACCTCAACAATGGAATTATGATCAGTAGAAATGGCCATGACATGGGCCCTTTAATATTACTGTAATTGGAGATTCATTGTAAAGTTTTAGTTATTTCTGATTAAAGTACTAATTATATGTATACATCTTTATTTGATCTGTTCTAATTGTTAGTGTGATAGACACTAGGTTATGTGTGTACCTGCCCACGGACTGCATGGTGGAAGTTAGCTTTTAGTTCTAATCTGGCATATTTTCTCTTTTTGAAATTAATTCATTTGTATACTTAAAAGATATATAATAATAATTATAAAAAAGGTTTCTCAAATGTGCATTAATGTGATGTGAGAAATAAAAAACCCTGCACTTACAAGTCAAAGACCAGATAGTGGAATCCTTCCTCTGAGATGCTGTCATGGAGCCGCACTATGAGGAGGAAGGAAAGCGTTATTCAGGACGTTGATCTACAGGCAGCAGAAAAGCTCAGGGGGCAGGGGTCTTCTCTCAGTGTGGTTCAGAACTTTAGACATCAGCATGTTGCTGTTTCTGGATAAAGTGCCAGGGCTTTCAAGGAACTTGCATGTTTCCATTCATCATTTGAAAGCTAAATTTGAATTAGGTTCTCTGCAATAATCAGTTTGTGAAAAATAAGATATGTTCAAAAGAAGTTCGACCCGATGCCTGGATTTGATTCTGTTGTGACCCTACTATTATCCTATTGGAACCCCATTCCAGCACAGTAAGGTTAGTGAACATGAACATGTATCGCCACGACGATACCATATTTGGACACAATTGATTTTGGCTCTAATAACACACAACGATTGACTTCTTATGATGGAATACATCACGAGAGGATGGGTGAGAAGATTTCAAAGGGACATCCCCCTGTAGAGACTCCCTGACGTCTCCATTAGCGAGTCTCCCGATTGACATCTGAGATCCATCAGCACCATGACGACCTTGAAATAATGAGGGCTTTCCCGCTGAATGAAGTATGAATGGAATAGTAATGAGACACTATCTGCTAGCAGTAACTGTGAAGAGAGGCAGGCTGGAGAGATGCTGCGAGTTATCAATATACAAGTTTAGATTTCATCCGGAATCAACCAGTATTCCCTTTTCTTCAGTGATGTTCATTTACTCAAGTGCTGTACCGAGTAAACAATGCAGATACTTGTGCTTGAATATTTTTACATTACGCTACTTATATACACTTCATTTTGTATCAATACATTTATTTAAATCACTTGATACATAATCATATATTATTATAGGTTAAGACACCCATAAAGCTCCGTTCTGCTTGGAGTGTGTCAAAGCTATCCAACAGTGCGATGGTCCCAACACGCGTTAAAGTCATCTCTAAATGAAACGTCACCATTTCAGTTGCAGACTGAGAGGCGCTAAATTCTGGATCTTACTCGCCAAGTAAGGATGTCTTTGATAATATTATGAGTTCAGATTAAGGCTCCTGCGTTCCCAGGGGAAGCACTGCCAGAGCGCACCGGGGCCATATTCCATTTGTTTTCAGAGGAATAATATTTGCAGTTCTTCACATAAGTGGCCGTACACATACCGCTTTGTGTACATGCTCAAGTCCACTGTTGTCAAAGAACACACTTCTATAGAAGCTATATGCGCCCAGCTGACCGGACGACTGCTTCATAAAACCACAATATGAAGTGATAACCGAACATCAGATGTGTGTCGAGTTCAGACTGTAGCTGATGAGGTCAAAGTGGCTGTGCGTTAGCGGCCCTGCCCTCTGGTGAAACCTCTCAGAGGCTGCTGGTTCATGATTGTTTCTCACTTGACATGCTGAGGGGTTCCATGAAGTGAAAGAGATGTTATACTACAGCAGCTGTAGGCTGCAGTACTGAAAGAATCCCCACATGCAGTCGTATATTAATGTACTGTAAACTGTTTGCTCACTTTCCTGCTGATTCTTCTCTAAGAGTTCTGTGTTCATTTGCAGTGGTGACATTACATTTGAGAGCAGCCACAACCGCGTCGTAACAATAGTTACGACGCTCCTCGCGTCGTAACTATTTTACTCACGGCTGAAAGAAGGTTGAAAAACCCTGGAGAGCAGGATGAAATTGACTATGGATATAGTAAGTTTCAATTCAAAACCCTCTTGAGGGCTAACCCACAAAACTGTCTTCAGGGCTAAGCTGAAACATATGGATATATATTAAACACGTTGTGAGACATAATGAGAGGAAAGAAAGGAAGATATATAGTGAAGATAAAGTTACCAATGTTGGGGTGCTTTAGCAGGCGGCAGATCCGGGCCTCTCGCTCCAACTTCTGGTGATCTGTGGAGCAAAAAAGAAGATGTACCCATCACACCTGAACTCAGAGCGTTCCCGAAGAGGTGAACATTACTCAGTAAACTTCCCCTGAATAAATGAAGGTGTAAGGGGCTATATAATGCTCATTTTCACCCTCTGTCTGAAATCAGAGCACAGTCCGCTCTTTGCAGACTATATGCACAAGAACCTCTAGAACACACTGCAGGAGAGAGAAAGCCTGAAAAGCATAAAAGGGCCCCTTTTATAAAATAGTAATACAATCTGAGCAGATCAAACCGGTATGGAGAGGTTGCATTAAGACAATTTCTCATTTGAAATCTTCTTCACATATTTTCCAGGTTAAAAGCATTCAGAGCATTGAGAAAAGTGCTGACTAAGAGGATCAATAAGTCAAATATCATTATAGAATTAAGTCATTTCAAACCTCACTAAGCCTATTCCAAAATAATGAAACCTATAGCAGATTGTTGCTTTGTTCTCCCGGTAGAGCCCTTAAAACCCACACAATGGTATTTTATATGTATGCAAATTATATAGGTGATAAGGATAGGTTTTAATATGTTTTTCAGATTTACATTACAATGGGTGTTTCCCCTGTTGCTTACGCAAAGATGTCAACGATGAGTGGGATCCAAGTAGCACTGCTTCCAAACCAACAAGATTTAATCACACCGTCTCCAATAGCAACTCGGATTACACTTGTCTTATCCCACTTGGACCAATAGGATGTGCCTTTAAAGGGCATGTAATCCTCATGGTCACTGTGTGAACTCTCTTTCTGCTCCACATGCTCTACATCCGCTGCATGGCCCGCTGATCATCTGTGACACAACAGGGTTTACAGCCTGAGTGGAGCTGCTCTGCCTCTCAGACACAGCCAGTCCAGCGCTCTGTAAATCGTGTCGTCACCGTCCGCCTGCTGATAATCTTTCAAAGTTACAATGTACAACAAGTATGTTTGAAAGTCAACCGACGTGCATCAAACCTTAACATTCTTTTATATTTCATATAAAGTATTTCAGTATCAAAACTACACTGAAAGGAAAGAAGTATTTCTGGTCATGGTTCAACTTTCTTATTTGTTGGTCATAAAACCTTATTGACTTAATATATTTAATAAGAAGTGGATGTATTTTCCAGGATGAGAAATTGAATCTAAATTAGCCTCCAATTAGCTTTATTGAGACAGCATAAACAAACAGAACTTCCATTTGTATTCATGAACCCACACCAGGCATCAGAGCAGTCAGCTGTGCAGAAGAAGCACACTTTCTCTCACTTTGCTTCTACAGTGGGTAGGAAGGGCTGCTGTGTGTTCAAATGAGATCAGGTGGATATATGAGATACATTTATATGGGTTCAGACATTTGGCACATGCTTTTTGAATTCATTTGATGGTGTTCAGCCTGTTTTGTTACTAAATGAATTTGGCTACACTTGAGATTTGTAGATCTTGTAATCAAGTAGAACGATGTCTTGAAATAGCTCTGAGACCCAAACCTGGAATTATTTCAGTTTCTTCTGCCCCACTTATTTGACTTGGGTTTTCCTCTGTGCTCACTTCCTGTAGTTCCTGCTGTACTGCAAACCAACCAAAGCCCTTACAGCTTATAGTGAGTCCTTGAATCTTGAAAATAGCTGTGTTTGCTGTAGGAAATGTGAGTTGTGGAAAGTAACTATGTACATATACTCAAGTACTGTACTTAAGTACATTTATAAAGTGTGTGTACTTTACTTAAAGTAAATTCACTTTATATGCTACTTTAGACTTTTACTACATCTATATTTTGAAAGCAAATACTTTACTTTCACTCACTACACTTATTTCACACTCACTCGTTGTTTTGCAGGTTCATATTTTTTGATTGAAAGATTGAATTTAATGCATTATGATTATTATGGATGGGAATACCTGGCACTCATCTTGCCTCTTCTTCAAAATGTAAAACACATTAATGAATCACTAACTATAACCAGTGATACACTACCAGTCAAACGTTTGGACACACCTTCTCATTCAAGGTTTTGTATTTATTTAGTGGGAATGCTGACACAGCATTCCCACTAAATGTTATGATACGCAAGAAAAGTTTATTATTATTCCGCCGACTTCTTTTGGCCCTCTTCTCCTCCCGCATTGAACATCGCAAAAACTCCGTTCAAACATCAAAACGTTCAGCTCGGTCGGGAATCGATGGCTATTACTTTTCTCATTCATAACTTTCATAATTCCAGAGATACATCCCATAATGCATCACATTTTTAACCATTGAAGTCAATGGAGAAATTCTTCAGACGTCAACAAATCTTCATGCGACTTCAACTGCTAACTGTTCATTCATACTTTCACTCAGAAGCCTCATTCCAACTTTAAAATGTTACACATCTTTCTGACATTATTCATGTAAAACAACTTTTAAATCTGATTCTTAATTTTAGAGATATTAAAAGATATTGTTCAGACAGAGGCTTTCTTCAGATGTTTTCACATTAACTAGAGTGCGTGATGTTACAGCTAGAGGGTAGAACATCTTGAAATTTGCCTTCATATATTTTTTTAAAACTGCCATAATTCCCAAACCCTACATTACTGAGACATATCATGACAAACGTAGGAAAGCATCTCGTAGCTTGAAAAATGACAAATAATTAAGCAAAAATAATTTAACAAAATGCCTCTTGAGGGCATGAAGTGACAAAAACGTTCAACATGCCTCCATTAAAGCCCATTGTAATTTCAGGCAGATATTTCCTCACGGCAGCAGCCGCACACCTTTAGTTAAACTGCCAAAAAGGCCACATTATTAACCCGAAACTACACAAAAATTACACTTCAGATACTCAACTTCCTTGACATGCTTCACGTTTTGAAATATCACAGATATCTGTTACGGTTCTTCCACAAAACGTTCACATGTAAGAGGTTTATCTCTCATTCAGAACAATGGAAACCTGTGATCTCTGCACACCTCGTTAGCTCAACTATAAACACCTGTGTCATGGAACACGATAATGTCATCGCTCCACCTGACATGCTCAGAGCAGCAGACTTCAGATAGCAGACTTCAGATGGCAGACTTCAGATAGAGGTTAACGGTCCTGCCCTCAACAGCTCTACGTCAATTATGGGGTGTCATCATCATATGCCGAAGAGAAAGAGAAGAGAGGGAGTAATGTAACCTCCTAATGCTATAACTCCTATCAAAATATTCAAAAAGTGCTTAAACATCACACGTGTGCTAACAGTCCAGCTGTCAAGACATCTACGGGACAGTTTTGAGATTTCTTCAAATGCCGTTGCTATGGCAACACAATGCTCGCCTTGAAACACGGTTCTCATAACTTCAGTGAAAATACTCCAAAACTGCACAGGTTTGGTAACGATGCAGCCATCAACGCATCTAAGCGTATTATGGGATGTCATCAAATGCCGTTGCCATGGCGTCAGATCATTCACCATCGAGTTAGTTCAGAACTTTGCAGTTCAAATATTCTGCTGCTTTTCCAAGCCTTTCTACTTTCTTTTCTTCTCTCGTCACACATTCAAGCCCCCAGTGTTCATGTATCATTTCAATCTAAATTCTTCACTTTCTTCTTACACATTACATTTCAGCATTGCAGTTCAAATTGTAATTTGTTCTACATTGTATACTGAAGATATCACAACTATAAAAGAACACATATGGAATTATCTAGTAAACAAAAAAGTGTTTAAAAAAAAATCCAGAATATGATTTATATTTAGCTGGCTACTGCAGAATGCTGTTCGTGCTCAATAGTGGATATTTGGAGCAATTGGACCATGAAGGCCGGATTCACGCAGTCTGGATGAGCTCTGTGATCATTGATGTGGGCTCTAATCCGAGGTGCTTTAATTTGTGCTTTCTGAGGCTGGTAACTCTCATGTATTCATCCTCTGCAGCAGAGGTAACTCTTGCTCTTCCTTTCCCGGGGGGTCCTCAGGAGAGCCAGTCTCATCATAGCGTTCCATGGTTTTTGCAACTGCACTTGAGGATACATTCAGAGTTCTTGACATGTTCCGGATCGACTGGCCTTCATTTCTTAAAGTAATGATGGGCTGTTGTTTCTCTTCACTGAGTCGAGTGGTTCTGCCATAATATGGATTACAGCAGCAGTCAAATAGGGCTTTCCACTGTGCACTAGCTCTACTCAACACATTCAGAAGGCATTCCACACAGACTCCTGACAGGGCCACGTGTTCATTGAGAACCCTTCCAGGTGACGACCTCCTGAAGCTGACTGAGAAGCCAAGAGTGAGCAAAGCTGTCATCAGGGCAAATGGGTCTCTATAAAGGGTTAATCTACAAAGTACAAACTAATTAAAATAAACAAAAACCATTGAATGAGAAGGTGTGTCCAAACTTTGGACTGGTAAAATATATATATTATCCTGAAAATGGATTTAAGTTTAAGATTCAGTACATTTTTCTGACAATACTGTTGTACTCTTACTTAAAGGTCTCCTATCATGCTATTTTTAGGCATATATTATGAGTCTCAGTATATAAAAAAATACAAAAACAGGTCTATGATGTGTTTTGCTCAAAATACCAAACAGATCATGCATTTCAGACATCCCTCATATCGCTCTGTTTCAGCCCTGTTAGAGAACTGCAGGTTTGGGGTCCTTAGTTTGAAAAACAAAAAGAGGAGGGGGGGGGGAGCCTGTGCCTGAAGAATTCTACAGGCAGATAATCTAAATGCTGCCGTGATTAAATGCCATATCATGTTCCAAACCACATCAAGGATTAGTTCTGAAACAGTATGGCGCACAAATGCTTTTTCTGTAGAGGGTGTACCACAAGGTGAGTTCCTTTTTGTATGTCCTGCCTTTTACACATGCTCTCTCCAGTACAGGTTAGCTCTGAGTGGTAGCGGTGCTTGCTAATGTAAACAAGGACTATATTACATCCAAAACACGTCAGGCATTGTTTCTGATACAGCGACGTTTCTGATCGGGCCGTGGGTCCACCTTTCCGTCATATCGGACGCAAATCTGGATCAGCTCCATTGTTCCCCGTGTTTAGAGATGTGGGTACAGAGGAAAAGAGAGGGTTTTATTTCCTGACGCTGCGTGAGTTCCCCGGCGCACCGGGGACACATGTTGATGTATAAAAGACATGCAATCTTTGCTTCAGGTCCTCGGACATGAAGGCCAACACGCTGGTTCACTGCTGGACCACGGGGAACCCACGGAGCATAGAAGACATAGCGTGATGCTCCTTCCCACCTCTGGATCTTTCTCAATCATTAAGTGTGTGATTTGATACGCACAGGAGCTGTCCCATTTCCCAAACCGAGATGAGCTCTTCATCATCGCCATGAGGAAGAGCAAACCGAGGACAGCAGCCATTTGAATGCAGGCTACTGATCAGAGAGCTGCCTTCACACTGTAAAGCAGCACATCTGTTACACATCAAGCTCCTGCAGGTGTAATAACTCCAAATATAAAATACAGATGACATGACTGGCAAACCAATGATCAGTTTCCTAACATTTCCTTATTTAAAACTTAGAGTGCATAAAAAGCCTTTATTTTAAGCCACTACCTTTTGGTAACTAAATAAGCGTTAAAAAGAGCTCTGTCCTTTCTGTCCTTATTAAAGAAATAGATGAGTAATGGAGTGGTGGAGTGGTGCCAGGAGACTGAGCGAATGTGATACAAAAAGACACAATGGAGAAAATACCGCCCGCTGACACACACATCCTGATGCTTTTTATTTCTGTATTCACTTCTCATTTCCTGGCTCACTCCAGCAGACTGAGTCATCGTTGTTCAGGTGACCCCTGCATTCACTGCATGCCATTAGAAATGCAACAACAATAAAAGATCACAAGGATAGTGAAAACACTGAATATATATGACTAATGTTCTGGCAGTTTCTCAGTGTTCATACCCTCAAGAGCTGTTGTTGACACCGATGCCTCCACACCTCTACACCTCATGCCACTTGTTAGACGCTTTTATCCAAAGCGACTTACATACTCAATACTGTGGACAATCCCCACAGGAGCACTGTGGGGTGAAGTGTCTCAGGGACACAACGACATGCAGTGGGGTTTGAACCTGTGACCACCTGATCCAAACACCTACGGACAACCCACTACGCCACACGCCTCAAACAGGAACTTGTCTGGCAGTTGTTCGTTTAAAGCCACTGTTACATGTTGATATGTAAACCTTTCAACAGCTGGTAGTACAAGTGGAAGAGCAGAACTAACAAGTCTTCCAATCAATTGGTCAATCGTTATTCTAAAAATAAAACTATTTTGAAAATCAATTAATCCAAAAATGTTAAATATGCTCTGGTTAGGGCTGGGCAATTTTTTCGGTTTTCACGATTAATTTGCATTTTTACTTTCCTACGGTTTGTGAAATGGCTGAACCGAAAAACCGCGATTTTAAAACATTTCTAGACTTTAAGGGACTCCGTAGTAGCTTACTCTCTCACTTTCCAGAACGCGCACAAAACACAGCCACATTGCCTGTGACTACCCGATCTGCAGCTGTTATGCTGTGTTCGTTGTTGAGCATTACAGAGGACTCAGACATTGTACATTACATATATAACTAAACACGCCTTTTCTCCTCCTTATCTCTTTCATGACTTTTCATTTAATATGGTTTTGAACGCTGTAATCAATACTCAATACAGGAAAAACTTCACGGCTGGTTTCATTTCTGGTAGTTCCGGTTGTTGTCTCAAGCTACCCACGTCTGTAAACAAACGTATTTAAATAAACTGTACCTTCATTTAATATTCAGCAATAATAATATCTCAACGTCTATACAGTAGTTGTAGTGTTGGAATCAGTAGGTTTCGGTGTGCAACACTCCGTGTCATATCGCTACAAAATTCACCTCTATAGTAAATGGTATATTAGCCACATGCTAAATGCTAACCGGAGATGAAGGATTTTCAGAATAAAAGCTTAACAACTGCGCACGAGAACTTCTGGTTTTTCAGTATAAAACAGCATTTAAATTGACGGTGTGTTTAAGGTACTTTATGCCATAAAAAACATTGATTTTAATTTATAACGCTGTGCGCATGTGCAGAGCTGCAGATCGGGTAGTCACACACTACTACAATCACATTCACGGCTTCACCGACAGACGTATCATAAACGAACACAGATGAAGAACTCATTCCTAAAAAAGGTGCTACTTCAGTTGTATGGAAGTGGTTCGGGTTCAAGCGGCCATACATAGAACAAACAACTGTTCTGTGTAAGGTCTGTAGAAAGACAACTTCCTAGAAAGTTAAAGGGGTGTTATTTTGTTTGAGGGTATTTTTTTATTATTCATTTCATTATCATTATTTATTATTTGTTGTATTTCATTTTACAAGTTTTTTCAGGGATGGCCTACAAGAGATTTTTTTTTCAGTTTGATTTAAAAAGAATCTTTGCACATTAATGACAGCCAAGTGCCGTGGTGCTGTTTTTATTTTTATTATTTTTATTCTTGAACAACTGATTTGTTCACATAGGCCTAGAATACTTGGTAATCTCATTTATTTTCATTGTGTTATTAAAGAAAATATTTATTGAAATGTTGCCTTGGTCTGGTTTGTTTAGAAAAAAATCGAGGTTTAAATCGAAAATTGTCCATTAGTTAAAAAAAATCGAGGTTTTATTTTTAGGCCAAATCGCCCAGCCCTAGCTCTGGTGTTGATCAAAAGTCAAAACATGTATTGTGACTTTTGTTCTATCAATTCTTCATGAGCGTTATGGATCAATCAAGTCAGGAAACTAAAATCAATGGTAAAAGCAATGTTGCTTTTGAAGCTGAACTGCTTATGTGTATGAGTGTTGCCATCTATAGTTCTGTAAATATTATTTTTGAAATATTTCACGGGAACCCATAGTTCACCGAGGTAATCGTGGAGCTGACCAATGTGTCATGCACATTTAACATTCTGATTGGTGGATCCAACGGTTTGTCCATCCAGAGGTTCAGGACAGGAAAGAACACATGTACTTTACATGACAGGTCACTTGTTAGACGCTTTTATCCAAAGCGACTTCAGTACTGTGGGCAACCCCCAGGGATTCAAAGTCCAGCGCACTATCCCACAGCCCCCCACTTTATATCAAAGAAAGTAGAGAAAAGCAAGTCCTAAGAGGAGGTTCCAAACTTGGTGAGCAAGTAGGGAAAAACGGATATGACTTTCTTGCAGAAAAATAGAGCTGGCGAAAATAATAAGTGTTTATGGAGGTGGCGTTTTGTCTAAACTCACCATCAGGGGCGCCGTAAGGGGGTGAAAAGTTAGGACGATTCTAAGGGCCCGTGACTGACAGGGGCCTCAAATATTTTTAGAACATTAAGAAAAAAGTAACCTTTCATCAATCTAATAATTAACATTAATATAACGTCATATTGATAATGTACTCACTAAACTTACGATTCATTCAACTTATTTTCTTCCAAAAGTTAATTATCCAAAGCATCGAACATCCCTCTATTTACATGTAATGGTTTGGTCCTGCCTCCAAATGCACCGCACTTTCTAGCAGAGAGTGAGAGCATGTGAGGAGGGATGCTAGTACTTACGTGTACCATATCTCAACGACTCACAAAGTCAGGCTTTCAAAAAGAAAAGAGAGAAAGACAAGAGAGAGGGACAAAAGGGCGACAGTATGTCACCCAGTTTTTCAAAAGAAAAGGTGGGTGTGGTCCATGAGTGGTGGAAATTAGTCTGTTAGCTAAGCGTAGTCCATTGTAAATAATAATTGTAATGTTTTGCTGACATTAAGTACTGTTAATATCTTCACAGAAAATGCAGAGGTTTTTAATTTCACTCCTCTTTTAGCTGACAGTTAATAAATGCAGGTACATTATAGCAGCTATTCATACTAAACCAGTTGTCCCTCCCCCTAGTGCCAGGACCAACAGATCCATCTCTAGGCTCCGCAGCCCTGTCCCCCATAAGGCTTTGCAGTCTTGCCATGCTGTCCATTGAAAGCCTGTTGGATAGAAAGCTGGACTTCAAGGACTTGATCAGTGACTTTGCCTGTAAGAAGGCTAGGCGCTGGGCTCTTGGTGAGTAAGGCTGAGCCAGGGCTCGTGATAACTGTTAAAGGGCGAGGCTATGGGAACGATATTGGATCACTACACACCAGATGCATGATGAGAAAAAGACTGAGAACAGGTGATAGGGCTCTGATTTAGCGCCACCATCAGGCCTTTTCACTTACATTTCCGTTTTGTTGTCCATTTACACTTTAATACCTGCTTATTTTGTAGTTGGTATGTATATTTAATAATCTGCTGCTTATGTTATTTTTTTTGTTATAGCATTTTATAAATGATAATATTGGTGTAAATGTTCACTTACATATTTTAATTTAAGAGGTCATGTATATTTAAGTTATATTTATTTAGATTTTTGAATGTTCCATTAAAAAATGTTATTAAAAAAGGCATGTACTCCATACAAGATCTGTGTGTTTGATCATCAGATCAAGGGGGGCGCTGGGGAACTCCAGTTCGAAACCCGCTCCCGCCCCACTGCGTCAGGCCGTCGTGTCCTTGGGCAAGACACTTCACCCGAATTTGCTCCTGTGGGTATTGTCCACAGTAGATGACCATTACATGTATGTATGATCTGTATGTGTAATGTGTATTTGTAAAGCGCTTTGAGAGTCTTTGATAAAGGATTATTATTATTATTATTGAGGTCTATTGTCAGGAATGTTAGTGTTATATCAAATAGTGAATTATACTGCAGTAGAATTTGCAGTCTGCACATATGTTTACCGCTCAGTGTCAGTAAATATTGTGCAGTTAGTATTGGACTACAAGATAGATGCAAGCCTGTACAGCTCATTTAAAGCAGAAATGAGTGGCTTGAGTTTTGGAGGTGTGGTTACAGCAATTGTGCTTGGTTGGTGTGGCCTGGGCCTGGTGGTGGGGCCCAATGTGATATCTTTCCATGGGGCCCAAAATCCCTGGCTGCGCCCCTGCTCACCATCCAACTGCTCAAATCAGATGCAGCAATTTAAAAGCTCTTTCCAGCATTGCACCACTGATCCTCGTTTCCTCCCGGATTGGCAGGGAGCCCAGACACACATCCTTAGACAAACCTGAGCTCAGGAATAAATTAATAATCTGAGGGATGTAAACAAGATTCTCACTGATGATGTGCCATTCTTCATTGTGCAGTCCCACAGAGAGGAAGCAAGCTGAATCACATTTCTATTCAAATGCTTGAGCTAACAATGATCATTAGCAACCATAATCATCATGGCCTTATTCACCGTTGGAGCTCTGGTGCACTGCAGACGCAGGGGTGTGGGTGTAATTGGAGGCACAGTAATGAGAGGGCCCTGTCAAAATGAAATTAGCTGTAGCTATCTCGGTTTCTTTATCATGTGTGCCGTCTGTGAATATTATGCTGACGGAGAGTGAAAGAGGAGGGGTCAAGCTGAGGTCACACTGACCAGATGCCTCAACTCAATGTTTAGCACATGAAGGTGGCTGTGCCATGTATTTGGCTCAAAGTCAATTTGGTCACTGCTATGTTGATCGTTGTTGAGCTTTTAGGTGTGTGTCTGGCTGCTTGTTCATTCAACTCACCCGTTTCCTTTTCCTTCCCTTAATCCTGGTACCACGTCTGACCGTAAGGAAATCATTGCCTCATCTTGCCAAGAGTTCAAGGACATGAATCCGATTACAGATGCCTCGCGGCTAACTGGGAAAACTGTGATCTTTTAACTGTAATATATCAGTGAAGCCTATGGACCCACTCATTTTCAAAAACATCAATGAGACTTACTAAAAACCAATTCTGCCTAACTTAAGAATACGTTGTTGCTGATGAAATAGCAAATCATTGATAAACACATATTTTAAATTACAATAACTATTGTTTGGAAGTAACTGACGCAGCTTTCATTGCACTGAAAGAATAACAGCCTCATCCTGGTCTGGGCTTTAGAGTGTATACATGGACAATTCCTTTGTTTTCAGATGACGGTGTGTGCAGGCAACGATAGCAGTAGTATGCTTCATATGAAGTGCTTGTCAGATCACCTTACATTGTTTGAATTCCAAACGGGCGCTTTGCTGGACCCTGAAATATGTGATGTTAGGGCCATATTCTCCATCCTACATGCTGTGAGCATGTCTCAAAACAGGTCATGTGTAGAGCGCTAAGGGGTGCAGCAGAAGTCGTCATAAATATGTTACAATTATACACGACAACTTTCCGCCTCAACCTGCTACATCACAAACCGACAGTCACACACCACACACACACACACACACACACACACACACACACACACACACACACACACACACACACACACACACACACACACACACACACACACACACACACACACACACACACACACACACACACACACACACACACACACACACACACACACACACACACACACACACACACACACACACACACACACACACACACACACACACACACACACACACACACACACACACACACACACACACACACACACACACACCACACACACACACACACACACACACACACACACACACACACACACACACACACACACACACACACACACACACACACACACACACACACACACACACACACACACACACACACACACACACACACACACACACACACACACACACACACACACACACACACACACACACACACACACACACACACACACACACACACACACACACACACACACACACACACACACACACACACACACACACACACACACACACACACACACACACACACAGTAGTAGTAGACTCTCTCTGGCTCACATTAAGCCACAGAGGATATTCCTGCCAGAGCTGGGGTTTACGCTGCATTAGGTCAGAGAAAGACGTCAGACTAACTCGACACTGACAACAGCCGTCACATCGCTTGTCTTGCCGTGGGGCAACAAGGACAGGAAAAGGAATGCAATAAAACATGTCAAAAGCTGGAAAAACTATGGCTCAGTATCTGAAGAACACATTTAAAAACCGAGGGAAGCTTCCTCTGAATGGAAACTCCACTCTGTTTGTTTGGGAGACAGCTTCCCTTTACTCCCATTCCCTGCAATGCCTGTTTACAATAAAGTCATCCAAAAGCAATTAGAGTACACATCATCAGTAGAGTCACACACGTTCACACCCACAGGGACAAAGACTGATGTGGCCGCGGGGAGAGCACAGAGCAGGTGTGACTAACATTCAGAGAGTGCTTGGATAAGAGTCTGGAGGGAAAACGCAACCGGTGACACAAAAAGAGAGGCAGAACTGGAGGGCTGTGCCGACAACAAAACCAACCCTGAACAATAAACAACTGCGAGTTTTGTAAGTCTGTAAATGAATGTAAGATCCTGGTGTTACTTTGTTTGAAAGACCTTCAGACGAACACATTTCATTGCGGACATTTACAAAGACCATTTCATGTGACAACCAACCGCCATCGACCCACCAATACTTAATTCATAATAAATCATTCATAATAGCCAACCAACCTTGCCAATTTGATGGCTCCAACTGGTTTGAAATAAGGATCAAATATAATCTAAAATTATAACTTTGTATTTGCAACGACAGTAAATTACTGTAATATATTCTGGTGTTACCAAACAAACACAATTTGACGAATGATGATGCAGTTTTTCATTGTAGCGCTGACGGATGCTAACCTGCATATGTTGGGCAATTTTCACAATTACCATGAGTTGCGTTAATTAATAGCATATGTGGACAACAGTTACAAATTGGCTTGGTCGATCTTGCTGATCATACCTTTATTTTGCATGGAGGACTTTAACTTGTAATGAAGTATTTTGACAATAGCCTCTTTCACACCAAGTACTTTGCCGTACTTAGTTCCCAGCACTTAGTTCCCAGCACTTAGTTCCCAGCACTTAGTTCCCCCATGGAACTAAAGAGCAGATCGCGTTCACACCGGAATAAGTCTCTGAGGGAAGATTACGCAAATGAAGCCGCTGACGTCACTTCTTCTTTTGCTTTGGGTTTACTGGCAGGCCGCAAACCACTTCACGGCGTATACTGCCACCCGAAGTCCCCAGCCGGAAATCCCCGGAGTTGGGGACTGGCTTCAGTAGAAGCTGCTGGGAGTCCTTTTGTTGCCATAAGATATTCTCTCTCCGTTGGTGTGCGGGGCTAATGCTAATGCTAATAATGCTAATGCCAGCAAATACAATGGCCGCTCCACAAAACTTTTCCGAGTTTTACGGGGCGTGGTTTGCAATTCGCCCAGCCAATCAGAAATTGGAACTTTTTTTCTCCCGAGCAAAGTACCACCCCTCTAGCAGGGACTGAAAAGTTCTCATGAACTAAGTTCTCTTTTTCTCGCACAGATCTGTAATAAAGGTTCTGAGATGAGTGGATGTTGTCAGGTCCAAAAGGTCAATGGTTGCTTGCTGGCCCTTTTCCCTTTTCTTGAAATAATAAAAGCCAGATTGCAGTTACAACATATGTTCTGATGGCTGTCATGCGATGAAGCCGATGTAGCGTAAACAGGAAGTGGACAGGTCCAGCTGTTAGTAGAGGGACGTTAATGCGCGATTAACAACTACTTCAAACGGTTGATCTTTTAATCAGAGAAAAAAAGTGATATAAAATAGGTAATATACAAAAAGTGGGGGTATTTCTTTTATATAATCAAAGATATAATTAAATATACATTTCTACGACAACACTATGAAAACAGGCGCCATGCAAGAAGAATATGGAATCTTTGAGAAATATCCGTTTATGATGCATCGATATTTATCCTTTTTTTTTAACTTTCATTGTTAGTGTCTCTTTCATATATTCGGATGAACACAGAGATTCACAAAATCATTAGAATAAACAATAAGACATCATTTAAAAAGGCGATGATATTAGTCTATTGGCGTCTTATCAATGTATTAAAAAATAACTGCTGTTGAGAGCAAAGCTGGTAAAGCAAATGGTCTTTATTCTGATACTAATATGGTATGATGTTTTCTTAACAGCTTGCTCACAGAGCTAAGTGCAGACCTGCAGCCCGTCTTCAGTGGGCTCCACCTCTGACTGAGACTGCCAGGAGCAGGCTGATGGTGTCAAACTGTTTCAACAGCTCTGTATTCGTCTCTCACCTGCGGGGGGTTACAGCTCCTCAGTCATCAGTCTGCACAGAGGACACACACACACACACACACACTCAGCAAAGCTCTGAGGGGGGCTGGGTTTCTTTAGGGACTGGAAGTTGTGTTTTTACTAGGGATGTCCCGATCACCTTTTTTTGCTCCCGATCCGATTCCGATCATTTGATTTTGACAATCTGCCGATACCGATTTTTCCCGATCCGATCTTTATGCAATGAGAAAAAAAAGGTAACAGATAACGGCTGGTCATCCAACGCGATGAATTCAGCTATCTTGGCTGTTATTGTTTTGGCCTTTTCACTGTTCTGGGGCAGTTTCTCTTTCCTTTTGAAAGTCTCTGAAAGTGTCGGTTGTTTCAGTGCCGTTACCCGAGTGGCCGCTGTGTACTCGCCGTGTTGTTGTTGGTGTTTGTTTCTCAGGTAGCGTATTAGATTGGTCGTGTTGAACGTAGCTCTGTTCTTTCCACCACGCGGAACCTCTGCCTTCCAAACATTGCATCTGGCTGTTACACTGCCTTCGCTTTCAATTTTATAATACTTCCAAACTCCTGACATTTTCTCTGTCCCGACTCCCGAGTCACCAGCTGAACGTAGCCTCTCGTTAGCTTGCTGCTGCTATCAGACACTGCGCCCACTCTGTTGCCAGATTTCAGAGAAATAAGCAACCAGGTCTGAAAACAAGCCCAACAGAAGCAACACATACATGATGTTGTATAATTTTAAACCAAAACTAAGGCCTCAGGATGACTTTAAGACGTGAACATGGTCATTTTTGTTTTGTAACATTAAATTAAAAAAAATCCCGATCCCCGATTTTTTTCTCCCGATTCCGATCACGTGATCGGCTCTGATCCCCGATCACGTGATCGGCTCTGATCCCCGATCACGTGATCGGCTCTGATCCCCGATCACGTGATCGGCTCTGATCCCCGATCACGTGATCGGCTCTGATCCCCGATCACGTGATCGGCTCTGATCCCCGATCACGTGATCGGCTCGGATCCCGTGATCGGCTCTGATCCCCGATCACGTGATCGGCTCGGATCCCCGATCGGCTCTGATCCCCGATCACGTCATCGGCTCTGATCCCCGATCACGTGATCGGCTCTGATCCCCGATCACGTGATCGGCTCGGGACATCTCTAGTTTTTACTGTTTTTTTTGGTTTCTGATAAAGCATTAGTCACAACATTTGTATCAAATGACCTCCTTTTCTCTAGAGTTATTGGTGTTCAACACAGTTCAAAACTCCTCAAGTAGAATGTAACCATGGCTCAACCCACACTCCACCAGACACTGAAACCTTACTTTAAATAACTCTGCACTAGCACAAGATATAACTGATCTCTAAACCCAAGACTTCAGTTTGTAAGAGGTAAGAAGCACATGGGACTGTTTGGAAGGCCACCACTTAACTTGTGTAAGAAATTCAAAGGACTCCTTTACATCATTGATGATTGACTATTTATCAATGACTTCACAAAATATTCACTGAAGCAGTAGCGTTTTTATGAATACAAATGTAACAGGAATAATCTGCACATTTGTGTTTAAAAAAAGGTTGGGCAAAATGTAAAAGTTGGCCACCATTAAAAAAATGCAGGTGTGCAAATGCAGGTGTTTAATATATGAGCGCCAAAAAATACAGGGATGTGAAAATAATGAGAAATGAGGAGTCTCAGCTGGAAGTGTAGATGAGGACAGGTGCAGGAGCAGAGAACTGAAGATGAATATATGAAGTTGGTATAGAATCAAATCTTGGGACTGAAAGGATTGTGAGCTGCATCAAAATGAAAAGGAATAAGTCCTGGACAGAAGTGAAGACGAGGAGGAACCAGAGTCAGAGGAACAGAGCTTTCTGACCGGTGCCGTTTCCAAGAAGGTCCACTGTTTATGCCACAATTCAAAAGCATGAATAAAACGAGGTGAAGCCAAATATATTTAGACACCACTTTGGTGCAACTTGATAACCCCCACCTTCAAGGCTGTCTGTCGTTACACGTCTTTGTGTTGCTCTCCTGGGAGGAGAGATGGAGGGCTGATGGAGCTGAAAGCCAGCGAAGCGCAACAAGCTTGGATCGTATGTCCGTCAATCTATATCCGTTCTGCCTGGTTGCCGACCACCTCTGTTTGCATGTCAATCCCTCAGTGTAAGGGGCACATTCACAAAAGGATCGTAGGGGCTTTGTGGTCTCTAAACGTGTGCAGGAGGACATTAAGAAAAGGGGAAATTGTCGAAGCACTCAAAGGTTTGTAAACACACCAAACCGACTTTCACACGAATAGCCGTGTCTCAGTCTCAGTGCTGCTGTGCTCAGATTTGAATGTATAAATTAGGTCATTAAAGACATTTTGCATACAATTATCGGACAGTCAAAACTAAAAGTGTAGAACTAATACCTACTTTCCCTCTTTGTGGCTAACACTTTATATTAAAAAAGGTACACAAATGTACCATCTGTTAATCAACATATTAGCAGTATATTGGCTCTTTATTAGTCATTATAAAACACTTATTAACGCCTTATTCTACAAGTAATAATCCATTAGTTGAGAGTTTTTCCTCCATAACCCTCTAATTAGTGCTGATCTGTTGCAAGTAAGGAAGTTGTTGTGCATGAGTTCTGGTCTTAATATGCTCTGCTCAGTATGGGCCTAATAAGGCAGTAGTACCACAAGATAGTAATTCTCCCATAATAACACTTCACAAATATGAAATATTCTTATGCAACAAGACATGAAACTACAAGTGTTAATTAAGTCTAAATAACTCAAAATTAGGTATTTCTGTCTAAGAACATGTTCCCTATTTTAAAGTGAAGTCGTGTTCATAACCAATACGCTAGTAGTTTGACTTTAAACCTGAACAGGTTCCCTATTCTAAAGTTAACTCCTCTTCACACTTTGTAAATACATTATAGAACACAACTACTGAAATTAACCTCAACAGTACGTGAACAAAGGAGGCACACGTTGAAATATCTGTTTCATTAATGAACCACTAAAGAGAGGTTCAGACACCAGAACATGTCACGTTTCTCCAAGGCTGAGAACACATATGCAGCCTGAACATCAACAGTAGAGCCACTACATACTGATATACACCTGAACATCAGCAGGAGAGGACTCTTTAAAGTAGAGACACCACATACTGATATACACCTGAACATCAGCAGGAGAGGACTCTTTAAAGTAGAGACACTACATACTGATATACACCTGAACATCAGCAGGAGAGGACTCTTTAAAGTAGAGACACTACATACTGATATACACCTGAACATCAGCAGGAGAGGACTCTTTAAAATAGAGACATTACATACTGATATACACCTGAACATCAGCAGGAGAGGACTCTTTAAAGTAGAGACACTACAATAAGTGTAGATAATGCCAGGCTCATTCAAATAGGACCTAGGGTTCAGGTTGTTTATATCATCAACAACATATTCAACCAACCTGAGGAATTAATTCAATAGTCGTTTTCTTTTTTTAAAACCTTAAATTTCATTTATTGCAAGAGCTTAACATATTTAACAGCTTTCAAAACTCAGAGAGAAAAGAGCCGAGTTATGAAACTCATTTCCAACACAGGTTTTAGATTGAACGACTGGTTCTGCACACTGCACTCACAGGTTCACATCAGGCCTCATCCATTAATGGATTACAAATCAGCCAACCAAGAATCATTTGAACTACATCTGATTTCATGAATATTAAATTAAAAGACCTCTTTGCTCCAAAAACATATCTGGCCCAGCACTTCCCACAATCAAACGGTTTCAGTTAGTGAATATCTACCCTCTTAATTCAACTCTAATCAACTGGAGAGGCTAAAGGAAATATGCATGACCTTTGCACACATGTTTATTAAATAAAGGTGGAGACATGTTCCATTCAGGACTTCCTTAAACAAATGTAAAGATCACATCTCTTGTTTGAAATAAGCCGTTGTTGTGTTCAACACATTTGAATGATGGAGTAAATGCACTGACTGCAGTCTGCAGTCTGCAGTGTGACGGAGGAGCTCAGAAAAAGCAGTGCCCATTGAAACAGCCCTCACTGTCCTCCCTCTGATGCGGGGCAGGAACAGAGAAAAGGCCTTGGCTCTGATCAAACAAGACGATAAGTCAGAAGGCGCCTCCGACACCGAGTGCAGAACAAAGCCTGGAACTAAACGAGTCATATTATTCACTTTAAATGATAACACTACTTCTATTTTAGATGATACTAACAAAGTCATTTATCATGATTACTACATAACATTTACTTAAAGGTCTGGTTTTATCATTATATTATGGGGCAGTAGAGCAACAGGTCTTCAAACATAACAATACCAACCATTCATATGCGTCTGTTTATAAATCAGTTCCTCTTAACAAGACCGGTTTATATGCACGAGTGTGGTTATCGGGGAGCGTCTGAGCATGCTTCATGACCTGAGGTTAGGGCGAGTCGGTAGAGATACTGCGAGAGTTGGAAATTCACAATATCCAACCAAAATTCACGAGCGCACACTAGAGGTAGGACAACTTAAAGCGTCCATAAGGATAACACTAGTGTTTACCTCTTTCACAGAGACTGAGGGAGAATGCTACCGACGTCCCTTATCACTCCTGTACCTGTAGCAACATGCTCACGTCAACACAGACGCTGGCTCTGAACTGTCCAACGGCTTACCACCGGAACACTTTGAGACTGAGACTGCCACAGTGGAGGGGTGAAGTGCATAATTCATTACATTTCATGAAAAGGTGACACTGAAACAGTGAACCAGTGATTGCTGCTAGTGTCATACAAATGCATGTTTTATGATCATAAGCTGAGTACGTAATTGTAATCCAATAGATGGTAATGTTTCCTACCCGTCCGCCACATGTGCATTCTGTGTATAAACTTCCAACAAAGTTTTGTTTTTTTTTCAGATTATATTTTCTTTGTAAAAATGAAATGTCTGGCCTGATTTACATTTCTATTTGTATTGAAGACACATGGCACATAGAAAAAAACATTTTGTTACAGAAAAAAAACAAGCAGTGAACTGAAGGGCCAAACTGTTGTTGCGTTCCCCTGTGTGTTCTTCTCTTTGAAAGCCCACCGAATTCCGACAAACAAAACAAAGCAGTGAAGCAAAAAGTACGTCTATTCGAGTTTGGGATGAATAACGGTTCATTTGCCCAACGATTTGTGACTCCATGTGCTTGGCAAACGCTGAACTGTTTTTTCACCACAGCAACAAAAAAAAGAGGGCTTTATAAACAGCAACAAATGTGAATTGAAGCAGAATATATATTTCACTGATTACATTCATATTCAAAGTTGAAATCATTAAGTTGATATCATTTTTATCTATTTCCTTTTTTCAATAAAGTTTGACTCAACACAATTGTTAGTTGTAGTCCTTGACAGATGCATCATGTATTAGCAGATAACTTAAATGTACAGAACAACATGTTAAGGTCATAATAAACTCAATGTTGGTCACCATGGAAACAGTGAGCTGTATTAGGGAGAATGACGTGAGTTCTGCTTTCCTCCTTTAGAGAACCAGACGGTCTTTCACATGCAGACATACATCCTGAGATAAGTACTGCTCTCCAGCCGAGCCCCCACTGGATGACACATGCCTGGATCACCTTTGGGACACTGCAAGTCAGAACCTGCTCTAACCACCGCAGATGGAATAAGTGCCCTACAAAATGCAAACAGCTGGGTGCGATCCCGCATTCAAAGAAAATCTTTAGCAACTCTTAAATAACAGCAAATGTGAACAGTCACCGAAGACTTGCCTCTAATTGAGCTCTTCAACCTTTCTGATCATTTTTCTATTTACATGTATAATAACTTCAAGCTATGATGCAAGATGCAACCTTTCTCCTCCTATCAAATCTGTTCCGCTCGTTTATTTATATGGCTCATCTGTATGTTCAGTATACTGTGTGCGCCGGTAAACACATAGCAACACATGACCTGTCTGTCAAGCCACAGGCACACATGGCTCTGAGAACACCGCCCGCTGGCAACCTTTATTTAACACCGCCCACACGCTCTCAGATCTTGCACTTTCACCACTCCGCTCCGACCTCATCCCTTTCTTTTTCTGCTTTCATCATTGGAAGCTTTCGCCTCCTTTTCCAAAAAATATCAGTGGCCCTCTCCTGCTGATGTTCAGGTGTTTATCAGTATGTAGTGTCTCTACTTTAAAGAGTCCTCTCCTGCTGATGTTCAGGTGTATATCAGTATGTAGTGTCTCTGCTTTAAAGAGTCCTCTCCTGCTGATGTTCAGGTGTTTATCAGTATGTAGTGTCTCTACTTTAAAGAGTCCTCTCCTGCTGATGTTCAGGTGTTTATCAGTATGTAGTGTCTCTACTTTAAAGAGTCCTCTCCTGCTGATGTTCAGGTGTATATCAGTATGTAGTGTCTCTACTTTAAAGAGTCATCTCCTGCTGATGTTCAGGTGTATATCAGTATGTAGTGTCTCTACAGAGGGCCTAGGTATAAAAGTCATGGCTTTCCACTGAAAATAATAGACAGCTATCCGTGCTTGGTGGAAGAAGACTATTTCAAATCACCAAAAAAAAAGCGATTTTTACCCGAGCAACAATGAAGACATCAGTGATGGCACACATACACTCACCATCTGACAACAGCTTTTCAAATGGTGGAAGTTTCATTTATGAACTAAACTCTGCTGTGTGCATGTGAATTAAAACAGACCATAACTGGCAAGTCAAGAGAACATGGACAATAATAGGTTTCTCTCATTTCACGGCATTTCATGTCGACAGCGGTGAGCCAGAACCGCAATTATCTTTCACCACAGCTGCCGTGATTATTTTAAGGCTCAAATCTGATGAAAATCTGAATGAGAAGAAAGGCAACTTGCTGTGTTTCATATTAGAACACAGCCACTCACTGACCATGGTGGTTTTAAAATGATAAGCTTCTACCATTGATAACAGTAGATATTAAATGTTCCATGCAAATCACTGATTAGTCGACGAGCAATTATTCGTCATAAGCTTTTTTTCAGGCTAAAACATTTGAATATTTGCTGATTTTAGCAACTCAATGACGAATTTGTACTGTCGTACATGTCACTGTAATTTGTATGTCATTGTGAATTAAATATATTTGACTGTTAATCAGACGAACTCTAAATAAACTTGTACAAAATTGCCCCAGGTACAGTAGCTTTTTTCTCTTTTTAGTTAAAGTGAACAACTAAGTGCAGAAAAAGAACTTTCCAAACAGTAAAAAAACATTTAAAAAAAGAGTAGAATGATAGTAATAATTATATAATTATAAAAGTTATTCACGCAGAACAAGCAAGGCACATTAGCAGGGCTTAACTCATGGATGTAGACCATCAGCAGCACGAGGAAGGAGCAGACAAAGATGAAGAGGAGAGAGGACAGTTAAAGTGAAGAGAATACGGAACAGTTTGGGAGGAGACAGATTAGGTCAATCTAAAAGTCTATACTATAAAAGAAAGTTGGTTCATTGGGTGTAGCTGTAGGGTATCTGATAAAACGTCTGTGGAACTAGGGCTGCTCAATTAATCATAACCCTAACCGTTATGGCTTGCAACGATTACGAAAACAACGTAATCAAAATAAAACGATTATTTTTTTATTATTACTTTTTTTTTGGTTTTTCAGTTGAATTATACTTAAAGTTCAGGGTAATCAACGGTTAAAAACATACCGTTCCATTTTTCTTTTCTCCAATAAATTGATGTTTTCAAAGTCAACGAATAATCGCAATTACAATTATTGACCCAAATAATCGCGCAGCCCTACGTGGAACATCTTCAGATGAACATGAATGTCAGTACAAACGTCACAGGAATCCATCCATAGTCAGAAAGATAATTAGAATAAACCAACAATGTCATCCGTCTGAAAGCACTAGAGGAAATGTCACCAAAGTTATTTAGGTCTGTTGCTTGATACACATTGCCATTGGTTTAAAATGGTAAAAACATGTCAATACACTTCTTTGGGGTTTCTGTTCCAAACCCTTAAAGGCCACACATGTCTGAAAGCCTATTGTAGGACTTTCAGTGGATCAGACGTTCACACCTCTTTATTGAGTGCTTCCTGTACAGCACAGTCAGTAGAACTTTACTTCCATTAACTCTACGCCCACACATCGATCTTTTTTCCTTGGCTGACTTCACCGCTTCTCTTTACAAGGCTGGAACATTCTGCAATTTCACACATTTTAACCTTTCCTTTCAATTGCTCTGCTTCTTCACCCTCTGCGTGGCCTTTTAACCCATCACTCCTGGAACCGGAGCCCATTGTTCATTTCTCTCTTCTACATTCACTACTCATAATAAAAGCTTGTTTCTATTACAGTGTAGAATCTAAGCATTGAGGACGTCTAACACAAAAAGACAAGATATTTTGACTGCTCTTTAATTAGATCAAAGACTTATGTTTTTGTTAAGTGTTCACCATTTTTCAAACTGTTTTTCGTTTAAAAAAAGTCTTTTTTTTGTGCCTTCTTGTAATTGACAGTGTTAAAAGGGGAAAGAGATGAACAATCGAAATTCACCAACGATGATAGGCGTCCTCTAACAGTAACTGATGTTGTCAGACTCAAGTTGTGGTGCTACGCTGGACTCCAAGGATTCAATGTGGAACCACATCTGAGTTAACACTAGGGCTGTGGCGATACACTAATCTCACGATACACGATAGTCAGCCAACGATACGATATATATCACGATATTCAGCCAACGATACATTTATATCATTTTCTGAAAGATTTTAAAAAGGGACAGTGGGATTTTGGTGACATCTTGTGAGTGTTCCATTGACTTGGATTGAATTAATTCAACTGAAAACTGAAAGCATCCATTATACAATATATGGCTCTGAAGTCTGAAGCTTGCAAATGCTGGACAAAATGAATCAAAAGATGTGGTGAGAAAATTAGTTTCATTTATTGAAACAGTGCAAACTGTAGCTTACAAGCCTTTGAAACGTAAGTACATAAAGTGCAGTATCACAATGGAGAATTAAAAGTTGCAGCAGGTGGCGGAACACGGGGGATTTGAATGGGACTGGTTAGAAATTAAAATCAATGTTTTGATGGCATAAAGTACCATAAACATACCGTCAGTTTAAATGCCGTTTTATACTGAAAAACCAGAAGTTGTTGAGCTTTTATTCTGAAAATCCTTCATCTCCGGTTAGCATTTAGCATGTGACTAATATACAATTTCCTATAGAGGTGAATTTAGTAGCGATATGACACGGGAGTGTTGCACACCGAAACCTACTGATTTCAACACTACAACTATAGACGTCGAGATATTATTATTGCTGAATATTAAATGAAGGTACAGTTTATTTGAATACGTGGGTAGCATGAGACAACATTCGGAACTACCGGAAATTATACCAGCCATGAAGTATTTTTGGAGTATTGATTACAGCGTGTAAAATGTATTAAATGAAAAGTCATGAAAGAGATAAGGAGGAGGAAAGGCGTGTTTAGTTATATATTTAATGTGCAATGTCTGAATCCTCTGTTATGCGCAACAACGAACATTGGAGACGTGGAGGGCCGATCCCCAGCAGCGCCAACCGGCCCACAGGGAGGATTCAGCAGAGGATATTTAACAGCTGGAAAGGTGGAGCTCGCTCTCTTCCCTTCGCTCACGAGAGCCAGAACACAGCTGTTTTTCTGACTGAACCATCTTCTGCTTGTAACATTACCGCGCTTTTTATTAATTAAAGTATACATTTGAACATTCTCAATTAGTCTCCTTTTTAAAGCTTCTCTCCTGGACGCGAGTATAACGAACACAGTTATCAGACTTAATGTATCGATACCCGCGGCTGAAATATCGATACTTTCTCGGAAAACTAAATATCGATATATATATATATATCGCAAGATCGATTAAATTGCACAGCCCTAGTTAACACTGTCAATGGCTGAATCAGACACGGACCTTCTCCCAGATATCCACAGTTTATGAAGGCCTACAGCAGAACTTCTCAAACTCCGGACCGACAAGTGAGTTTGGCAATTTACTTGCATAAAATAAATTTTTCACAAAAATTGGGGCCACTGGAATTTTCGGCATCGTATTTACGACACCGCTAACGTAAGTGAGCGGTGAGATTTTACTTTATCACACATAGGGTTGGATATCGTTTGGATTTACTTACTCACTGTTTGTAAAAGTAAATAAAATAGTATTTTCATTTCAATAATGTACTTTTTATACCCTGCTTCATAAACAATACTGACATCCCTGTGCTCCTCCTAGAGAGAGAGAGGCTGTGCAGCGATCAGATGATCCGGAGCATCGAGAGCTGCGGTCCGCGGGGCTCGGCCTCGCCTCCTGTCCTCACAACTCCGGAACCGAGTTTTGCTTCCCAACCCTGTCACTGTGCTACATGTCGTTCTTATTATACATCCATGGTCCCGCCCCGTCTAACTGTACAGAAATCACCGAGATGCATTTCCTTAGGAATCGACAAGCAGAACCAAAACAAAAACATTTGTAAACGAACAATGGCGGACACGGACCATTCGCGAATGAGTTCTGCCTTTTGTAAACTGAATGTATCAATCATTTGTCAATAAATGAGGGCGAAAATAATCTCTTGTCCGCCGGACAAGTCAATTGAAAGATCTACTTGTCCGATATCGTAAATAACACGTCCTGGACGGTGTGCTTTTTCGCACACTGCAGGGGCGCCGTTTGCGGACAGGCAAGTGCTTGGACCAGAAGGGGGCCCCCAAAGAAGGTAGATTAAGACGGTCCACAGCAACGAAAACATGAAACACCCTTTAATTTACTGCAACGGCATGTCGGGAAACCGTCTCAAGGGGGGCCCATGCATAGCGCAAACTGCTTCTTAATTTCAGTTTCGTTGCTCCGCTCCGGGGGTGGGGGACTTTACTGGCATTGATCCGGACCAGTGACCTTGTATAAAATTCACATGTGTACCTTTAATAGTTTTTCCTTGTACGATGTGAGGGTCTAAGGATGTAGTTTTTCTCATACTGATATTCTGAACAGTCTGTGCTGTATTTGCTGTAAAGTGTCTCTACTGTAGGCTATTTTTATTTTATGTACAGCACTTTGGCTCGACCAAATATCGTTTATAAATGTGCTATATAAATAAAACTCGATTTGATTAATACAAAAGTTTGAGTACCCCTGGCCTACAGGGTTTAACTTTTTTACAATAACAAATCCACACGGAGTACCCTAATGCACTTCCTAATCCTCTTTCTGAGCCTGAAAAAGAGCTCTTGCTGTGGCTGCCCTTAAAAAACATCAATCCAGTGAATGATGCAATCCAACATTTCATCCACTGAGTATTTGAAAGAAAAAAACAAACATACTGATGGAGGGAAGGCGAAACAAGATTTTAGCCAAAACTGACCAGTGATTTTGCATTGGGAAAGCCATATGACTTACAGTCCAAACAATGTCCTTTGTGACATGATGCAACTTCAGCTAGCCGCAGACGTAATATAGTAACCATTAATCATCGCAGCAGAAATCCCAAGGCAGTGCCTGGTTCTCATAAGAAAAGCTCTCTGGACCTAATGTATACTTCACCGTCTCAAAATGTTTAGTGAGTTTCAATGGTCAAAATAAATGATATTGTTAGTGTCGCTCACTGCATGTATTCCATTGGTGGAGGCGTGTTGTTCTAAGTACAATCGAGACAATCGTCTCGTCTTAAATAAATAATGGTCCCTTGTTTTTCCTGTTGCAGGTGCTGCCAGTTCCGATGGATTATAGAACAGTACTGCTATTGTAAACAGGACCAGATCAGGGAAGATGTTTGGAGGTGATGGAAAGAGTTCTGGGACCACATCTCCCACAGGTCATCCACAAATTCACACGCTATCCTCATCTCTATAAAGTTTGAAGAACAATGGCTTCTCTTCTTCCCCATTCACGGGAGTACGCAAGAACAGAGATAAGAAAGGGAATGAGAATGAGAATTTTCAAAGTGCCACAGAGCGTCAGAGAGACAGCGCTCAGTCAGTGGAGTGGTTTATTAAGGCGGAGGAGAGCACAACTGGAAGATGTGGTCTCCAGATTGGAGCCTCCAGTCTGTGACGGAGAAAGCAGCTCTAATTAAAGCCGGCATCCTGTCCCTCAAGTGGCTGCCCTACTTGGCTAAATGAGGATTTAGAATAAAGCCCAGAGGGAATACTCCAGTTTATACCTGCTTCAAACAGATGGGAAGAGGCAGCAGCTGAGTGGATGAAACCAATGAGAGACAAGATGGGAGGGGCTTTAAGTGACTCCCACTTTGGAAAGTCATACAGAAAAGCATATACTGTAGAGTGAGCAGTAGAAGGACAGGCACCTGTAGATATAGCACTATTATTATACAAACTATGAACAAGACCGTTTAAAATTGTAAGCATCGCCACTCCTTAGGTATCGGTAGGTATACTGTACAACGTATATTTGTGCGGGGTTTTGCAGGTTAAACTTGTAAAAATAGGGCAAAAAGCTCATCACAATTTCCAAATGTGACTTCATGTACTGCTTCTTTTGTGCAACGAACAAAGAAAAAAAACCTTGAAATATTTAAAGGTCCCATGTCATGGCCATTTCTACTGATCATAATTCCATTGTTGAGGTCTACTAGAATATATTTAAATTGTGCAATTTTCCAAACTCACATTGGTTTCTCATACAGCATCTCTGCATGTATGTGTATTCACTCTGTCCTACACCGCTTGTTGGAGCTCCTGCCCCTCCCTCCCTATGAGCCTCTGATGAGTCTACCACAGTTACAGCGGAACATCAGTGATTATGTGTTACAACGGCATTAGCAACCAGAAAATGTTTAGTACCCCAAAGTGTTATGTTGCAAATGTATAGTGGGGCTTCACATATAAACTTGCATATGTTGGGCTATTTGTACAATTAGCACAAGTTGCGTTAATTAGCATGAATTACCATTATGGGCCATGTCAGGGGTGTCCAAACTACGGCCCTGGGGCCAACCGCGGCCCGTTGTCCATTTTGAATTGGCCCTCAGCAAATTCAAGAAGTAAAATGGAACATGGCCCGTACATGAAAATTGTGCTCGTCTTATATTGTACTTCTTAAATATATTTGTAAACATATATCAAATAGTATTCAAGTTGAAAACATTTTCTTACAAATCTTAGTTGATAAATAAAGCCTAATAATTTATTTGCATAACAAACTTGAAATACACCCTTCCTATTTCCCTTTATGATAAGCACTCTGAGGCCTCTGTTTAAGGGAGGAGGTGCAACACTGTTTGTAACAGAATAAATGAAACCCTCTGCAGAGCTGTGATGGAGGCTGTTTTTCTTAAAGCATATTCAAGTATCGAGAATAATTTACCTCCATTTCATTGATGTTGCTACCTTTTACCTTAACATATGAGGCAATATGCCTCATCTTTAGTGATTGGCCCAGCCCTTTGTGTAATTTTCTGTATGTGGCCCTCAGTGGAAAAAATGTGGACACCCCTGACCTATGTGGACAATAGTTCAAAAATGGCTTGGACAATTTTAGAGTGATTTAAGTGATGAGGGCAGTTGCTGTGTGGTGACACACAAAGAAGCCCTTGTGTGGTGAGATTTACTAAGGAATTAATGATGCTGAAACAATGTTAAATATGAAGCGCAATAAGATTTAAATCTTTGATGGAAGCAGTTAGGATCAGAGGACACACTTTAGGCAAGAGAGACAGATAAATTAAAGGGTAACAGAGACATGATGACATTCTCTAAGGGGGCTGACCCCATTTACACGGGAATGCAAACAAACCGAATTCGATACCAAAAAAGGAATTCCGTTCACACGGATACGGCTCAAGAAACATGTCCCCTCACACGAGACCGCTGGAGACGCTGTAGTACATATGCTGGGCCTGTAAGTGGCGCTGTACTTCCGCCACAAAATACACCAAAAGCAGCGAAGAAGACCCCCGAGCATGGTTGCCCTTCTGGTTATTCTCCGCGGTGGATTTAGCAACATGTAGTTCATGTATGTCCACTTGTTGCTGATGGTTGTGGTAGAGGAGCTGTAGATGTTGCACTAACATCTGTAGCATGGTCAGTAGCTACTGACCGTAGCTACAGCAGTGAGCAGCATAGGTGGCTATGGCTTTATACGAAGATTATCGTATAGGACATACACACGGAGCCGTTTGGCCCCCCCCAGAGCGTTCCGTCCGCAGATCTATCCACCATGTGGCCCGTTATCGTTTTAAAAGGTCCGTTTCCGCGGTTCCGTTACGGCCTCGTGTGAACGAACGGGCAATATGAAAGAGGAAGGGTGAAATGCATTCAGCATCCTTGATAACTACCCTAATCACTCAAACTGTCCAAAACCGAAAGGCTTTTTCATCAACTATTGACTGCATAGAATATAATGCTAATTAAAAACCTTTGCTAATTGCCCAACAAGGCAGGTGAGCATTCGGCAGTTTCTATGTGCCCGTATTAAACATTTCTATCATAAAACTTGGGGTACTCAACATTTCCGGGTTCACACTGCTGGCAACTGGACTATTATGAGTGACACATGGCTACCATTCTAAAGCATGTGTTTATCTCATCATACATATTTCATGCTGTTGATTTTCCCTGATTTGTTTTCCTCTATTCATTCACCCCGACATTTATTTTTAGAAAAGAAAAGCTGGAAGGATAAGTCCTTTTCTTCCAGTGGATTGCTGGGGAAATGAGGCCTTTGTCAAAGAGTGGGGAGTCCTCTACACCTGCTGACAGCTGCTCTATAACATGGCAGCCTGATTTCTGCTTTTCATGCTCCCTCGCGTCACTCTAATGAGATATTTTTAGACTGTCGCGAGCAGCTGGACATCACTTAAAAGACGAGGGAGTCTGGGGTGAATTAATAAAAATACACTTCCCTCACTGCTCTACTGTTAAGCTTTACTGTATTACTTCAACTCCAAATCTCATCACTGAGTTTGAATGCATTCAAATGCAGTTAAATGTAAAAGAAAATGTGTCTTTAGTCTCAGCTGAATCACAGAGGGTGAAACAGTGAGGTTTTGTCCGTGGGTAGCAATAAATGCAAGGACATAAAACAAAACTCCATCTGTTGTTTTCCCTGGTGGAACACTCAGAGCAGAGACAACAAGCGGCTCTCATCAGTGCCTAATGTTCAGTGAATGTTGACAGCTATCCACAAAACCCACAGTCAACGACAGAAAGTTAGGGAACGCAAACTAATTGAATTCGATACCAAAAAAGTCTTCCGTTCACACTGATAGGCTCAATAAATGTGTCCCCTCACACGAGACCGCTCGACCCGCTGTAGTACATATGCCGGGCCTGTAAGTGGCGCTCTACTTCCGTCTGCAGCATAAAGATCAGTGACACGACCACCACAACATCCAACTTCATTCGTCACGACAACAAAACCCCACAGAGAAAGGCTACGTGCATGTGCTGTGTTAGCTAGAAAGCTAACGTTAAGTTTAAGCTACGTTAGACTTGGTTTCAAATCGATTAAGCAAAGAGAAGACCACACGGTAAATGAACACTAGAACCGACAAGGGATTCATTTTGACTAACCCCGATACTGACGGGCTGTCAGGAGAGAAGGAGAGAGAGAGAGAGAGAGAGAGAGAGAGAGAGAGAGAGAGATGCCTTGATTATTATCAGAAGTTTCTGTAAACTTTTGAATAATGTAGTTCATCTACTTTTAGTAGTTTGTTTAAATGTTTTAATGTTGTTTGTTTGTAGAAGTGCATCATTCCTTGATGCATTGTAAAATGAATCTGAACTTTTTGATCTGTGATGATGATAAACTGAAGCACTTCCTAAATGAACCCAATTAAGTGAGTTTTAAATCGTCCTACTTAGTTTAGAAGGAAATGATGAAGAGGAACAAATTAAATGATTTGAAAATGATATCTCTGTAGGCGCTGAGGCTGCTGGCGGTTCTAGTGTTAAGACATTTAAATTCAATATGTGTAATGGCAAATGCCATATACGATTTTATCACCTGGAGTTCTGCCTTTTTGAACAGACTTTGAGTCCTAGCTTATCGTCTGCAGTTCTAGGGTTAATATTAATCTAATATGATTGTCATCGGTCTAAATTAGATTTCAAATGATTAACTGTGTAATGAAGATCATAGTGTGGGTCGAATCCATTTTCATAACCACTGTCTTTTAACTGATTTAAATGCGGAAACTGGGCTTATTCATCAGAATGTCGTACAGTATGACTTGACTTGCTTGACTCACACCACAGTGACTTGGGACTTGTGTGATACTTGTAGGTCAAGACTTGAGACTTGCACATGTAGGACTTACTCCCACCTCTGGTTACCAGCTCACTGCTGGTAAATGAAGAGTCACGAAAAATTATCTGATTCAAATTCAGTAAATGACATTATTGTTCAGCTGAACATGTCTGAGCAAGTGATTCCTAGGACACTGACAGCAACACTTGCATAATTAACAGCACAAAGACTGATATACTCTGATGTCTTTATTACTCCACATACTATATTTAGCTCTCCATTTATTTTGTTTCCATGGGAATGAAGGTTGACGGTGAGCGGCTGTGGCCCGGGGTATTTTCCAGAAGCAGAACGGCTCCTGAACCATAGCTAACTGCTCCACATTCTGGAGGGTTTGTCAAGAGATCATTTCCACTCGGCTGAGTCCAAGCATCCCTAGGTCTGTGTTTAACAGCTGCCCTGGTTTCCCCTCATACCTCAGGCTTTCAGTTCAGTACATCTGGATAATGTTTCAGTTAGGCTGCATGTTCCGTGCTCGGCTCAGTGGTAGGGCTTTTATTTTGAAGGAAGGGATTTAGGATAAGCAATGCACATACAACACATTGATTATACTATGTGACTTCAAACATAATTAAAATGTGTTTACGGTTAGACAATAAAAAAGTAGGAAACATAAAGCTAATAAATTAAATAATTGCCCACATGTTCATACCCTTCAAAACAGCCCAAAGAACCGTGGGTTTATCGAATCCACCAGACCAAACGTTCAATACATTACAAAATGGTACATGAGCAACAATTGACAACTGGTTGTTTTTGAGAGGATCCGACATGTATTACCCTCAGGATCCCATCAAATCGAACGTTTCACCTGAACGAGTCACACCAATGCTGCTCTCAATCCAAGCTGTGTCCCATCTGCATAGCGACGGCCCACTTCCTGATTCCCATGGGGGAATCTTGCAATATGCTTTTCCTATCAAATATTCCGTCGGCATACTTCAAGTGACGGCTCAAATACATTCTCACAGAATATGCGACACCAAGAAGTTCAACAAATATCAATCCTATCTGTTAAAGCAGATCTTCTAAAACCAAAGACGCTCACAAACAGATCAGGATCTGATTATAATCGTGGATTTCCTTTTAAAAGCAGAGATTGCCAAGACACGTTTGTCAAAACCTCTTTCTGATTTTGTACTTTAAAACAATTAAACCGCAGAACAGTCATGCCGTTCTGCCTTGGAATTTAACTGCACCAGAAATACTGCCTTTGTGTGACGCCAGAGTTTACAGCCTCTCCAAATAGAACGCACACGCGCGCGTTGGCTACCAGCCTGGGGTTTCCCTCGGTGAAACTGAACTGCATGTGCTGAAATGCTGTATTCACTCTGCTGAACTGCCGTCATGTAAACCCTGGAAACCAGATAATGCAGTCGCAATCATGATTTGCGTCTACAATGTTCATCGTGCATGGAACCAGATTGACCAATTTGTTGGCCAGAATTTAGTTTTTCTGTATCCACGAAGACAAGAATATTATATATATATATATATATATATATTTACATTTTATATAAATGATAGTAATATATATATATATATATATATATATATATATATTACTATCATTTATATAAAATGTAAATAAAAAAAACAATGTGCAATTTATATAAACAGGAAATGTAAGGTAAATGTGCTCGTTACTCTTCTTCTCTTGTTGTATCAGAGTGGAGAGGCTGCTGTATTTTACACTTTCTAGGAAAGGAAGGAAGGAAGGAAACCGATGGACTGTCCACTCCAAGTAGGGAATGAGTCCTTACCCCAAGTGAAGGAGTTCAAGTATCTCGGGGTCTTGTTCTCGAGTGAGGGAACAATGGAGCGTGAGATGGGCCGGAGAATCAGAGCAGTGGGAGCGGTACTGCAGTCGCTTTACCGCACCGTTGTGACGAAAAGGGAGCTGAGCCGGAAGGCAAAGCTCTCTGTCTACCGGGCCATTTTCGTTCCTACCCTCACCTATGGTCATGAAGGATGGGTCATGACCGAAAGAACGAGATCGCGGATACAAGCGGCCGAGATGGGTTTCCTCCGCCGGGTGGCTGGTGTCTCCCTTAGAGATAAGGTGAGAAGTTCGGTCATCAGGGAGGGACTCGGAGTTGAGCCGCTCCTCCTTCGCGTCGAAAGAAGCCAGTTGAGGTGGTTCGGGCACCTAGTTAGGATGCCACCTGGGCGCCTCCCTAGGGAAGTGTTCCAGGCACGTCCAGCTGGGAAGAGACCAAGGGGTAGACCTAGGACCAGGTGGAGGGATTATATCTCTTCGCTGGCCTGGGAGCGCCTTGGGATCCCCCAGTCAGAGCTGGTTGATGTCGCCAGGGAAAGGAAAGTTTGGGGCTCTCTGCTGGAACTGCTACCCCGAGACCTGACCACGGATAAGCGGGAGAAGATGGATGATTTCCTGAATACGTCTTTCCACAGTGCTGGCTGCTTACTCTCCTGGATGGGAGAACCACACTGCAGCGGGCCATACATGAACCATGCATTCACCTTCTACAAACAGCAGACCCAGAGCCCTCACAGACCACCTACCCCCTCATCTTTTCAGTTTACTCTAATTTTCCTTCATGTGAGAGTGAGTGGCCCGGGCTTGGAATCGATCATGAACTCCTTTTCCATAAACATGTTGTAATTTCTCTTTTTTAAAACACAACATACTCCACACACTCGATGTTTATAATCCCCCATTTTGCTTGTTTCCACGCAGCTGTTGATGCTGAGGAAACCCCCTGCCTCCCCCATGAGACCCTTCATATGCTGCTGTTGTGCAATGCCATGCCTTTTCAAGCATATCTCCTTTTGTGTGTGCATATGCGTTGTTTGGCCATTAGGATCATTCAGCAATGCTTGACCGACTGCTCCCGACAGCACAGACAATGATTGAGAGAATAAAAAGGCAGTGGAAAGGCACATTCAAAGTCTCCATGCCTTCACTTGAGCTCCATTAAAAAAACTAAAAAAAGGTAAACAGGAAAAGAAACAAGGGAAGAGAGTTTTTTCTTATTCCGAGAGTCATGTGCAGCTAATCAGAAACCAGATGGTGTGGTTGTGATCAGAGAGTGAGTCACAAAGAGAGCCGTCTTCCTTCATGTTGCCATCACTTTGTTGAGGGGAGTTACACAAATGGAAAGCGAAAGAAAGGGCATTGGCAAGAGTGAATTCAAGCGACAGGAATAAGATGTGGTTAGCAAGGCCGCTACTATTAGAACCTGACCACCTCCCACTACTACGGACAGAAGATAGATCATGGTGGCGAGAACAACATGCAGAGTCAAACACATGAACAGAGGAAGTTGATCTGAGCGCTGACATGGCTAAATAAGGAACTGCTCAGGGCAAGCTGTACCCGACATGCGGCATGTCAGCAGCCTCATGTACTCACCCCTGGCTGACAGCTTCTTGGTATTGATTAATTTGGCAGCATATTCCTGGCCTGTGGAAATCTTCATGCACCGTCTCACCACTGAGAACGCCCCCCTAAGGAAGAGTCAGAGATCTGTCACAATACAGCAGGATATTCCAGAACATTCACACTTTTGGGCAACAGAAAGACATTGAATTGTGAATTAGAAGAGCCATTTCTACATTATCGGACAAAGAATCTTGTCGTTTTAATGTGCAGATCATCATGCTCAGAGCTCAGCATGGGGATTTACATGTTGTTCTTCCTCTTTACATTTTATCTGCGACTCACTTTCTACTTGAATGTCTGTACACTTTAATATGAAATACTATGTTCATTCCTTTTTATATAATAGCGCTCCATGTTCTTCCTCTCCATCTATACTTTGCTGTATAATGATATATAAATGAGCCCCCTGTTGGTGGAACAAAGGACTTCTGGTGCTGATATGTATGCTCCGTTGCCCTGTGACCTTTATCAGGTCCATCTCTCTAACTGGATTTGTTCTGATCATGAAGCACTTTGTGAATTCTCTGCTGCGAGTGAGATATGTAAACAAAGGATTTCCTTCTTCTCTTGATTTTATACTTTAAACTGGTTTACGCCTAAAGCACCTGCAGCTACTTAGCAAAGCGTTAAGGCAAAACAGGAGCATTTGTAATACCTCTATTAATAAATTAAGGTGGATCAGCCCCATCAGTCTCCCCCCCCATCCATCCAAGTGAATCCATTGGATAGAATTGGCTTATCTGGATATCTACACATGTGATTAAACTGATATCTTAGGACCAAGTTAACAGGAATTCTGTATTTGACTTAATGAACTAAATGTAACTCGTTTATTGTCGTGTTTGTGAGCTCTCAGCTACGGAGCCCTGGAGGGTTCATTGAGAGAAAAATAAATAAAACGTGGCCACGCTTTAGTAGCTCGTGCGCACGAGTTACTAAAGCGTGCGCACGAGTTACTAAAGCGTGCGCTCGTTTTGTGTGTGTGTGGGCATTTGTTTATGATAGTATCGTTCGTTCCGGTGCACTCCGGCAGGACTATAGCACATCAAGATTAAACGAATTTCTTTCACTTGGGAATACACATATAACTATGGAGAATCAGATTTGTGTAAATTACTGTTCGTGGTAATTTGAAAACAAATGCCGGGGGTGTCGGACACACACAAACGCACCGAACACGCACACACAGAGCGGAGCTGAGCACACACACACAGCATGCGCCCTGGTGACAGGACATATCCTTCATAAAACGAGGGGAATACTCTGGTAGTTCGATGTGTGTAGAGGTGTGTGTGGTTAAACGTAGCAGCCTCGATCTCTATCCAGCGGTTCTAATGAAGGGCAACGCAGTGAAGTAAACAGTAAAAGGCACCGCTCTTTGCAGCTGGTGCTGCTCTTCTCAGATTCTGCTGAGTTACACGTTACTGCCTCCAGTGCCCTGTACGACGAAGCCAGTTCAACAGACCCTGGATATGTTTGATTTACCCGGCTTAACTAACCCTAACAAACGCGATGTCGCTAAGCGGTCCACGAAGCTGGTTAACTCAGCAAATCAACCAGGGTTTCTCTGTCCGGCTGAGAGTGCGTTCACGTGAAAAGGACGGGGTTACCAACATTTGACCAATCACAAACATGGAGACGCATGCTGACAGCGCAGCGTCATACTTCATGAATGAATAGTGTAAATAGCAACTCCTGCTTCGTAGTACAGGCCACTGGTGCCACAGAGGTCTCATAAAGTGACGGATGTTTTCCTTCTATAAAACAGCTGTGGGCAGCAGCAGATTCTGTGAGTCGGACAGGAATCCCTCAATTTAAATAAAACGAGGCCATGCTTTATTAACTCGTGCCCACGCTTAATTAACTCGTGCGCACGAGTTACTAAAGCGTGGCCACGTTTTATTTATTTTTCTCTCAATTAACCCTCCAGGGCTCCGTACTCAGCAGCCACTTTCTTCACCAAAACTATTTAAAAACAATAATTTAAGTCTATACAAAAATCGTTTTCTGGATCTTGAAGTTATTGAAAAATGAAGGTTCAGATTTAGACAGCTTGTATTTCAGGATGTCCGATATATATTTAATCCAAATGTGATTAGAAATACTTGGATCAGCAGGTAATCAATGTTGGACTAAGACCAAGATCGGGCACAGGTGTTTCCATTTATTCTAATTGCCTATGTTATGCCATCTGGACATTGTTTTACGTTGGACAGGGGTCCGGAGACTAATCTGTCAACATCTAACTTTGAGTTGCCTGTATGTAGTCTGTGTGAAGGTGAGCATGAAACTGTCTATGTGACAGCCACAGCTTTATAACTCTTAAAGGAAAAGCCAAGAGAGCTCATGGAGGACTTTAATTACTCATTCAAAATTAAACATGGGAGCAATTTAAAATCAGGACACTGAGGATTGGTTCTCAAACAAACTTCAAAAAACTTCCCAGATCAAACTTAAAAGTTGAAGAAGAAAATTGAGACGCCTGTATCAAGTGGGACAAAGCTAACATTGGGGATGGGAGACGTCCATTACAGTTGCTACAGGCCCATCCACGCCTTCGGAGGAGTCTAAGAAAGTTCATTAAAAACACCTGCTGACCACAATGCTGTGGAGGCGGATTATTATCTCTGGATGGTTTTTATGGTGGATAATGTAACAATTTAATTAGGACTGTTTTATGGCAATATTTGAGGTACAAAAAGAATCATATTGCCCAGTCATAGATAAACCCCCCCCCCAACATATGTTTTCTATCATGTCACTGGTAGCCTCAGTTATTCTTCATAAATGAAGAAAGGGGTGAATTCAGTGGACAACAGGACATCTGGAATGCACAGTGTTGTATCAGACAGTCATGTTATAGAGAACAGGTTTGAGCAGTCAACATGAACTTTTTAAAGTGAGCTTGAAGAGGAACACCTGTGGATAGACCAGTGCGAGGAGCAGACCATGGTCATCAATACAGAACAAGACGACAATAGGCTCGTCTCACCTCCTCCTTTCCCTCACTCGCGTCCCTTCCTTGCGTCTTAGCTCCACCTCCATAAGATGCGAGTAAGAGAAACAAGGAGGTGACACGAGGACAGAGGAGTCCTCATGTATTAAATGGGCCGTCCTCGTTCACTCAAAAACGTCACTCTTAAACGACGTCTGTTAAAGATGACATGTGCACAGCTGTATCCCCTCTCATCGGGTTTAACTGAAGAACCTTTAGAACCGGCCCATTTGTTGTTTAATATTTAAATGAATCTTTCTCTTGTTAGTCAAGGAATTCAATGTATGATGGTTGGTCCTGCTTTTGTGTTCCGTTTGTGTAAAATGTACATTTCAGTAAAATTATAATAATGGGAAAGCCTTTACTCTGAAAATGTGTGTCCTGTAGGTCCCCACATTCAGGACTGCATTTTAAATAATTTAACTCCTGAATATTTTAACACAAAACAATAAATGGTTATTTATCAAGATCTGCCATTTATGAAATAGCTTTCTTAATAGCTATGTTTTAGTGACGTTCAAGATCATTAAACATTAAATAGTTAGTATAACCTTAAGAAATGAATTGCACATAATTCCCACGGAGCTGTGAGCATTTCCATTTATGTGACGCTTTTCCACTCTCTAAAGTTCTCTAAACTATGCGGTACTATTAAATCCACGCAAATTACACATCACAGCAATGAGGCCAGATAAATTAAACCATTCATCCTTTACCGTCAAACTGGGTCTAAACACAGCTGCCTGTGTGCGTTTGATAAATACTTTCTGATTTTATATTTATTATGCTACTTGTTAGCTACATGGCCCTAATGTGTAAAGTTATACACCAGTACCAGTGCTTTTCACAAGTAGACTCTTGCAGGCCAGAGTATAGGAGTGATTCAACAACAACAAAAAGACATCTACAGTGGGGGAAAAAAGTATTTAGTCAGCCACCAATTGTGCAAGTTCTCCCACCTAAAAAGATGAGAGGCCTGTAATTTTCCTCCTAGGTACACTTCAACTATGAGAGACAGAATGGGGGAAAGAATCCAGGAAATCACATTGTAGGATTTTTAATGAATTAATTGGTCAATTCCTCGGTATATTAAGTATTTGGTCACCTACAAACAAGATGTCTGGCTCTCACAGACCTGTAACTT
The DNA here is from genome assembly GCA_036324585.1 of Champsocephalus esox. NCBI lineage: Eukaryota > Metazoa > Chordata > Actinopteri > Perciformes > Channichthyidae > Champsocephalus > Champsocephalus esox. Next base: position 23,439,628 of record CM070489.1, read on the forward strand.
CTTCTCTAAGAGCCTCCTCTGTCCTCCACTCGTTAACTGTATTAATGGCACCTGTTTGAACTCGTTATCAGTATAAAAGACACCTGTCCACAACCTCAAACAGTCACACTGCAAAGTCCACTATGGCCAAGACCAGAGAGCTGTCAAAGGACACCAGAAACAAAATGGTAGAGCTGCACCAGGCTGGGAAGACTGAATCTGCAATAGGTAAGCAGCTTGGTGTGAAGAAATCAACTGTGGGAGCAATTGTTAGAAAATGGAAGACATACAAGACCACTGATAATCTCCCTCGATCTGGGGCTCCACGCAAGATCTCAACCCGTGGGGTCAACATGATCACAAGAACGGTGAGCAAAAATCCCAGAACCACATGGGGGGACCTAGTCCATGACCTGCAGAGAGCTGGGACCAAAGTAACAAAGGCTACCATCAGTAACACACTACGCCGCCAGGGACTCACATCCTGCAGTGCCAGACGTGTCCCCCTGCTTAAGCCAGTACATGTCCAGGCCCGTCTGAAGTTTGCTAGAGAGCATTTAGATGATCCAGAAGAGGATTGGGAGAATGTCATATGGTCAGATGAAACCAAAATAGAACTTTTTGGTAAAAACTCAACTAGACGTGTTTGGAGGAGAAAGAATGCTGAGTTGCATCCAAAAAACACCCACTGTTAAACATGGGGCTGGAAACATCATGCTTTGGGGCTTTCTGCAAAGGGACCAGGACGACTGATCCGTGTAAAGGAAAGAATGAATGGGCCATGTATCGTGAGATTTTGAGTGACAACCTCCTTCCATCAGCAAGGGCATTGAAGATGAAACGTGGCTCGGTCTTTCAGCATGACAATGATCCCAAACACACCGCCCGGGCAACGAAGGAGTGGCTTCGTAAGAAGCATTTCAAGGTCCTGGAGTGGCCTAGCCAGTCTCCAGATCTCAACCCCATAGGAAATCTTTGGAGGGAGTTGAAAGTCCGTGTTGCCCAGCGACAGCCCCAAAACATCACTGCTCTAGAGGAGATCTGCATGGAGGAATGGGCCAAAATACCAGCAACAGTGAAAACCTTGTGAAGACTTACAGAAAACGTTTGACCTCTGTCATTGCCAACAAAGGGTATATAACAAAGTATTGAGATGAACTTTTGTTATTGACCAAATACTTATTTTCCATCATAATTTGCGAATAAATTCTTTAAAAATCAGACAATGTGATTTTCTGGATTTTTATTTTCTCATTCTGTCTCATAGTTGAAGTGTACCGAGGATGAAAATTATAGGCCTCTCTCATCAAGTGGGAGAACTTGCAAAATTGGTGGCTGACTAAATACTTTTTTGCCCCACTGTATGAGAAGAGATCAGGACAAACAGAGAGAGGAAAAGAGAGTTCACTGAAGAGACCAGGAGGGTCAGAGCAGGAGGAAGAAGAGGAGATGAAGACATGAGTGAAGAAGAAGAAATGTATGTGAGGAATAAAGATGAAGTGTCAGAAAGAGGACCAGAGGCAGAGGAGACTCCAGCTGGACCATATGGTACGTTTGTATTCACCAGTGCATATTCCATCACAGCAGCACAATCTAGCGGCTCTTAGTATTGACACATATTGAAATGTGTTGCTGCACAGGTCACCTTTAGCCCTCTGAAGAGATGGGTGATGTAATTTGTGTACTTAATAACCAAGTACTTTTACAATAAACAGAATTCTAGGGTATCATGAGTATTTTCTGCTGTTTTATACTATATTTGAGTTTGTTTGTCTGAACACCTTGTTTCTCTTGTGCATAACAACACTTGTGTTAGGGCATGATCTAACAATAAATAGGTTATATACACAGTATACAATACTACAGTCCGCCCTCTAGGGTTGCCAACCGTCCCGTATTAGCCGGGACGCCCCGTATTTGAGCCAAAAGGGGCGTGTCCCGTACGGGACTTTGTTTGCCCCGGACTCCCGTGTAGAGGGAACAATAAAATATATTTTTCTGTTTGCGTGCAATGCAGTGTGTCTGGCTGCGTGCTGTATTCGAAGGGCGCTAGGACCGCTCATGTTTACAGGGCAGGCACAATGCACGTACGCGTGCATGTGTGTGTGAGAGAGTCAGTCAGCTGATTGATGGGAAAATACTGGGGAAATGGTTGGTTGAAGGATAACATTAAGTCTAATAATGATGTACCGTGCATGTTCACATCATGTATACTTTGCATTACTTAATACCATTTTTCAAATGTTTTATTTTTTAACATTTTGGGCAAAATAGCCAATTGTACATCGAGGTGCCCAGATGTCCCTAGTGCCCACCAATCCGATCTGAACATGCTGATGTACAATGTGATGTAGTAGCCTAATGCAGGTGTAAGACTAGGGATTCACGATATTGTTTTTTTGAAACCGATACCGATACCGATAACTTCCTGCTTCTCAAGACCGATACCGATACCGATAACCGATAATAAAAATAAAAATTACGCCACTAATTATTTTAACATTAACGCATGTGTATTTGTTTTCCTCGGCCGCCCCGTAGCTTCAGAGCGCATCGAGTTTAAAATACCATCTACAAGCTAATGCTGACAGCCCAGCTCCTGCCGCCCGCTTGTGGCAGACCACACTTCCACGCTCACCGGCAGGCACCGACTGGCCATCTGGAGGACCGGGAGGGTGTGTGTGCGTGTGGTCCGAGCGAGCAAGAGAGAGACCTTAGTGCATTGTTGTTGTTAGCATCTGGTGCTAGCTAACGGATATACGGAGCCGTTTAAATGAAAACAGAGGAGCGCTCTATCCACACAACTGCGCCGAGCACTTGACTTTATGCAGGAAGCAGACAGCGGGACATTGTGGGAGAAGTCAGCACACTCAGCAACATGATTGCAGCGTCCAGGCAGCTCAGGTTCGAGTATATGCCTTGAGTTGCACATAGCTCCAACGCGCGCGCGCAGACACACGCGCAGACACACACACACACACACTGTATTGTATTATTGTCTTCGTACGCTTTTAACACACCATCGTAGCGATGGCGATGTTTCAGGTGACTGATCAGGTTCGAAGTATTAGGGAGCGCTGGATTTGTGAAGAACTCCCCTCTTCCTAAACCACTTACACCACAGTACTGGCAAAACGGGAGGAGCCGAGTGAAAAACAAGCGCCCCTCATCCCAATCCACCCACACCGCAGGATTTTTTCTTTTTTTTTACCCAAAAAATATATTGTATATTATCGGGGCTATTAATACTGTTATCGGTTTATCGGGATGACGTCATCATTCCTAATATCGGGCCGATAATTATCGTGCATCCCTATGTAAGACCATTGTGTTTGTATTGTGTTATAGGTATGCATAGTTTTCTATGCATTTTGAGGTGTGGGGGGTTTGACCCCCAAAAACATTTTCGAACCCTAGGGGCTGGCTCCCCCAAAAGAATTAAATAACATAACCCTCACCTAACCCTAAAACCGAAATAAAGTAACAAAAAAAAGTAACTAAATCCGCCGGAAACCCGAAAATATAAATAAAACCCGTTTCTCCATTTCTGGAAGTTGGCAATTCTCGGAAGCACACTTGCCAAAGCTCACTCATGACAGAGTGCAAACACCTGTAATGGGGAATTGCAGCTTTAGCCTAATTTTACAGGAAATAATACAGTCTTTGAAGTTTGAAACCATAGGAGAAACTAAACTATAGAGAAACTGAACCATAAGAGAAACTGAACCATAAGAGAAACTGAACCATAAGAGAAATTGAACCGCTTCAGGTTGGAATGCACGTGTTGTTGTAAGAGGCTGCAGGCACCACACAGTATTTTCATCCAGTTTGCAAAAGGGCGAGCACACACAGCCCACATGACATTCAGATTCAGGCTCTGTAAGGCAGGCTTCTTCCTGTGAGCACACAGGTGACCTGTTCCCGCTGATAATCACACCAAATTCCCTCAAAGAGCTTCTGGTGTTAACATGTCTAACACGTTGCCAGACTGTTGAAACATAATTTAAGATTATTAAGAAATTATAACAAACAGCCATTATACTCTGGATGCGTTCCAAGGCGCTCATCCCTGCGTCTTCTCGTTTTTGAATTAAACGTTCTCTCAAGTACAGCTTCAAACAAGCGCACATTCTTTCTCCAACACTCTGATGGGCGTCACCCTGCACTCACACAGGTCACCAACACATGCAAGCAAGTTAAGAGTTTAAAACAATACTTCGGGGTTTATATGGAGACTTTCAAAATGCTTGCGCGCTTTATAACTTAAATTAAACTTCATCTAAAGAAATGTGAATAACATTTGGAGCGCGCGCACGGGGCATATCAAGGTGCAAACAGGTATGGCGGAGGTCTCCTCTGAGGTTAGGGTTTATTTAAACACAAATAGTGAAAGCACCCGACAAGATAACAATTGTATTCTTAAAAATACAGAGAACTTACTTCCCCAGCTCCTCGTAGAGCTGGTACTCGTCGGTGAACCTGGTGCAGGTGGTGGAAGCCATGTTCAGGTGAGCAGAGACACAGTGGGGAAACTGAATGCTCAGTCGCTTAAATACTCTACACTCCACAACCCTTTTCCCTCCGGATCCCAAAGTAACACTTGTCGCTTTTCGGTGGAGAAACAGAAGGATACACCGGAAGAGTGCAGGGTTCAGTGGAGACTTGTGAAGGCTCCGCTCGGTTCAGGCTCTCAGACCCCGGTTCTCTAGGGTGACAGCTACGTCGCGACCTGCTGCTGTGTTGATCTCAAACTGACACTGGAGGATTGGACCGTGGTGAAGACAGAGTTTATACAAATACCTCGTTTCCGGTGTTGTCATTTCAAAATAAAACACGTTTTAACAAAACATAAATACGTATTCAATCAAGTGCAGCCTATGATAAAGACTATTCTTATCAAGAGATAAGAAAACATTGTTAGAACTCTCTTTTTTAAAATATCTTCATCTTGTAAAAACGTAAAATACTTTTGACATAATAATAATAATAATAATAACAATAATAATAATACATTGGATTTGTATAGCGCTTTTCCTAATGCTCAAAATACGCTTAATATAGATTATAAGTCTATATTTAAATATTTACATTTTGTCAAATGTTTAATGATAAACCTTTTGGTTGGTTCCTGGGTGTTACTACAAAGAGCTCTTCAATATTTACTTTAGGTTGGAGGGAAATTATTTACCAATCCGGGTTTTCTCTGTATTCAGTGTGTAAAACGGGATTTCATCTCAACGCTTCCTTGTTCAAAATGCTACACAAGGGCGACATCTAGCGGTAGCTGGCTGACATACCAGATAGTTTGACAGCGCCGAACGATCCTCTAAAAACCTGAATACAAAGTCAGTCAGCTATTTTTAGTTTTGATGCGATTGAAATTACACAGATGTTATCGACACAAAATTCTGCCTTTATTATTTCCAGCAAGCGGGATCATAGAAACTACAGATTTCGGACAGAGAAACAAAGAAAAACTATAGGAAATTGTGGAAATTAAGTACATAGACAGAACAAAGAAAATATATAAAAAAAATAATATATATGATATATAAATAAATATATGCAATATTCTGCAAATGAAACTATTTTCACTGATATCCCATATTATTATTAATGTTTACTTTCAGGAAACATTTTTTTCTCTGATATATGTGAATTAAAATGACAAAAGTTTTTCATCTGAGTGTCGCAAGGACATGGAGTAAAATGGGAAAAAGATTGAAGCGCTGCTACACAATTAGATTTTGAATTTAGAATTTTGCTCTTGAGCTTGTTATAATAATAATTAAAACTATTAGTGGATCAAACTGTTTTTTTAATTAAACCATTATGGAAGGTAACATTTCCTTTTTTAAATCATTTTTCAAGATCATCCAACTAACCAACTGTTCAAACAGCCACTTGCACAATAACCCAAACGTTATCATCCACAAACTATTCTTTCCAAGGCCAAGTATGAACTGCCATGCCTCGGTAATGAGTCATTTTCTTTAACCTGCATTAAATATACATGCTAGGATGTAGATCTTCAAGGCAAGTGAGATCTTAGGGACACTAAGACCGGAATCATTTAGGTCGGACATTTACAAAAGATTGTAATTTCCACAAAATAGTGGCCCTACTTGAATAAAAAAACCTCTTCAAACTACTTTTTCACCCTGAAAAAAATCCAAAATGTCATAAGCCTTTCAGGACATGCACACTCTGTTAAGTGTCCCATGCCATTACTACTGATCATATTTCCATTGTTGAGGTCTACTAGAATAGATTTAAATTGTGCAATTTTCCAAAATCGCATTAGCTTCTCATACAGCATCTCTAAAGTATGTGTATTCACCATAGTCTAGCAGGAAGGGCCCTCAGATTTTGAGATACCCCTACCCGAGGTTGAACAAATGACAACAATGATTTTTCTTATCTTTAGGGTCTCCCATTAGTGAAATTGATTGTTGTCAAATTTTATTTTGGGGAATACACTAGAAGTGTATTGTATATTGTTTATATTCAAACAGAAGTTGGAATATTTAGATTTATTGTGGGTTTAATTTTTTAATAAAAAAACTACACTAAAAAAATCATGTCCCCAGTTTTCATGTCATTACCGAAACAGAAGGGGTTTTAGTCCAATGGCTGAGCCTGGTTTTTAGCCACACCCCTGCATGTTTTACAAGGCAGTGACACTGCATCCCTGTCCCTCATGGCTGAATGTTAAGTAGTTCTATCCCATACTTTTGATATAAATCTGTTCCAAAATCTGAAAATCGGCGTGTAACCTTAAGAATTGTGACTACCGAACACATATTCTCTTCTATTAAGTCAACTTTATCGGGGTTTTATGCAAAATATTAGGTTTTTATGTGTGTAAACCTCTTCAAAAACGTGTCATGTACTTGCTAGCATTCTTTAGTTATGCTCAATTTTGGCTAGAATCGTCACTACCGAAACAGTCACTAACATAGTTAAGTTTTGGTAATTGACATGATCGTTTCGGTAGTGACAAAATTGAATGGTAAGCAGGTAAATCCCATAGTTTTGAAATAAATGTGTTTTAAAGTCTGAAAATCAGTGTGTTACTTTAAAGGTATCTTATTATACTATTGTTAGGCATATATTATACTGTAGGTCTCAGATATATACAAAACATGTCTATGAAGTGTTGTACGGTGGCCCTGAAGTGCAACGGCATACAGACATAAATAAAGCAGCGACTGTATTCTCCATGACACAGACAGTCTGTGGTTTGTACTCGTTTAACTTTTGTCCAGTTTCTGAACAGATATGAGGAGTGTGTGCTAACGGCTGATGGGTTGGGTACGGTGGCTGGGAAGTGCAATGGACAATTAGAAAGTGTGAAACACTTTAACAATGCTTGAGACAAATTTACATTTTATAAAACAAAATTACATTAGCAAAAACACTTTTACCAAGGAAGAAAAACTTTAACATTAACGAAAACAAATTAACAAGATGTAAAACACCTTTACAAAGCTAAAAACATTCATTTGCCTTGAGAAACATTTTAGAGGAGGTTTGTGGATGTTATTATTCACTATTTTTACATGTTAACATCCTCTACTGCAGCATACATAATAATGTGTTGAACGTTTTGCTTTTACTACAGGGGATGATACCTCAGACTCTGATTCGGATATTGTCATCACATCTAGGAGCACAGCTGAATTCAATCAGGCTGACACTGTGGTGCGTAAATGATTTATTTTAATGTTCATTTATTTATTTGATATACATTTGATTTTAAGCAGGAAATCTATATTCTGGTCAATATTTTAGAAGAACCAACTTGGCAGTTACAATTACTATCAGAAACACTGACAACGTTTCACTGTTGATAGATATGTGGTGAGGGAATAATGGAAGCTGTTGATAATTGTACACTTTTACTCTCGGGGATTTGAATTTGAACCACGAAACAAAAGTACTCCAAAGCACAAACCTGAAAATGAAGGGTAAGTTTGTACTTATTTTTACAAAACAAGTAATTTATCTTTAAGTGGATGATAAGAATAGGCCACAGCATTTTCTCTGGTGAACATGGATACAAAAATACCATACATGTCATCTAATTTCAAACAAAAATAATCTGTTATTTATAAATCTTATGGTTCCCCCTACCTCTAAATGTTACTTAAAACTCAACTATACCCTGAATCATGAAGTTAATAATTGTATCATGTTTCAGGAAGACATTCATCCACAACTCAGCCTGGACAGGTATTGAGGCAGATTGTGGAAGCCTGATGTTTCTAACGTTCAGTGTTGTTTTGTTACAGACATTTGTATTTGTATTTCAGATAGTAATATCTGATACTGAGGATATGGGTCCACCCAAAACAAATACAGACAAGACTACTTGCTACAGGTAAGTACAAATGTTAGTGACTCACTTACACGAGAAAGACATTTTCGTTTGTAAAGATGTTTTAACATGGGAATTATCATTTCCTAACGGTACATACACAGACCTGTATGCACCATGTGTTGAAGAAGAGGACGAGGAGCTGGTTGCAGTCAACATGACGAGTTTATTGGACATTGAAATGTAAACGGACAGCTATTACAGTGGCATTACATTTTTTTTCTCTGTACAATATTTCTGGTAAAAAAATATTTTTTTTAAACTGTTTTTGCACCCTCTGGAATATCCACTAACAAGGTCACTTTGTGTCCTTTACAGGGAGGAGATGAACGTTACATTACCTGCCATTATTGCTAACCTGTCACAGCCTATTGATCATGGAAGAGTCAGCCGGTTCAACATTTCAAGAGCTAATGTTTGGGATGGAGCAGTCAGAGGTTTCGAGCGTACATCGCATTCAGAAAACATGCTGGTAAAATGCACTGATGATGCTGGTGTTTTCGAAGAAGGAATTGACTCGGGTGGTCCCAGGAGAGAGTTGTTATCTCTACTGATGAAGAATCTGAAAGACCGGCCCATTTTTGATGGACCAGACGGACGCCGCTTCTTGGTCTACAATGCAAATGGTATGCATACGGTTAGAAGTGTACTAATACAATTGTTAATGATCATTAACCATATATATCACATGACATGATTTGTTGCTTGAACAATTTTTCCAAAACGTTGAGTGTCATTACAGTACATTAAAGTATATAATAAATAATGTTTTAATTTTGCAATATGAATACATTTATTCACAGCTGTTAGGGAGGATGAATACTACTTGGCAGGAAAGATGATTGCGGTGTCAGTTGTGCATGGAGGTCCAGGGCCACATTTCCTGTCAGATCTTGTACATTATCTTGCAGGCCAGCCTTCATTCAAAGCAACAGTTGATTTAATAACTGATGAAGAAGTAGGGAAAGCTTTACAAGAGGTGAGAATTGCATACAGCAACAGTGTGGTAGGGTGGATTATTATGTAGTTCCTGCAGTGTTTTGAGACATCTTTACTTTACCTTTATCACATACACCGAATTGGCTTCATTTTTTGTTTTGTGATCAGAATCAGAATACCCTTTTTAGTCCCACAGAGGGAACATTTACATTGCTGGAGCAGAAAAGAGCCAAAGACAGCTTAATGTTACCTAAGAAGAATGATTAAAAACTATTAAAGATACACAATTTAAAAAAAAATACATCCTGTAGTAGAGGATTTAGCAGCCAGGTATATATTGCACAAGGATAGTAGTAATGGTAAAATATAAAAATTGTAATGGAACAAAAATGGCAAGAATATACAGTACATGCAGTTATTGACTGGATTGTGTGTCCATTTTATAATCTTCAGATTGAGAATGCTGCCTCAGTGGATGCCTTGCGAGAAATGACCATGAGACACAGCACAATGTTACAGACAGCAGGTCGTCTGAGACATGTGGCTTCTGTTGAAGGAAAGAAAGGAATTGTGTCGGACTACCTCCAGTGGTGCATTATTGGCCGAAACTCATCTGTAATTGACAGGTAAGGTCATATTTGTATTCATGTGATTTTTTTTAAATGTATGTAAGAATGTTTTGTTTAAAATGCCTCATGGTCCCCCTCTTTGGTTTATTCTATGTTTATCTGTTAGCAATTAGTCAGTGTCAAAATGTGTGCCTGTGTAGTATAACTGATATGGGATGTCCGTCTCTCCTTTCCCTGCCTGTCTTGTGCCCATCTTTAAGTGCTCATGCCACCCCCCCTTGTTTTAGGAATTGGTTATTTAAAATGTGACTTTGTGATGAAACATTTTTTTGTTTCTCTTCAGATTCACGGAGGGTCTTTCAGCCCTTCAGTTTTTAAACGCACTACAGCAACACCCTACTCTGCTGGCCCCGGTCCTGTGCCACTCTGAAAAGCGACTTGCTGCTCTGGAACTTGAGCGACTCTTCAAGCCTGACCTCAGTCCACCAGGGAGTGACAGGAGGCTTAGGGAAAGCCACACTTTGGGCGACTGGGCAGACTATCTCCTCGATTGTGAAGGTTTGTAAATCTCTGTTTTTATAACTATTTCATTGCCAAAATGTATCTGAACATGTTTTCTTTGCAGAAAGCCAGACTGCTGTGTCTTTGGAGGATGTTTTGATGTTTGCGACTGGGCTGACTTCACTTCCCCCATCTGGATTTGAACCATCGCCAGGAATAGAGTTCCTTGATGACTCTCCATTCCCAATGGCAAACACTGGTTCCAACACATTGAAACTACCACTCCTTGACGCATACTATGTGTTTAAGTCCCAAATGGACTTTGGAATGCAACGTTCTCCAGGATGTGGCTGTTTTTAAGTCATGTGACTGGATGACCCATTGAGTACAGACTCTATGAAGGTTGTTCATATAGTCGTTGTTAGATGTGAGCGTGTTTTTCTTTTCTCACAGCTCATGTTGTCCATTTAGTTTGGGACAAAATCAAAGTATTGTTCTCTACCTATACAATCTGTATAAATACTCTGAACTTTGCTATACTTATTTCACATTGCGACCCATAGCTTCTTTCTCTGAAATGCTGTGGTGTTTTCTGAAATGCTGTAGTGTTTTGCACTTCAGGGCCACCGTAGTTTTGCTCAAAATACCAAACAGATCACCCATTCTAGCCCCATTCCCCTCTTTCAGCTGATTCTGCGTCAGTAGCTTCAAACATTCACACTTAAACATAAGGCATGTTATGAGTTAAGATTAAGCAATAAGGTTGAGGGAATATGATACAACCTTGAGAACAAAATACTGTGGTCAATACCGAAACAGTGGATGTTTTGTAAAAAAATTATTATATTGACTTATCAAATAAAATGATACTGATTGGTTTAATGTTCAATTTCAACAATCATCAACTCTGGAATCAATATGATCAGTATTATGCATTTTACAAAGAAAATTTGCATTAAGATTGTTATGAATTGAACTTTGATTAAAAATTAAAAGTTGCATTCATTTAATTGTGAAAACCCTCAAGAAATATTTGTTAAAATACTATTTAGAGGAGGGAAGGTAAAACAATCTTAACAGGTTAATATAATACTTTTTTACTACAGTGTATGTACTATGTTTCAGTAGTGACCATTTTTGGTAGAGGAAGAACATTCCAATACAGTCTGAAAATACGATATAAAATGTACGGTTATTTTACTAGATATGTGTAATTTAGATATGGTACAAAATATATATGGACAAAGTTTTGGGGAAAAAACATACAACATTTCAAAACTAGAATGGCCCATATACATGTCAGGAAAATAAATATATACAATAAGCCAAATAATGCAGAGAATGTTGTTAGTGACCAAGTAAATGCACAAGTCTATATACATGTAAATATAATAAGATACAAGAACAGAATGTAAAATGAAATAGTGTACAGTCAAATAAATTAAATACTGTTTATTACAGTGATAACTATTTTGATAAATAAAGTGAAAGATGCAATCAGATTAATGCTTTATGGAGGCACTTTACAGAGTTCAGGAGTTAAAAACTGTTCCTGAGTCTGGTGGTTTTAGTCCTGATTAGGGATGGGTATCGTTACGATTTTATCGATACTTTTCAATAATTTGGTGCTCAAAATTATAGACATGATTAAAAGATGTGAAGATTAAACAGTAATTTTATTGTAATTTATTATTTAAAGGTGGGGTATGTCATTTATTTCAGATACACTTCTTGTTATATTCCATGGAATTCTCTTAACATCCCGATAGCAATGAATATCTTAAGTGCTTTGACAGGAAATCCATTAAAAAAAAATGTCATCTGTGGAAGCCGTAGTACTGTAAAAAGCACGACCAATCATCTGAGCCGGCCCGGCTAAAGTAACTTGCCTACCTGCCTGTCAGCCTTCCATCTGGGCACAAACTCATCTTGTGCCCTCATTGGTCATGTGCGTGTTAGAGGAGGAACACTTTGTAAGGAAGTGGCCGATTTTTTTCTAATTCTAGCGCACTCGAGCTGGTTTCTCCAAAATTACATACTTTTATGTAACTTTTTCAATGTCATACCAAGCAGGTATGAGTGTGTTTGACAGTGTGTCTCTGGAAGGGGAGCAGTAATTAGGGGCAGTTCATAAATCCATGTAAACATGACCATTATTCAGTTAAAACGAGACGCTGAATGCCAGGCCCGGTTCCAGACCAAAATGACATCTGATATTAGAGAGGGTGCAGTGGTAAAGTGCTATTTTTGGTGAGGAGTGGACCTAACCTCCACTAGGGGGGTCCGGGGTCATGCTCCCCCGGGAAGATTTGTTTTTAAATATTGAAGTTAAAAGCATCAATCTGGTGCACTTTGAGAGATCTACGGATCCATGTGCTCTTTGCTTGATGCATGCCTTCCCAGTCCCTTATCACGTAGCCTATAAGGGCATGGCGCCAGTTGTTGTAGCCAGTTGTGGTGAAGGCATCTGACTTACTTGAACCGAAATGTCTACATGCATAGCAGAAGATGGCATCTTTTTAACATGAATATTCCAGCAATCTGTTTTGAAACCATGAGCTGCAAAATGAGCGCCTTACCCCACTGTACAGGCGAGCTGGGTACTTTTTTAAATATACCTGGGCAGGCTCCATTTTGGCGAGGTCTTCTTGGCACTTGGGGGCCACCGAGGGGTGGCGATGTTTGGGGCAAAGAAGACAGCTGCTCCGCCTCCGTGGGCGAGGCGGGCAAACAGTGGCCGCGGGTAACGTATGTCCCCATGATCTGAACTGTGGTTACCTGCAGTAGATGCAGTGTTACTGCTGGTGATAAGGGCTGGTTGTTTTAACCATTTTCATATGTTTGGAAAGGGGTAGAGAGAATGAAATGAAGAAGTGATCGGATGTGTGGAGCGGGTTTACAGAGAGGTTAGAAGTAGCGCAGTTCCTTGAGAATATGAGATCAAGGACATTGCCAGCTTTATGAGTCGGTGGGGACGGAGACAGTGAGAAAGCAAAGGCGGTTAACAGAGATGTTAGTTCATCTATCTTCCCCGTCTGGAGGTTGAAGTCTCCGAGAAGTACAGCGGGAGAGCCAGTTTCAGGGATGTGTGAGAGGAGATCATCCAATTCCTCCAAGAAGTCTCCCAAGGCGCCTGGTAGAGAACAACAATGGTTCATGGTATAGGACGGGTTACTGTGACGGCATGGAATTCAAAGGTGGAAGGAGTGAAGTTAGGTAGCTCAAAGAGGGAACAGCTCCATTTGGGAGAGAGCAGGAGACCAGTGCCCCCTCCTCTGCCAGTGGGTCTGGGTGTGTAGGAGAAGGAATATGCTGTGGAGAGAGCTGCTGGGGTGGATGTGTTGGATGGTGTAATGGACGTCTCAGTGAGAGCAAGGATCACATTGTTTGGTGGATGCAGTTTGAACCAGAGGAGCAGCATGGAGGTCGGATCGTCACCAAAATAAAATAAATAAGTGGTCCGAAAAAGGTTCATGACAAAATACACATAGCCTTCCTCAGGCAGTGTGTTTGTACCGGGGACAGTAGACTTGATGAGAGACTGTAAGAAGTGATCGGGGAATCCCTCCGGAGTGGAGTCATGACGACTGGATCTGAATAATTTTTTTGTATTTGGTGGTTTGTGTTCCAGCTGTCGATCAGCTGTGCGCAGCGTCTCCACTGCAGCCTGTGCGTCTCAACCCCCCCCCCTCCCCCCGCAGCAACTCTATATCCACCAGTTAAAGGAAATACAACCAATGTGTTGTGTTATATTAGCTGTACGATTTACCACATATGGAGTTCTTAGCTTCCATACCTCCTGTGTTTTACGAGCGACTTATCAAGTCTTGGCGAACGGCATAAAACACGATTAAACGTGATAGTATATAAAACCATACTCGTATCTACAACCTATAGAAATGCAAAACGGCGTCAGTTTAGACGTAATTCTGTCCTTCTGCTTACCGCATAATTTATGAGAAAACATTTCATAACATTAACACAACATATTCGAGGTGGTTTTAAATAACATATCCGTATTTATTTATTTCTCCAAGTTATGTTTTTGTGTGCACTGAGGAGTCTCAAGCAGGCGTTCGTTTAATCATTTTAAGATTGGCTTTAATCAATTTGTGAAAATGAATTCATATATGATAAATGAGAGGTAACGTTTTATTTATGGTATTATTTCCACATATTTCTCTCCATTCTTCCTTCTGCCAACGGTGTTGCAGTTTCTCGTCCCTCCCGTGTTTGTGCTTATTGATTGATTGATTGATTGATTGATTGATTGATTGAAAAGTTTATTAACAGCTTGTATATTGGGTACAGTACAGTACAGCTCAAAAAATACAATTGTTAAGGGGATGCAGACCAGAGAAAGACTTTCGTCTTGTTTACATCAGGGTCCCCCATTTCCAATTCATCATATCATTTAAGACATATAAGACATATTTGACATACAGATGGCTTATTTATAATTTACATACAGGTGGTTTTTTACATACAGATTGCTTATTTACAATTTTCATTTTAGATTTTGTTCTAATACATCCTAACCGGACATTTAAGACATACCAAGTCTACAGATATACAGTTAGTAACAGTCTAAAAGGAAGCTGTCCATTATACGACAGGTTGAGATTTGTACCATTACCGGGGCCAGTTTTGCAATGCTCTCCCCCGAAGGTGCTCTTTAAGAGAGGTTTTGAAGGTAAGTAAAGTTTGACTTTCCTTTACAGTTGTGGGAAGAGCATTCCACCTTGATGTGGCATAATTTCGAAACGTGTATTCCCCCTTTTTTGTGCCAAATCTGAGTTTCACATGATTTGTGGAGCTCCCTCTGGTGTTATGATCATGGTATTCCTTGACCTTTGGGAAGAACTTTGACATGTACATGGGTACCATAGAGGTGTAGTGGATCTTGTAGACCAGGCCCATTGCAAGTAGCTGTACTCTGTCGTCTACTCTAAGCCATAGGTTGTCAAAGTGGGCAGAGGTGAGGTGGGTTCTAGATGAAAGGTCAAGCAGCAGTCTGACCAGTTTATTTTACGATGTTTGAAGTTTTATTTTTAGCGCCTTGGAGGTGCTATGGTACCATGACGTGCAAGCATAGTCATAGTACCCTTGAATGAGTGCTCCTGCCAGAGTTTTCAGGGTGTTTTTGTTTACTAGAGAGGAGATCCGATATAGAAATCTAGTTCTTTGATTGACTTTTTTTATTATATTGGATGACATTTTGTCACAGGAGAGGTTTGCCTCAAGAATAGATCCTAGGTATGTAATTTCCTTCTTACTTGTGACAATAATGTCACCCTCTGCAACTGAGAAGTCGTCAGATTTGGTGAGATTATGTTTCGAACCGAAGAGAATGGACTCTGTTTTACCCAGGTGTAATGACAATTTATTATCGGCGAGCCAGGTGCAGATTCTGCCGAGCTCGGAGCTGAGGGTTTTTTCAACCTGCAATCTGCTCCTGTCAGAGACCAGCAGTGCTGAGTCGTCCGCGAACAGGAACAAGTTGCAATCACATGCTGATGACATGTCATTTGCATAAATTAGGAACAGTAACGGACCTAATATGCTTCCTTGTGGAACACCACAGCTCACTGGGAGGGGGGGGGACAGAGTACCGTTTACCTCCACCATCTGTTCTCTCCCCTCCAGGTAGGATTGCATCCAGCTCACCGATAGTTTATCAAAACCAATTGCTTTTAGCTTGTCAATCAGAATGGGGTGATTGACAGTGTCGAAAGCCTTTTGTAGGTTCAGCATCACCATGCCGCAGTACCTGCCCTCGTCCACCTTTTGTTTGATGTGGTCGTTCAAATAAAGAAGGCATGTGTCAGTGGAGTGGGATGTTCTAAAGGCAGATTGAAATTCATAGATTAGTTTATTTTCCGCGAGGTACTTTTCGACCTGTTCATATACTATTTTTTCCATGACTTTCGAGATGGAGGTAAGAATAGAAACAGGGCGGTAGTTGCCTGGGTCCAATTTGCAGCCCTTTTTGTGCAGGGGGGTTACTCTTGCAATTTTGAAGTCTTTGGGTACTTTTCCCTGTTGTATGGAGAGGTTAATTATGTGAGCTATGACTGGTGAGATGGCGGTTGCTGTGTCTCTGAGGAATAGGAGGGGATATTGTCGTGGCCAGTGGCCTTGTTAGGTTGGAGGGCGCTCAGTTTAATGAGTACCTCTGCTGTTGTTACCCTTGCAAGACTGAAATCATCTTTGCGTACCCCTAGGTTTTTGTAGTAGGTCATGATGTGATCTACTCCAAAAAGCCCTGAGTGGGAGGGTCATTTATTTACAAGAGTTGTGGCTATGTTTGTGAAAAAAATGTTCAAGTACTTGGCCACATCCAGTTTGTCTGTGATGAGCCTGTTATCTGTCTTTATGTTTAAGTTCGAAAATCTCGTTTTGAGTTTTTTACTGCAGCCAAGCTGGTTATTGAGTAATTTCCAAAGTTCACGGGGTTTATTTTTGTTTTCCTCAGTTTTGACATTGATGAAATTCTTTTTGGCAGTTTTGATCATGGAGCTTACGTCATTTCTTAGTCTGTTTCTTTCAATTTTTAGTTCAGTCACGTGGGACTGGAGTTCACTGCTCGTGCTTTTGGAAAGCATTGACTGACTTTTATGAAACTCAGAGCATTTTTTTATCTCTGGTTTTCATGGCGGTCAGTATGCCGGAGTGCATCTACGGCTCAGCGCGATTTTTTATCCTGGTTGTTCTTAGGGGGGCCAAATCATTGAGTATTGCAGAGAATTTGTTTTTGAAACCAAGCCATGTTTCTTCAACTTGTGTACCACTGAGCTCATCTGACCAGTCCAGGCTCTCCAGTTCTAGGTTAAAGGCCTCGCTAGAGTAGTTTTTGAGGTCTCTAGATATGACAGATGATGATGATAGATTTTGTGACAGCCGGCCCTTTGTTTTAGCTTTTTGCGGGTACAGAATATCATATAATGATCACTTAAACCGCATGCTATAACCCCTTTACTGGAGATCCTGGACTTGTCAGAGGTCAGAATGAGATCAATGGTAGTTTGTGTTGTTTCACATACTCGGGTGGATTGGGTGATTAGCTGGCTGAAGCCGTGCAGATCACAAATCCTACTGAAGGACTTGAAGACGGACGTGTCTTTACGTTGCATATCCGTGTTCCAGTCTCCAACAATAATTGTCTCTACATCCCCCACGCCAGCCAAACACCCATCTAATGTATCATAAAAGTCACTCTGTTCCGGTGGTCTATGGGCATGGGTTAGAGTTTGCGTGGAGGACCGTACGTTTTCCCGTCAAGTTAGTATTTTAAATCGCAAATATTGCGTAGAAACTGGCGTACGCCATTTTTTTAGCGTATATCCCTTTATAAATGAGGCCCCTGAGCACGGAAAAGGGACCACATTACTCCTGTTTTGGCTCTATAGTGAGAATAACCTTTTATATTAAGTACGAACAACCAGGTTAGACTACATTACATTTCATTTAGTTTACGTTTTTTTCCAAAGCGACTTAAAATAAGTATTACTGTAATGTAAGTGTAGCGGTACAAACTCATATGAGTTATGCTGCTGAGAGGCTAAAATGTGCTCTTTGCTGTGACACGTTCCATATAAGAGTCATATAGTCCATCGTGTTTAATAAAACGCAAACAAACAATGTACAACTCCCGACCTGACGGTCAACAGAAAGTATCAGAGCCAATTCACCCTCTTCCTACATCATATCCCAGCATCCAACAGGTGACCTACATACCAATAAACCACACCCACGTGACCATTGCCGGAAATGATAAACAATAACAATTAAACGCGATGCAAACAGAAATGAAGATAATAATACACATAATAAGTAATGGCAAAACAAGCATTTTGGCTCCTACAGTAGGACTACATATAAGAAACACCCTTATAGCCATTTCAACAAACAAAGCATGATGACTTTTGTGAAGGAGGCTTTATCACAGAATGTTTGGCTTTTGCCTCTCACTGAATAACTTTTGCCTAATAAATCAGAAAATGTGTATATCCCTGCAATGTTTGCAGTATGTAAATGTTATAAATACATATTCAGAAATTGTCAGACGAATACCAGTTTCCAATTTGTTAAAGATGAAGTTTAACTTAGTCAAGTAAATCACACAAAACATTTGAATACTCACCATTTACTACAGAGCCTTTGGACCAATGTTCAAAGCAAGGCTGAGGTCAATCTTCTCCACAGCAATTACCTATCACAGAAAAACATATTTGAAATTATTTCATTATTCACACACACATAAAACTAAATGTTCTGCTCCTTAAAGGCGACATTTACCATTTAATGATGATTTAATTTAGGTTAATATGAACCGACTGTTATGTATGTGTCACATCAGGTGTGACTGTGCCTTTAAGATGGCACCGGGAGTTTTGGGATGTGTGAATCGGATACAGTTGTGTTGTTGTGGTGTTGTCATGGAAGCGTATGCAACAACGTGTTCAATAAACGATCAACCTAAATGTCGTAGTCCATAGTCTTACATATACAACATTGGCGACGAGGATTATGGATTCTCTACTATCACCTCTCTCCCCGTTCCTCGCACTGCCGGGCGAACCGCCGATTCCGTGGGTTCGCTGGCTTGAGTCCTTCGAAACGTTCATAGTAGCCGCGGGGCTAGCTGAAGCTAACGACGACAGGAAGAAAGCCCTGCTGATACACTCACTGGGCAGCGAGGGACAGCGGATTTTTCGGACTCTCGGACTCGCTCCGAAATATGCGGACTGTGTTACACTGCTCACTGGACACTTTGCTGCCCCACAAAATGTTATGCTCCGGCGGATTGTTTTTCGGCAACGCCGGCAACAGGCGGGTGAGTCCGTCCACCATTACGTGGCTGATCTGAGGGGACTAGCCAGCCTCTGTAAATTTGGGGCGCTGGAGGATGAACTAATACGGGATCAGCTGGCTGAGCACACTAACAGCTCGACTCTCAGAGAAAAGCTGCTAATGATGACAGACAAGCTCACTTTAACAAGAGCAGTGGAGGTAGCTTTCCAGCTTGAGTCAGCAGCAGCCTTAGCATCCCAGCTAGCTCCCTCCTCCGGCTCAGACCCATGCTACTAACTCAAACGGTGGCGCTACCCATGGAGCCTCACGGGGAGGTTTTCCCTGAGGACAACTTTGATGTGAACTTTGCAGCACGCCAGGGTACGGCAGCAGGGGGCCTGCGCCCGTGCATCGACCTCAGGCCGGTGAACAAGGCCGTGATACCCGACAGGTATCCGCTGCCCACAGTGGAGGAGCTAGCCGCACAATTCTACGGCTCTTCCATTTTCACGAAACTAGACCTTCGTCAAGGCTACCTGCAGGTTCCGCTGCACCCTGACAGCCGCAGCCTCACAGCTTTCGTGACTCATGTCCGAGTGTTTCGCATGCCTTTTGGCCTCAGCTCGGCCCCCAGCTGTTTTAAAAAAATCATGTCCACCATCTTCGCCGGCATCCCGGGCGTGGTCATCTTCCTGGACGACATAGTGGTTCATGGTGCTACACCAGCCGTTCATGACGAACGCCTGGCGAGGGTGCTCGCCATTCACAACCTCACACTCAATGAGGAAAAGTGCACCTTCGCTGTTCCAGCCATCGAGTTTGTGGGGTTCCGCCTGACCGCCGACGGCCTCAGCCCGTTACACTCCAACGTAGAGGCGGTGCTGCGCCTGCCTGAGCCGTCCTGTCCGGCTCAGATCTCTTTGTTTCTGGGGATGACGGCCTACTACCTGCGCTTCCTTCCTCAGTACTCCTCGACCACCTCCCCACTACGTGAACTCCTGAAACAGGACGCGGTCTGGGAGTGGACCCCGGCCTGCTCTGCCGCTATTCGCCAGCTCAAGACGCAGCTCACCTCAACACCGGTGCTCGCATTCTTTGACCTGAAGAGCCCCGCGTTCGTGACCTGTGACGCGTCCAATACGGCAATAGGGGCGGTGCTGTCCCAGATCCAGGGGGGCACAGAACGCCCGGTGGCGTTCGCCTCTCGGTCCCTCAACTCGGCCGAACAGAAATACTCAGTGGAGGAGCGGGAGGCGCTGGCCTGCGTCTGGGCGTGCGAGCGGTGGCACATGTACGTGTATGGGCGGCATTTTACGTTGCGTACTGACCATCAGGCTCTTACAGCCCTGCTTGCTACATCGGGGTCGGGGCACAAACCGCTGAGGATCTACCGCTGGTCAGAGAGACTCCTGCCGTATGACTTCACCACAGTGTTTACTCCCGGCAGGGAGAATGTGGTGGCTGACCTGCTCTCCCGCGCCACCCCCACCCCAGTGCCCGGCGAGGGCCCGGACGCAACAGAGTCAGAGCTCATACTCATACTCATGCTCCACGCCCCGCTTCAGGCCGCGGTTTCCCTGGATGACCTTCGGCTCGCGTCGGAGGAGGACCCCACGCTCTCCCGGCTCCGCACTTACATCCGGGAGTAATGGCCTGTGAAGTTCCCGGAGGAGCTGGCGTCTTTTCATCGGGTCAAGGACGAGCTGACCTGCTGGAACGGTGTCTGCGTGGCTCGGAGCCTCCGCACGTTCGTTCCCATCGACCTCAGGGCCCGCGTATTGTCTATGGCGCACGAGGGCCACCTGGGTATCGTGAAGGTAAAACAGCGCTGCAGGGATTTGGTGCGGTGGCCAGGCATAGATCGAGATATAGAGACAATGGTGAAGGAGTGCACGGCCTGCCTGGTCAGTGGCAAAACTGGCCCGCCACTCCCACCGCCCCTGCAGCCCTTGCAGTGGCCACACGCGCCTTGGGAGCACATGCAACTGGCACCACCAACGCTTCCTCCTGGTGGCCTACGACCTCCATTCGAAATGGCCAGAGGTGGTCGCCACAGGGTCCGTAACGGCTCGGGTGGTCACAGACTTCCTCTCTTCTCTGTTTGCTCGGTGGGGCAGTACTAACGCCATCACTACGGATAACGGCCCACAATTTGTCTCCTCTGAGTTCGCCACCTTTGTGAAAGAGAGGGGGATTAAACACATCCGTACAGCTTTCTACCACCCGCAAGCAAATGGGGGGGTGGAAAGGTTCAACCAAACCCTAAAGAACGGGATCAGAGCACACCTGGCAGATGGTCTTCCATTCTCAGCCGCGCTGCTTCGCACCTTGCTTCACTACCGGGCGACGCCGCATTCAACTACCGGCAGCTCCCCAGCACTCTTGATGATGGGCCGCGAGCTGCAGCTCCCTTTGGATCGGCTACGGGCCCCGGCGGCCGTCACGCCAACAGCCACACCCTGCCAGAGTGCCAGGGTTGCAGAGGCTCAGCGTCGCATGAAGCAGCGGTTCGACAAGAGACGGAGGGTGGGAGCACCTTCCTTCACAGTGGGAGATTGGGTCAGGATTCACCGTCCTAACCGGGACCACAAGCTGCTATCCTTCTGGACGGCGCCGATGAAGGTCACCGCTCAACTGGGGTCAGCCACCTTTCGTTTGGCCGACGGATCACGGTGGCATGCAAGCCGGCTTCGGAAGGTGGCACCGCCCCCCATCGTGGACCCAGGGCCCAGGGAGGACGGGACTTTGTTTTTCCTGATGAACAGTTGCAGGGTCCAGCCGGGTTCCCTCCTGAGCCGGTTGAGCCAGTGGTTCGTTTTGAAGCTCATCCGGCCCATGTCCGGGTCAGACCAAGATACTTGAAAGATTATATTGTGAGTTTGTGACTCAGGGGTAATGTTCAGAGCATAGTCTGTTGCGTGGCAGAATAATCCACATGGCTATGCTGGTGACTGGCAGTCTACCCAGTTCATCTAGAGTAGATAGCTAAAAGTTAATTGGGTTCCTTGTGGGGAGGGGTAAATGTTATGTATGTGTCACATCAGGTGTGACTGTGCCTTTTAAGATGGCACCGGGAGTTTTGGGATGTGTGAACCGGATACAGTTGTGTTGTTGTGGTGTTGTCATGGAAGCGTATGCAACAACGTGTTCAATAAACGATCAACCTAAATGTCGTAGTCCATAGTCTTACATATACAACACCGACTTCGGCCGAGATGGGCGCCTCCAGTGTAAAAAGCTACAGTATACTAATGCAATGAGTACAACTTTGTACGGAGCCATACACATCAGCGTTGCGAGCTCATTTCCATTGGTTTCAAAGGAGACGTGCACTGCAGCAGCGCGCACCGCTCGTCATGTGAGGGGATCACAACCGAGACACATCTCAACTTCCGTAAACACAAGTGTACGGCAAATATGGAAGATAAGAAAATACACCTTTTTAAACTGGCGTACTCAATACCCTAATTCTGCTAAACTGATTGTTGTTTTTAAGTCTTTCTTTTTAAGTCTTTGTTTTTGAAGTCTTGTATTCAGGGGCGGACTGGCCATCGGGACGTTCGGGACGAATCCCGATGGGCCGGTACTGAAGTGGGCCGGTCGGACGATGTGGGCCGGCCGGTAACCGGCAGGGCTCGACATTAAGGCCCATTCCCAAACCGCCCCCTACACCCTACCCCTCCGTTTGCGCGTTCACGCGGAGGATCCGCCATATTGAGGGCTGTTCCAAAGCAACGAGTGTGGAGGGGGAGTGGGCTATCAAGCCCTCAAACAGCGAGTCTGCAGCGGTGCTGACTTGAGACCGGTCTCTACCTGACCGGAGTCACGCTGTGTGTGTCCGTCAGGAAACACGCTGTTTACAAGTAGTTCCAGCAAACATCCACTGATAAATTGCGATGTTAACGACCTCATGATGACCTCATATGTTTTT
This sequence comes from Champsocephalus esox, assembly GCA_036324585.1. NCBI lineage: Eukaryota > Metazoa > Chordata > Actinopteri > Perciformes > Channichthyidae > Champsocephalus > Champsocephalus esox. The sequence goes on from CM070489.1 coordinate 23,462,720, forward strand.
AACTTAGGATCATAGCTGTGTTTAGTCTAGAAAAAGGTAAATGTGTGCATTTTATTATACAGTTGTGTATATTTACAGACCGTTGCAAAAACTAAGAAGCTTATAAACATCAGGTTTAAAACTAAAAGAGCTTTGAAACACAATTAAAGATGTTTGGAGTTTTATTTGAGTTATTAATTTAAACTTTTTGTCTAAGAGATGCTGATTTGAAACCGTTGTTACATACAGTTACGGCATTTCCTGTTTCTGCCGGAGAGGGGGGAGGCCGTCCCAAAGCTTGCTGCTGTATTTACTCCCTCCACCTGACAGGAGGGAGCCTCGTTGAGCTGCGAGTGTGGCTACACACGGAGTTCACTCCATCACGGAGGGGTAGGGTCGAGGGAGTGGTTTGGGATTGGGCCAAAGTTTCAGTCTGCTTGATGGAGTTGGCTGCAGTGACGCGTCCTAAAACCCTTTTATAATCTATCGATTAGATTTATGATTCGAAAATGATAAAAGTAGGGTAGACATGTGGAGATTATCTGGCTGAACAAAACGTGCATTTATCAAACAGGTTTGTTTTCCACAGACCTTATTTCCAGCTATTTTCCAAAACCCTTGTCGAACCAGCAGCTTACTTCCTGGTTTTAGGACGTGTCACTGGCTGCACCTCTCCATATGATGCCAATATAAACAAGGTCTTCTGTCGGCTCTGTACATCAATGCCGACCTATGCTGACAAGTAAGTGAAGAGTAGGCCAGTGGCGGCTGGTGGAAAACATTTTTGGTGGGGCTGTTGATATAGTGAGTAAAACATTTTTTTTGGGAGAAATGACCCCTTAAATTAGGACTTCTGGCTGGCTCGGGAGCTACAACTACAACAAAATGAACATATTTTACCGTGATTAAATTTTAATACACGTTTCTAAATGATGCTGAAGTAACAACATACTGATACCGGTTAGTAAAAACCATGAATTAATGCTTTGACAAGTCTGCAGACAGACGGCAGGCGAAAAACCTTTTAGAATGCTTGTTTTCTGAATGGAGCTTGGCTAAGCTAACACTATATATGCTCCGACCGTCCACACTCACAACAACGGCCTACAGACATAAATAAACCAGCGACTGTATTCTCCATGACACAGACAGTCTGTGGTTTGTACTTGTTTAACTTTTGTCTAGTTTCTGAACAGATCGTATCTGTCCCCGGCTGTTTGAAGAGCAAGCATGGGAAACAAAACATAGCATTTACCTGTTTGGGTGCTGTAAGGATTTGCAGTACTCCATTCCTTCTGCTTCCCTGTTTGTTTGTTGTCTGTCTGTCTGTGTTTGTCTCCCGGGCTGGGCGTGGCTGACCTACTTCTGGTTCCTGCCAATTCATCTCCACAGCTGCTTCTCATTCATCCTGATCATCTACTCATCCACACCTGCTTATTAACCCGGTCTCCTCATCCAGTCTTCACCAGTTCGTCATCAAGATTACACTGGTAAACGTATTGCCTTCTAGCTTAGCCTGACACAACTCTGGAATAAGTTTTTGTCTTACCTGTTTGTCTCTCTATCCAGAACTCATCATCACCTCTTCCGCTAGCCACGTCCAGCCACTTCCTCGTCGGAGTCATCCGCTCTCCACGCTACCCGCTCCAGCCTGCTCGCTCCCCTCGCTCTGAAACCCCTGCTCGCCACACTCCTGTCTGGTAGGACAAACACTGACTCTAACTCTAACCTACTCGCTCTCGGAAGCGTACAGACTCAGGCTCAAGCCACCTCTCATCTGCCTGGCGATATCCCCAGCTCACTCCGGAGCCTCGGCTGAGGATCTCCATTCCCTAGTTTATGTATCCTCTTTCCTGGACTATATTACACAGTTAATATCCCCTGTCACGATTAGAAAATAAACCTTTTTGCTATAAACTCCTGTTTTTCTGTCCGTGTTTGTATTGTGGGTTCAGTCCTGAAAAGCGATCACGGAGCTTAACAGAACGAACTGGTCATAAAATGAACCCCACAAACACCGGACCGGATTCTTCCACTGTCCAGCACGCCCTGTCTCATCAAGGCAATCTGTTGGGTCAACATGAACAGTTAATCCGTGCATTGGTGGAAAGTAACCAATCCATGGCTCTGCACATCTCTAACCTGGCTGCTCAGATCTCCAACCTGACGACGGCAGCTATAAATCCTGCCACCTCTAATCCCCCTCCAGTACCTATTCCATGCCGGGATTTCCCTATCACCGACCCTGAACCGTTTCATGGTGAAGTGGAGAAATGCAGGGGATTTATCTTTCAGTGCAGCAAGGTGTTTCGCCAGCGCCCCCAGTCTTTTTCTTCTGATGTTACCAAGATAAACTATGTGTTGAGTTTGCTTTGTGGTAAAGCCTTAATTTGGGCTGAGGCACTAAGTTCATCAGTGGATTATGACAGCCTTTCTTTTGGAGTTTTTTCTGAACAACTGTCTTTAGTTTTTGATCACAATGACTATTCTGGCTCGGCTGACAATCGTCTGCTAAGGATACAGCAGGGGAATCGGACCGTGGCAGATTACTCCATTGAGTTTCGTACACTGGCGGCAGAAGCCCGATGGGACGAGGCGGCTCTAAGGGCAGTGTTCGTTAAAGGATTAAAGGAGCAACTGAAGGACGAGCTGGCCGCTCGAGAGGTGCCAGCAGACCTTCAATCCCTGATTGATTTGGTTTCTCGTCTCGACAGCCGGCTAAGGGAACGTCGTGCGGAGCGAGGACAGCGTCCACCAAGTGCCTTTTTCAGTAAGCCGAGCTATCCTCCCAGAAGTGCTCCCTTTGATTCCACACCATCTGCGTTTTCCTCGCCATCTCACATGCCCACCTTGGATAAGGAGGAAGCGATGCAGGTGGGAGGTGCAGGATTATCACCTGAGGAACGCCTTCGCCGCATGAGGGCAGGAGGGTGCCTGTATTGTGGCAAACTGGGGCATCTCCTGGCCGGTTGCCCTGTCCGCCCAAACGCAGGTGCTCGTCGGTGAATTTGGGGGTCCTGACGAGTACACTTCCTACCTCAATTATTGCCCCTACTTTGCGCCGTTTCCTCATACCTGCCAGACTCTGTTCCAACTCTCAGACCTTGCCCCTTTCTGCCCTCATAGACTCTGGTGCTGAGGACAGTTTTGTGGACCTGGAGCTTGCCAACCAGCTGGGAATTAAATTGGAAACCTTATCGGATCCCATGACTGCTTATGCCTTAAATGGCCAACGCATCTCTAGGGTGACCCAGCAGACCTTACCTGTAACTCTGTTTTTCTCGGGGAATCACAGAGAACAGATCCAACTCAAGGTCATTTCCGCTCCATCTACTCCGTTGGTTCTTGGTTACCCTTGGCTTCGCGCTCACAACCCTCATATTGATTGGGCTGGAGGAAGGATAATTGCTTGGAATCAGAAGTGTCACCTTAACTGTTTGCAATCAGCTGTACCTTCATTTCCTGCTAAGCCAGTGTCTGCTCCTTGTGACTCTTCTGATGTGGATTTATCTGGCGTACCTGAGGTTTACCACAAGCTGGGGGAAGTTTTCTGCAAGGATAAGGCTCTTTCTCTCCCTCCTCACCGTCCATATGACTGCTCTGTCAATTTGCTTCCTGGAGCGCAGTTGCCAACAAGCAAGCTCTATAATCTGTCCCGGCCTGAGAGAGAGGCCATGGAGAAATATATCGGTGATTCTCTGGCTTCTGGAATAATCCGTCCTTCTTCCTCCCCTCTGGGTGCGGGGTTTTTCTTCGTGGAAAAGAAGGATAAATCACTACGTCCCTGTATTGATTTCCGTGGATTGAATAACATCACTGTGAAAAACAAGTACCCACTTCCCCTGATTAACTCTGCTTTTGAGCCTCTCCAAGGTGCCACCATCTTCTCAAAGCTGGATCTCAGAAACGCTTACCACTTGGTTCGGATCCGCCAAGGTGATGAATGGAAGACCGCCTTTAACACTCCCCTTGGCCACTTTGAGTACCTTGTCATGCCCTTCGGACTCTCTAATGCCCCAGCAGTTTTTCAGTCCCTGGTGAATGATGTTTTGCGGGATTTCCTCAACCGGTTTGTTTTTGTTTACATCGACGATATCTTGATCTTTTCCAAGAGCCAGGAGGAACACCAGAATCAGGTCAGCCAGGTTCTACAGAGACTGCTAGAGAACAAGCTGTACGTCAAGGCTGAGAAGTGTGAGTTTAACCAGGAACGTGTCAGCTTCCTTGGATTTATCATCAGACAAGGCAGGCTGGAGGCGGATCCTGGAAAGATTCTTGCTGTCTCCGAGTGGCCAGTCCCCACGACGCGGAAGGAATTGCAGAGGTTCTTGGGTTTCGCTAATTTTTATCGCCGGTTCATTAAGGACTTCAGCAGGATCACAGCTCCACTCTCCAGTCTCACTTCCATCAAGGTCAGGTTCTCCTGGACCTCGGAGGCTAACGAGGCCTTTCTCAGACTCAAGTCTCTGTTCACTTCTGCCCCCATCCTCATCCAGCCGGACTCCAGCAAACAATTTGTTGTTGAGGTTGACGCATCAGACATCGGAGTCGGCGCTGTCCTGTCTCAGACAGCAGGGCCAAACAACAGGCTTCACCCGTGTGCATTTTTCTCTCGCCGCCTCTCCCCTGCGGAGAGAAACTATGATGTGGGCAACAAGGAACTGCTGGCAGTGAAGATGGCTTTGGAGGAGTGGAGACACTGGCTTGAGGGCAGTGAGCAGCCATTTCTGGTTTGGACAGACCATAAAAATTTGGAATACATCCAGTCAGCCAAGCGGCTGAACTCCCGACAAGCTAGGTGGGCTCTCTTCTTCGGCCGTTTCAACTTCTCCCTCACCTATCGCCCTGGTTCCAAGAATACCAAGCCGGATGCTCTGTCCAGATCGTTCTCGTCTGTGAGTTCAGTAACCTCTGTTGACTCAATACTCCCCCTGAGTTGTGTTGTGGGAGCCATCACCTTGGAGATTAGTAATTCCATTCAAGAGGCCCTTTTGGAACAACCGGACCCAGGAAGCGGGCCGCCTAACCGTCAGTTTGTTCCCGACTCTGTTCGTTCCCAAGTCCTGCAGTGGGTCCACAGTTCCCGTTTCTCGAATCACCCCGGTGCCAATCGAACACTTTCTCTCCTCCGAAGACACTTCTGGTGGCCTACAGTCGACAGAGACACAAGGGAGTTTGTGTCAGCTTGCACAACCTGTGCTAGGAACAAGGCCTCCCATCAGAAACCCGCTGGGCTGCTCCAACCCCTTCCAATCCCTAGTCGACCCTGGTCACCTATAGCCCTGGACTTTGTCACCGGTCTGCCTCCCTCTCAAGGGAACACAACCATTCTAACAGTCGTTGATCGTTTCTCCAAGTGTGCACACTTTGTTGCTCTACCCAAGCTCCCTTCAGCCCTGGAGACCTCCAAACATCTAACACAGCATGTTTTCCGTCTACACGGTATCCCAGCTGACATTGTCTCCGACCGGGGTCCACAATTCACATCTCAGGTTTGGAAGGCTTTTTGTCAGTCTCTTGGAGCTTCAGTTAGTCTAACATCTGGCTTTCATCCCCAGTCCAACGGCCAAACTGAGAGGGCAAATCAGGACCTGGAGTCTGCTCTCCGCTGTGTGGCTAATAGTAATCAGAGGACCTGGAGCTCCCATCTACCGTGGGTGGAGTACTCACATAATTCCCTCACCTCATCTGCCACGGGACTCTCACCCTTTGAAGCCTCTCTGGGATACCAGCCACCCCTGTTCCCCGAAGAGGAGAGTGAGTTGGCTGTTCCTTCTGTCCAGCAACATGTCCAACGTTGCCGTAAGATCTGGAGGGACACCCGCTTGGCTCTCCTCCAAGCATCCGCCAGGAGTCAACAATCGGCCAACCGCCGTCGACATGTTGCTCCCCCTTACGCCCTTGGACAGTCGGTATGGTTGTCCTCCAAGAACATCCCCCTCCTCACTGAGTCCAAGAAACTGTCCCCTCGGTTTATTGGTCCCTTCCCCATTGTGCGACTCATCAATCCCTCTGCTGTCCGTTTAAGGCTCCCCAGAAATATGAGAATCCATCCCACTTTCCATGTCTCTCAAATCAAGCCAGCTCTCACCAGCGACCTGTGCCCTGCGGCCGTTCCCCCTCCTCCCCCCCGTGTCATCGATAACCATCCAGCCTACTCCGTGCGGCGTCTCCTGGATGTTAGACGCCGGGGTAGGGGTCTACAATACTTGGTGGACTGGGAGGGCTACAATTTGGAGGAACGCTGTTGGGTTCCTCGTTCTCGAATCATGGACCCAGTCATGGTCAGGGAATTCCACAGGACCCATCCTGACAGGCCTGGTGGTCGCCAAGAGGCTCCCGTTGAGGGGAGGGTACTGTAAGGATTTGCAGTACTCCATTCCTTCTGCTTCCCTGTTTGTTTGTTGTCTGTCTGTCTGTGTTTTTCTCCCGGGCTGGGCGTGGCTGACCTACTTCTGGTTCCTGCCAATTCATCTCCACAGCTGCTTCTCATTCATCCTGATCATCTACTCATCCACACCTGCTTATTAACCCGGTCTCCTCATCCAGTCTTCACCAGTTCGTCATCAAGATTACACTGGTAAACGTATTGCCTTCTAGCTTAGCCTGACACAACTCTGGAATAAGTTTTTGTCTTACCTGTTTGTCTCTCTATCCAGAACTCATCATCACCTCCTCCGCTAGCCACGTCCAGCCACTTCCTCGTCGGAGTCATCCGCTCTCCACGCTACCCGCTCCAGCCTGCTCGCTCCCCTCGCTCTGAAAGCCCTGCTCGCCACACTCCTGTCTGGTAGGACAAACACTGACTCTAACTCTAACCTACTCGCTCTCGGAAGCGTACAGACTCAGGCTCAAGCCACCTCTCATCTGCCTGGCGATATCCCCAGCTCACTCCGGAGCCTCGGCTGAGGATCTCCATTCCCTAGTTTATGTATCCCCTTTCCTGGACTATATTACACAGTTAATATCCCCTGTCACGATTAGAAAATAAACCTTTTTGCTATAAACTCCTGTTTTTCTGTCCGTGTTTGTATTGTGGGTTCAGTCCTGAAAAGCGATCACGGAGCTTAACAGGTGCGGACCGAGGTCCGGCGACTCCACCTGCACACCATTCTCATCCAACTACTGCGTCACCTTGGTCACTCACGAGTCTAAAAAGCAACTCACGTCAACGCACGTAAGCAACGTGGGCGCCAACGTGGGCGCCAACGTGGGCGCCAACGTGGGCGCCAACGTGGGCGCCAACGTGGGCGCCAACGTGAGCGCCCTCGTGACCAAAATATTTGACGGCGCTGATTGGCTGAAATTATGTTTCGGCGGCACAGTTTACTATAGAGACTTTTGCAACGTGCTGGTTGCTGCTGTTTGGCTCGGGGGCTCCGCCCGGTAATGATAAACTAATGCCATGGGCAGGAAACATGTGACTTATCAGTAACAGTAGACATCGTAACACACTGATACCAATTGTATGATATTTACCTTGTTCATTAAAAATAAAAATATAAAATATATACATATTTTTTTTTAATGTATAATATATTTTTTTTTAAATGTTGTATGTGGGAAGAGGTGGGGCGGCGCCCCTAGCGCCCCTATGGGCCGGCCGCCACTGGAGTAGACAATATAAAGGTATTGGCGAAATGTCCCAGCAGTTTAGGATATTGAAGGTTCAGGTTCTAATCAAATCAATTACATAGCCATTACATGTCTAACTCCTAATGACAGGAAGGCAGAAAGTGCAATACAAATAATAATAATAATAATAATAATAGCAGACATTTTTTAACAATGACCACAATATCATTATTTTAATAAACCAAATATGAACAATTGAGGAAAATGAGGAAGAACTGATGATTAAAATGTTGTAGTAAAAGTAGTAATGTAGGAAGTGCATACATTACTATTGCAAGAAATGTGTTAATTTTCTTCATTATTAGTCGAGTTTTTTTTTGGACGAATGCTCCGGGCCAGTTATACATTATTTACCCTTAATGTCTACCGCTAGTAAATTGTCTACCCGTCTGTCCGTCCGTCCGTCCGTCGACAATTTACTAGCGGTATTTACTGGCGGTACCGCGGTGGGCCGGTCGAGAGTCCCGGGCTGATTTGTAGTCCCAGTCCGCCCCTGCTTGTATTACTGTGTGATCTTCTTTATTGCTTGTTTTTGATTATGCTCTGTAAGGTGTCCTTGAGAGCTTTGAAAGGCGCCCATAAATAAACGGCATTATTATTATTAGGACCCAAGCACGGAGCGCTAGGACCCAATGGCGTCCAAGCACGAAGTGCGAGGAACCTATTGTTATTGGAGGAATTCTTCCTATTATTATTAGTCGCCATCTTTCCTGTTTTTGAGGGCTTTAGGCTTCCAAAGTTGTATAATTTTGCACGGACGCCAGGACTGGTAAAAATTGCAACATTCTGGAGTCAATGGGTTAAATATTCCAACCTGCTCACTCGCGCCACCTATCAAAATCCAATTTCGGAGTACATTTACAAAGTCGCACCGTAACTCCGAATGATCTGACATTTTGCACACATATCCAGATGGACCTGTTCTACAAATAATCCTCTTGGACCCCTACGTTTTTTTTAAATTAGCATAATGTTCAAAACAGTGGAATATTCACTTAAAAAATGTGTTTTTCGGCACCAGACTTCGTATACAGCATCGGTGGAGGGTCAGACACATTACCGTAGAAAATGAGCATGTTCAGACGATAAATATTGCCACCATGAATCAAAGCGTACTCGCAAAAAGGCAGGGCTTAGAAAGAAATGCTCATAACTCATCAACAATGTATCCAAACATCACATATTTTGGTGGATAGGTTCAGTCTGTCTTGGGGAATACGCACACCAAATAATTTTCATTTTTAACTATAGGAGGCGCCAAAAACACCACCAATTTATAACATAAGAACGGATGAAAAACATTTTTTATTTTATTTTTACACATACGACTACGAACTGAGATTTAAAGTGTCGCAACAAATGCAGAATGTGGGTGTGGCCTATACATTTTTTTTAAATTGCGATAGCATAAATTGAGCTTCGGACGCAAAACTTGGGACACACCTCAGAGCCCATGACCTTTTCGAGAATGTAAAAAAAACAACGTAATTTTTCAAAAAAACTGCTCACTAGCACTCACTATTGTCTGGTAGTCACATGTAGTTTCTCAGAAGTTCACGAATTTTGGCACAGACATTCCTCATGGAGTTGCGGACATATTTCTAGATGGCTTCCATTAGCCCTGCACCCCAGGAAGTCGGCCATTTTGAAAGATGTGTGTTTTTCATGCATTTTAAGCACATTCTTGCGAATTCCTCCTAGGGGAATGATCGGAAAAATTCCAGTCCAGGACACGTTCATCCCCTATTCAATATGATGCAAAATTGTGAAGATAGCTTTTTTGATAGCTCAATCGTGGAGGTCGTAAGCTAACAGCGAATACACCATTTTTGACGATTTACATGTCGCAAATTACTCCAAACTACTCGCATATAGTTTTTCCGATATTCACGAAACGCTGTATACACAATGCTCTTATGATTGCGGACATATTTCAAATTTGCTTTTATTAGCCTCGCCCTCCAGAAAGTAGGCCATTTTGAAAAATGTGCGTTTTTCATGCATTTTAAAGAGCTTACGAAATGCTTTTAGCACCTGTTAGTGGGCTTAGTATATGATAGAGGTTGCATTTGTATTGTGAAATATGCCATATGATTTTTTTATTTTTGATCTATTTTTAATAAATCACGATTATAACAGCATACAAAAGTTGTCAGTTAGTAACAATCGTTCGTTGCGCCGGAAACATCAACTTCGGCCATTTCCGGCGGTGACGTCATGAGTAGAACACAGCTGAGCTCAGTCCCGTTTGAATGCATTGAAGGGCCAAATATTATGACAAAGGATGAACAGCAATAAGACGCCAAGAATAATTGGCGGGCGATATGTTGTATGGGGATGTGGGTCCGTCTCAACATCTGGTTATGGGATGTTTTTGTGGCCAAAAAATTATCAAATGTTGCGTATATGGACAAAACAAGTGCGTCGTACGAGGTGGACTTTTACTGGACCAGGTAACAAGGGGTCGATGAAACCGACGATGTGTGGGCAGCACATTGAGAGATCGTGTTTCGAACAATCAACAATGCCCGCTAAGGAGAGAGAGTAAAAGCTTTCTCCAAGGTTCGTTTTGCTTTCTTACACGGTTACGTTAACTTAACCTTACATTTGCCATGAGGCTATGTTACTTCCCTTAAGAGCTAGCTGTCTTAGATAACAACAGTTAGCAGCTAACATTTTCTGCTGTTTGTGTTTTCACTGAAAAACCTGATGTAGTTATTTAAGGGTAAGTTAATTAAACGTTATCTTACAAGTAGAGAGAGTTAAGTTGTGTTTAAAATCGTCAATGTAATGCACGTTAAAGGTTTTGTGTTGAGCTTGAAGTTAGCTTTACTGTAGCTCACCAAATGTTAGCATGTTAAGCTGCACTTTATGTGGCAGCGAGCTTAATACAAAGAGGGGTTTGTGCTTCATTGTAAACTTTTCTTACAAATGTGTGTTAATCTACCTGAAATTGTAGGGACAGTTTTTTTCTACTCAACTATACAGACCATTATTGAGAAGATGCAAAACATACTGTAAATGAGTTGGGTCCGACATATAATGAAAATTAAACATTATCAGATGAGGACATCCCCAAAGTGTGTGAGTCTGTCAGGGGATTTGATCTGTTCTCTGCATGTCGTACGATATGTAGACAATGCTCTGGTATGAATTAAAAATACAATTGTAAAATGTAAGTCTCTTGCTCTTGTCATCGTTCAGGCTTTGTATTTGAACTCCTATGACTGGTTACGGACTTGAAGGGAACGACTCCCTGGCCTTCCTGACATCCAGGAAAATGGTGAGATTCTAATCCATTTCAATGCCAACAGCAAGTCATTGTTTTTAACTTTTTTAATATGATTTTTTGGGGAATTTCTGTTGTATTGGATAGTAGACATCTACTGGAACCTAACACCAGAGAGGGAGGAGATGATATGCAGCAAAAGGCCGAGCCGGATGGTTGCTGCTCTGTGTGGAATGTGTTCTATCAGGTAAAGCACTTTGGTACCCAGTTATTTATGGTATTGAGTTTGAATTTAGCCTTTGGAAGGTAATTTCCAACAGTGCATTGTAATGACTGAAAAAATATTTCTTTGTCTCTTAACATTCCTGTAATTATTAGTTTTTTTATTGTTAATATTGTTTTGTTCTTTATTTTTGTTGTGAGAATCACTTTGCAATTGTGTAAGTGCTATATAAATAGTTATATTAATATTATTGTTGTTACCATCATTACCATGATTAAAAATGTTTTCTTTGTTTTTATTTATTTATCGCTGCAGAAAGGATCATGCCAGCCCACATCAAACACCTGATCAAGAACTTGTGAATCTTCAGGCAGAAAATCTGAAAACACCAGTTCAAAGTTCCAGATTCCTGTACATGGAACCATGCCTGTCCTCTGTTCCACATGTCCTGGGGCCTGTACTACGAAGCAGGATTTTCTCTTAGCGGCTAACTTCAGGGAAAACTCCGGCTTTCCGGTCCTACGAAGCTGGTTCTCTTTTTAGCGGGCTAGCTCTCCATGGTAACTTATGCTGAGCGGCTAACCTGCCCCGGAGCAAGTTAGGTTGCAGGCTAAGAGATCAACTCAGTGAAAGCACTGCCTGCTGACCAATCAGAGCTCAGTGTGCAGAGTTTAAGGCGATCAAGTCACAGGAGAAAGGAAATACAGTTTAAATTGCCGTCGCAGGAAAGACGGCCGGCAAAAATCACTGACTGTGTGAACGTGAACATTAATAGAATATCACCTCCATCTTCAGAGCAATCTGACTATTATAACATTAACGTTAAGAAAGCTTACTTAAATATCTGCCACAACATAACTAACCGGATCAGAGTCACATTAAGTACAGTCCGCGGCACTATGAGTGCAGACGTCGATGTGTCCCATTATCATTCATCATATCACATCATAATGTATCATATATCTGAGCCGTATCTGGCCGTGCAACACTCACAGTGTCACATACTGTATGCAGAAGTATTATTTTAAGCAACACATTAAGTTGACGAAACACTCGAGTCAAATGTAATTAAAGTCAGATCGTGTTTTAGACGGGCGGTGATATCATAAACCTGTTAATGTACGCATTCAAACACTTGTTCTGTTCCCAGCTGGATTCACCTTGCAGCTGCAGCTCTGTGGCTTTGATCCTGATCAAGTGTTTAAGTCATGGATGTTTAAAGTTGAACTTCTTCATATTTGTCTAATATTATTAGGGATGCACGATATTGGTTTTTTGAAACCGATACCGATAAGTTCCTGCTTCACAAGACCGATACCGATAACCGATAATAAAAAAATGTTTACGCCACTAATTATTTTAACGCGATTAACGCATGTGTATTTTTTTTTCCTCGGCCACCCCGTAGTTTCAGAGCGCAAATTTAAATCGCATCGACTTTAAAATACCATCTACAAGCTGATGCTGACAGCCCCGGTCCTGCCGCCAGCTTGTGGCAGACCACACTTCCACGCTCACCGGCAGGCACCGACTGGCCATCTGGAGGACCAGGAGGGTGTGTGTATGTGTGGCCCGAGCGAGCGAGAGAGAGACCTTACGTGCATTGTTGATGTTAGCATCTGGTGCTAGCTAGCTGCGCTAACGGATATAAGGAGCTGTTTAAATGAAAACAGAGGAGCGACATTTCGCCACAACTGCGCAGAGCACTTGACTTTATGCAGGAAGCAGACAGTGGGACATTGTACGAAAAGTCAGCACACTCAGCATGGATAGTGCGCAACATGATTGCAGCGTCCAGGCAGCTCCGGTTCGAAAATATTCTTGAAACTTTGAAATAGTCCCATACCACCGGCGACATGTTTGTTTACTGTCCTGACTTCACGGCCGCACACCATTTACGTCACAGCCAGGCATGAGTTAGGGAGCGCTGGATTTGTGAAGAACTCCCCTCTTCCTAAACCACTAATACCACAGTACTGGCAAAACGGGAGGAGCCGAGTGAAAAACAAGCGCCCCTCATCCCAATCCACCCACACCGCAGTATTTTTTTCTTTTTTTTTACCCAAAAAATATATATTATATATATATATATTATTGGGGCTATTAATACTTGTATCGGGTTTATCGGGATGACATAATAATTCCTAATATAATTATCGTGCATCCCTAAATATTATAGTTCACTTTTCATTCAGGAAGTATGACGCGCTGCGCTGTCAGTACGCTTCTCCATATTTGTGATTGGTCGAACGCTCCAAATACCACCCATTGTATGTGAACGTGCACCTAACTAGATAGGACACGGCTGGCTTGAGCGATCCACTTGAGAACCCGCGGCGTAGTACCGTTTAGCGAGAGCGCGTATGTTTTGGATTAGGCCAACCGGCTAACTCAAACATATCCAGGTTAGGTTGAACCGGCTTCGTAGTACAGGCCTCTGGACCCTATGACTCGGACACTAGTTCTACCAAGGCTTATTAGAGGTAAGAGTGGTAGGAGAGGAGTGGAGGTGTCTTAATATTTAGGCTGCAAGTCGACAAAGGTGATCAGATGCTAATAATGATCCGATTCATTTGATACTGATTGTCTGCCAATACCGAATCCTGATCCGATTATTCTATTTCCCAGATAATACAGCTGCACCGTGTGCACTAGCTCTATTTGTTTTTGCCATTGTAATTCACCATAAGCAATTGTTGACTGTAACGTCTATGCCAACCGACTGTAATTTGTAATGTATTATACTTTAACGGTTCTGGCAACCACAGCAGCCCAAATGTTAACGTAAATGTCAAGTTTTCTTTTTGCAGTGTACTTATATCTGTACATTTCTTTTCAGTTTGCGTGAAGAAGTGGCTTCAACAGACAGAAGTGCAGGCCAAATTGGGAAAGGCTGGACGCTACACAACAGGAAACATTATGGACATGAACAAGAAAAAAACAAAAACACTTTCTTTGTTGCCTTTTTCTTATCATATATAGTGTTACGTTTTTTTTTAGCATTTAAATATTGAATTCTATGTATTACTTTTATTTTAAATCAAATGCACCGGTTTTAGATCATATATTTATTTTGATGTGTAGGTTGATTTGCAGGTTGGTTGTTATTTGTATAATTATTGTATTGTTACTGTATTTTATTATATTAACTAGCTATTTATTAAATTAAAATACTGTTATGAACACCATACAATGTCTTTATTTTGGTAGATACATGACACAATGAATCTGTGGAATATATTTATGTACTCTTGTTTAAATAATTATACCAGTATTTAATGTGTGCTGGTCACCTGGAATCCTGGTAAGCTCCCAGCAGGGTATATTTAATATTATTATCAAACATAAGCTGGTGATAGATGGATAAACCAGCCATCCTGGCCAGCTGAAATGTCCAAAACCCCTCTAAACCAGCCAACCAATCCAGCCTAATATCTACTGGCTGGTCAATTTACAACAGCCTGACCAGCTACATTTATCTAAGCTGTTTTTTTCAGCAGAGTCATTATTATTTATTTACTATTTATTGAGAATCTCTATGAATTATAGTAAAATGTACAAGTCTCTGTTCTGTTGGTTGAGCCAAGTTTGCCTGCTACATTACGATATATTATTATTGATTTACTATTTATTGAGAATCTCTATGAATTAAAGTCAAATGTATACCAGTCTGTTCTGTTCTGTCATCACCCCCCTAGTTCACTCCCGTCTGTATCTCTACCGCTACTTGAATACTGTGGCTCAAACTGGTATGGTTCCACCACGTTAGACTCGCCCGCATTTTCTGATTCCACCACACCGGCATCCTCTTCAATAATATTGACGACACACTGTCACTCGATTCTGTCTCCAGAGTCCGACATCAGCCATATAGGTGGTGTATTATTTAACAAGTGTTCTACTCGTGACGTGCGTGACGTCACTAACCGGCGAAAACTGTTTTGTTCGGAGCGGTCGTGTAACATCGGAAGCGAGCATGGAAAGTTGTAATAAACCACGATTTATAAATACAGCAGACATATTGTCATGAATTACATGATTTCCCATTAATAATAGTATATATATTATCGTAATAAGAAAAGTATTGTCCTTCGTAAGCTCTTTAAGGACAATTCTGCAAACTCCTCCTAGGGGAATGATCGGAAAAATTCCAATCCAGGACAAGTTCAGCCCATATCCAATGTGATACTAAATTGCGAAAGAATAGTTGATCGCTCAAACGATGAGCTCTTAAGCGAATGGAGAATTTTCCATTTTTGACGATTTACATGTCACAAATTACTCCAAACTACTCGCATATAGTTTTTCCGATATTCACGAAATGCTGTATACACATTGCTCTTATCATTGCGAACATATTTCAAATTGCTTTTCATTAGCCCCCCAGGGGCGGACTGGGACTAAAATTCAGCCCTGGAAACTGACCCAGTCCGGCCACATGAAATGTCAAATGTTAGAAATCCGCTGTTTATTATTTAAAGTTTTATGTCCGATTCGCTCCTTTTTTCCTGTCTGTACACAGCTCCAGTTTGGGCATTGGCCTGTCATCAGATTTAATTTGTAGTTGCTGCTGTGTAGCGGAAGTTTAGTAAAATTATGTTTGATGAAATACACCAAATCTCCACCCTCCATAATTGCAATTGCTTCAGTTGCTTGCTACTTTTTAAGGGCGGTGATGACAGTTACGGTACGAACTGAAGTTGATGCGATTTGATTGGATTGTGAGCCTAATCTGATCTGGTCAATCCCTCAATTTCTTTTCACCAAGGGAAGCCAATTTTGGCTAGCCTCCTCTCGCAACAGAGAGTGCCAATCTACTGTTTCACCATAACATCTAGTGGGGAGCTGTTTCACTCTTTGTAAAATACTCAATGAGAATGGTGGGAGAGACGGGCCGGCAGAATAATTACCGAAACTAAACGAAGTGTTTTTATTTATTTATTAAAATTATAACTACAATCCAAAAAAACAGGGGAAGCCTGGCTTCCCTTGGCCTCCAGGAGAAAATACCACTGAGTTCAAGGGATAATTCTCACCCACCTCTTGCACTTGTATTTGCCAGAGCCAGAGGAGCTGGTTCTTCCACCAGCTTAACTCTCTGTCCCTCATCATGAACGCAGGAGGCTGGCTGTATATCTGAACTCGCGCCCTCATCATTCTCTTCATCATCTTGCACTTGTTCTAAGCTGCTGCTGATAGTGCTTGTAGCAGTGCTGCTGCCAAAAAGGTCTGTCAATTTGCGACATTGATATGCTTCACCTTTTTCTTTTCGTTTTCTTTGATATTTATATTTATCCATGTTTTTTCATTCTCCCTGTCTGCCGCGGCGTCAAATCCCTTCTCTTCGTGTGGCCAGTCTTTTTTCTTCTTCGTGTGTGATTATTTGACAGATAAGAACCACACAACTGCATTAGCGGCCGCTGTCGCCCTCTGTCGGCCGTCAGCGCAATTTAAATGATGACGTTAAACTATTTTTTTTAAAGGGCCGGCCGGCCGTCAACGGCCCTTGACGACCGGCCGTTTTGTGGTTCTCCAGATTCTACAGATGGCCAGTCCGCCCCCCCCGCCCCCGAGAAAGTCGGCCATTTTCAAAAATGTGCGTTTTTCATGCATTTTAAGCACATTTTTGCTAATTCCTCATAGGAAAATGATCGAAAAAAATCCAATCCAGGACAACTGAAGCGCATATCCAATGTGATAATACATTGCGAAGGAATAGTCCTTCGCTCGAACAGGGAGCTCGTAGGCTAATGGAGAATATACCATTTTTGACCATTTATATGTCAGATAAGCTATTGAGAACTGTCTGCCTGACACACGCACGCACACACACACACACACACACACACACACACACACACACACACACGTTGCAGTCGGGAAGAAAAGCAATGTGGAGCGGCACCTCACCACTTTATAAAAAGATTAACCATGACACTTCGAAATCCCGTTTGTGTCCCCCCATTTTACAAATATGTTTATTATTATTTTTTTACCGCAAGCCATCATCGCCACGGAGGAGCACACAGCCTCTGTGAGCGAGCGAGAGAGAGAGAGAGAGCGAGAGAGGTAGAGAGAGCACACCTTTATCTATTTAATATAGCCTAGTTGTAAACAATAAAGTAAGAAATCATTCCAATGTGTACTATAGGACAGTAAAAAAAAAGAAAAGTGATTAGTAAAATATGCATAAATAAAAAGAAAGAATGCTAACTAGGTAACATAAGATAAGAATAAACTAGTTTAAATGATTTGTTATTGGTTGTGATCATATTCTAAAGATGTTTGGATTATTGAAAAGTATACAGCTCTCTTTCATATGAGTGTTGAGAGATGTATCCATAAATTAATGTTGTGCTCAAAGTGCACCAGATTGATGCATTTCACTTAACATTTAAAACAAATCTTCCCGGGGGAGTATGCCCTTGGACCCCCCAAGAATATGTGAGGTCCACCCCCAAATAAAGCAGGTTAAAATTATTTTATTTTATTTTAGTAAACACTGAAAATGGGTCCCACATGACCCAAACATCACACAAAGGTTAAAGGTAAGCATATCATAATGTTAAAGGTCCCATGTCATGGCCATTTCTACTGGTCATAATTCCATTGTTGAGGTATACTAA
The DNA here is from genome assembly GCA_036324585.1 of Champsocephalus esox. Classification (NCBI taxonomy): domain Eukaryota; kingdom Metazoa; phylum Chordata; class Actinopteri; order Perciformes; family Channichthyidae; genus Champsocephalus; species Champsocephalus esox. The sequence continues at coordinate 23,480,412 of CM070489.1, forward strand.
AATAGATTTGTATTGTGCAATTTTCCAAACTCACATCGGTTTCTCATACAGCATCTCTGTAAAGTATATGTATTCACCGGTATTCATTCTCTGTCCTAAACGGATTGTTGGAGCTCCTGCTCCCCTCCCTGTGAGCCCAGTGTGCTCTGATTGGTCGGGATGTTGAGAAGCTCGTTGCTGCGATCTGCTGATAAAAAATTAAAAGTGAAACTTATGCTCATCACCCTCTCCCTCCGGTCCACATTAATACAAATGATCCCAATACGTATGATTGTATGAACTATGAAAATATCTTAAAATTAATACAAATGTATTTATTATAAACGTCTATAAAAGTCTTTAACATCTATCACTGTGTATATCACCATTCAAACATCTTTTAAAAGTTGAACAAACCCCACACAGCTCAGTAAAGACTGTAATGTTGACTTTATTTGATCATTTCAGTAAAAACTAACGTTCATATTTCTCTTTTTGATTATAATACTGACAAAGCACTTTGGCAACTTACCACATACGTTTTAAAATGCTTAATAAGCACCGTAACTTTCATGATATAATTTCTCCGTCATAATCGTTTGTGTCCGTGGCATTGTGGGGCCGCATTTTCTCCTCTCCTTTCGGTTAGGGAGGTCCAGTGGTTCCTAAGCTAAAGGAGGTTATAAAGGAAGTTTGAAACCTCCTTTCCTATCATTTAGAGAATTGGAACGCCACTTATCATGGCTGCCACTGAGGGACTTCCGGGTCATTTCACTCGGTTAGGAAGGTTCCTAAGCTAAATGGACTATTCGACAGCAGCCCAGGAGAAGCAGGGAATGAATAAAATGATTTATGACCACGTTGTTGTTCAGATATATCACATATTTTTAACTAAATGAAACATGAATTGAAACAAAACACAGTATAAACTGAGGAGTGACTCCCATGAGGTTCATGTGTTTTCTTCACTCCGCTGGGAAACTGCTCTCAGGTCAAGAAGCATCAGATCAGTACATGCACTGCCTCGTCCAATCAGTGAGTGATACACAGTAAGGGGGCGGGGCGAGTGTCTGAGGATTTCATCGGAGGATGGTCTGGTGGTTCCTTGGTTATAGCTCCTCCATTATCGCTCCTCGATCCTCGGTCCTCCGGCAAAAATAAGGCCATTGGGACGCTACTCAAGATGGCGCAGACAAATCAACTTCCTGTGAGACCGAGACCGAGGAGCGAGGAAATGAAAAATAAGAGAAGTGGGAAGGGCTCAGAGTCTCCTCGGTTAGAGCTCCTCCAGAGAGCCTCCTCGATGCTCGGTCCTCGAAATGCATTTAGAGAAATGAGATGTCCTTCAACATGGCATGCTGAAATTCATTTCCGGGTCACTACCGGAGGACCGAGGAGTCGAGGAGTCGAGTAGGGGACATTTGAGTATTGAGAAACCTCTAATGTAACAAACTGTCGTCTGGTGTGCACCAGAAAATTGACTATTAGGTGTGAATGAACCCTGAGGGTTTTTGACTCTGCGGACCGCTTACATGCATAAACACCTTCATAACAAGGAGACGGGTAATAACCGGAAAAGCATGACATGGGACCTTTAAAATATGCTAAATATATACACTGCAAAAAACAACAAAACAAAAAAGAATAAAAGTAGCTCACGACATTCCCCACTGTATTCAGCCAGCCGTTTAATGCATGTCATATTTTCTGATGGGTCTTCATGTTGCCATCATGCTGCTGCTATCCAACATCTCCTACATTTTTTTGCAGGAAGTACCAAATGTATCTTTAGGAATGAATGATTTTTTCCGATGTTTTGACTTTTGACTTAACTCAGTATACCTATGAATTACATCAGTATTGGATGAATCCCATGATGAAAATGGTATTTACAATGCCAGTGTGGTCTGTTGGAGGTTGTTGCCATATAAGGGGAGGGATAGGGTCTGCAACATTAGTGTGTGTGTGTGTGTGTGTGTGTATATATATGCTATATATGCTCTGAACGTTCCACTTCCTGCCTGCCCGACATTACCTTACGGCTGCGTCGCATCAAAAATAGGATTCATCCTAATTTTAGAGTTGCCCTGCGCCGAGACACTTCTGGGAAGCTTCTGGGGCGCTTCTGGGACGCTTCTGAGCCGTAACGCGCCGCGTGCGGTGGAATAGCACCCATTGACTAGTGGCCGCAATCTTGACGAATGCCGCGGCGCAGCCGTAACACGACTGCAACGCGGCCGTAACACGGCTAGTCTACTAACCCATCATCCAAGGTTAGTTTTCACTATAAGTACAAAATATTTTTGGGACGGACACTATAATTTACAGTTTTTTACCATGTTCAATCTGAATTTTCTTTAAAATAAAAAACATCTATATTGAATCTGACTCTTCTACATCCAACTCACAGGTTTATCATTACTTTGAGAAAAAAGATTATTAATGTAACCCTTTTAGAATGGAAGATTACGGTCATTTTTGAGCCTGAAACCTGAAAAACAGGCTCAGGGCTTAACAGGTTAAGTTTCGTACACAGCAGTTATAAGAATAACAGCAATCACATCCTCAATCACAGCTGCCTAATGCATCAGATGAAAGGTCATCAGTGCATCCTGGCAGTACACACACTTACTTTAACACACACTTTCCACATTCCTACAGGAGGAAATCAATGGAACGGTGATCCTGAGGCTACAGTCGTCGTTAAACTGCAGTACAGTATTATTCAACCTTCCATTGCCTCCTTATTTTCTTCACACAGCCTGGCATGTGACAGGTGGAGATGTTTAAAGTATGCAGCTGAAATATATCCAGTAGTTTTTTCTCCATTACTGGCAGTGGAGAAAAAGGGGGAGATTTGTGGATTCCTGGGTGTCTGCCAGGTCAGGAACAGCTGAATGCTGTGACGCCATGTGGGAGGAATCAGGAGGCGATCCCTGATCCTGCCCACCTCCCAGCCGCGCGGCTGTCTGTTTATTTATGCTTTTGTAAATTCATTGTTGTTATATATTCATACATTTCGTCTCAACTCCCAGGTTGTTGTTGCAGCCGAAGAGCCGGGCAGCAACAAAGACAAGGAAAGATTAAACAAAAACAAAAAATGAAGAAGTAGGAAAAAGAGAGAGAGGGCTCAACGGCCAGGTGCAGCTCATCAGCCAATGCCGGCCCCATCCCACTGGAACCTGCAACGGGAAGCACGGAGCCAGAACAGAAACCCTAGTGGTGTAGAAGGGTCATCACATCTTCATCTGCCTTTTTTGTATTATCCACCTTATCCTCTCCTCAGTATGATCTGATATAAATATTTAGATTTTAAAGGTCACCTATTGTGCAAAATGCACTTTTTTATGTCTTTTATACATAAATATGTGTCCCCGATACGTAAGGAGATTCACAAAGTGTCCAAAAAAGAAAACCCTCTCTATTTTTCTCCTTACCCACATCTCTAAAAACGGGGGTTCAACGGAGCTGATCCAGATTTGCTGCATCATGACGACATTACTAAAATGTGGGCTGGCTTTACACCCACAGCCCTATCAGAAAAGTCGCTATCAGAAACAGTGCCCGACGTGTTTTGGAAGTAATATGGTCTTTGTTTACATTAGCAAGCATCGCTAACACTCAGAGCTAACCTGTACGGCAGAGAGTACGTGTAAAGAAGCAGGAAATAAAAAGGTAGTCACCTTGTGGTAAACCCACGAGAGAGAAAGCGTTTGAGCTCCATACTGTTTCAGAAATAATCCTTGATGTGGTTTGGAACATAATATGGCGTTTAATCACGGCAGCATTTTGCTGAGTTTTTAAATAGAGGGATATAAGGCTAGAATGGGTGACCTGTTTGGTATTTTGAGCAAAACACTTCATAGACATGTTTTTTATATATCGGAGACCTATACTATATGCCTCAAAGTAGTATAGTAGTAGACCTTTAAAAAAAATCATTTTATTGTTTGATCCTTCCCAATATTACAGTTCTGAAACAGCCAGACCTTGGTTCAACGTCAAGAGGTGGTCTTGGTCAATCTAATTAAAACAAAGTCCGGATAATTTATTGTGTAAAAGCAAAAAGAGGAAGTTCTGCCAGGCTATCGTCATGTTATAGAAGTAGCTATGCCTGATTGTGTCTGTCTGCCGTTTGGTGCTGGGCAGCGTCCTCTGAGTTATTCAGAGATTTTCTTTGCTGCAAATTATACTTTATAATTAAAATCTAAACAATCAGTGAAGAAAAAGGCTCAATTCTGCTTTTTTAATTTGGGCTCTTCAAAATGAATGGCCTCTAATATTACACGTAGTCATTTAATCGTTTTTCAATCAATAAAATGTTTTAAGTGCAGCTTTAAAGCCAATATTTAATTAGAACTATTTTTTAAACCTGTGTTATTGCTTTGTTTAAAAGAAAAACATTTACAAATAATCCAAAGGATTACTGTTATTTTATGTTTAAAAGGTTACAAGTTTTTAACTTATTAGGACTTTAGACCTACTTACTGTCATTTGTGTGTAAAGCAGATTAATGTTTTGGCTTGTCAATATTTGGCTTGTCAAAATCATTTGTGATTAACCATAGTTAATCATCATATTTGTAGACAAAAATAAAAAAACAATCTTGACTTTCCTTTATAAGTGAGCGTTTGCCTCTGTCTTCTCATATTTGTTAGTTTGTTTGCTTTCATTCATCATTTGACATGTTATGGAAGCCCATTTCCGCCACAGAAAAGACTATGTTTATCCTGTAAGTCATGATTACGACTTATTTATCTCATGAATATTAGGGTTTACTACATCATTATGATTTACAATCTCGTTATTATGAATTACTATCTCATTATAATGACTTATATCCAGTACTCGAGTTGAGGGGGGATGAGGGGAGATGGCGTCCCCCCTGAAATAAAAACGGTCAAAATCATCCCCCTTCTAAAACTGCCATTCCCCCTTTCCATCCTTTATGTAATTGTATCAATGAACTGGCACTGGTATTACTGCTATGTCAACATTAATTTTGCGCATTTTGAGTAAAATACTGTGGGCGAGGGAGCACGCACACACGCAATGACATTTTTACCAAGTCACTGACGCTATACTATGTGAGTGCCCTAGAGGGCGCCAGAGCGCTGTGATGCGCCTGTTTGATCGATGCCAGAAGCGCAGATAACAGTCATCACAATGGCCAAGCAACCAGGAGGACAACGCGATCTGAGGGACTTCATATTTAAAAATACTAAAAATAACATTTCAGGTAAGTCAAGAGTCAGTCATCTTAGTCACTACTTTAGTCACCAAAGGTGGAATCTATGGACATGGAGCAGCAATAACAACTTAGTTTGGAGTTATACGTTTTTCTCTCGTGTTAGCTAGCTGGTAAGACTCAAACTGTTGATGAAATTATACCACCAGCACCAGAAGAGCTGAAGCCCCTCCTTCAAGCAGTGAACACTCTGTCATCTCCACAGCTGAGTGTGAACGTGGGTTTAGTCAGATGAACATTTTAACCACAACTAGAAGCTCCCTAGAGGTAAAAAGCATGTCAGCCTTGCTTTTCATCAAGTGTGTTGGCCCTCCACTGAACAAGTTCAGACCAGAGGTATGTCAAGACTTGGCTTCAAAGCCATTGCTTAGCTAACAATCCGAAAGCAAGAGCCAGAACAATTGAGACCAAAAAGCATGATTATGAAAATCTTTGGAAACTTCTATGAGATGGGGCAGAGTGGAGTAGGCAGCCATTGACAACATTGGTCCTATTATCTGTATAATCTTTTAATATATTTTCATATTTTGTAAACAATTTCAATTTGCACTTAATGCCCTGTTAAAAAAAGCAACATTGGGAATGTTAACATCAAATATTTGTATTTGAACTGCAATAAAATTATGACGGATCAATATTTTTCAAATTTGTTTCCTCACATTTTTCATGAAGAATTTTCATAATGATTTAATTAATTACGATACAAATGTAACCCTTTAGATACCAGTTTTGATCGTATACCAGTAACTGCTTTTTTTAAAAAAAATACACTATAATTCAATATTCTAAAAACTATTTTGACTTTATTATTAGTATAATCAGCTGATCCATCTGAATAATAATTGAGGGACTGTTAACCTACAAGATTTGTACCATATACTTCCATTATAACCAAATGTTTTTATCCCCTCCCCCCCTTTAAATTAAAGTGAAAAAAAGATTTTGCACTAATTGTCCTCTGCATTTGACCCTAAATGTTAGTGGTGCCATGGCAGCCGGGGGACCGACTCTAATTCTGAGGTGCCTTGGTCAAGAGCAATGAAAGGAGTATCTGAACATCCATAACATGCATGTTGTTTTAGGAGTATAATAATTATCTTTATGCCGGTTGGTCTCCAACCCTCGGCGGGTTATCAGCACAAATTATGTCCCCATATGATCAAATCCACCATCCCCCCTGATTTTTTTTTACAAATTGAGTACTGCTTATATCTCATTATTTGGATTAAATATAATGAGATAGTAAGTCATAATAATTAATTTGTATAACAGAGTCAGATGGGGCAAGAGGCAGAAATCAGACAGATGAACATGTTGTACCCAGCCGGGCGCAGTCACATATGCCAGCTTTGATAGCATCATGCCTGCCACAGACCAACATGTGTTCACTTGCATTATGGCTTGAGGCACTAAATAGAAATACTGGGCGGATTAATCTATTATATTTTGAGAAGACGTCCTAGCATTTTCCTCGAATATATACATAATCTTACATTTCAGTTTTGTGCAGTATGCTTTCCAGGTGTTGTTGCCTTTTTTTTTGTAGCTTCTTCCACCTGTTCCTAGTATTTATGCTAAGCTTGGCTTACTGTGTCCTGGCTCTATATCACCCTGAACTTTTGGTCTTACTCTGGGGAAAAGGCTCTTCCTTCAAGCTGTGAGGAATGTTTGGCCATATTTTTCTCCCCCCAATAAGTGTGGCTCACCTTAAGGATTGTGTTTCTTGCCCCATCTGACATATTTGTAATGATAAAACTATAAAGGACCAAGTCGTAACTCACATTATCATTGACAAGAATGTAATTGAACCTTATTTAATTTAATAAGACACTAACCTGCCCCCCCCCCTCTCCTGAGTTTACCCAGGGGGAAGGGGGGGTTGAGGCCTGCATGTCAGATCCAGTTGGAGTTGAGGTTCCACAGCTGGACCTTCACCTCTTCTCCAGCTGCTTTCCACCCAGGGTCAGGTCACCGGAGCAAGATTGATGGATGCGTGAACTGTAGATATAAACTGAAGCCCTCACATAGGAGACGAGTTCAGGAAAAGAACAATATACAGTACACTCGGGCGCACAACAGCGGTAAGTAAAGTTTCAAAGTCTCAAAAAAGCTACAACTGCTGTCACAAACTGGATGAAGGTGAAGTATTTTGTTAAAGGAGGATGAAAGCGTAGTTAAGGAGCACTATTGGAGCGACTTTGATGGTTATTGGACTCAGGATTCATTCATTTGGATTCCCGCTGTATGAAGAAATGAAAGGACGGGGCAAGTGGAAACAATTCACAAAGGGATTAAACTGTTTAAACACACGCTCAAAGTAAGCCGGTTTTTGCCGATGTGTTTATGTGGATTCAAAAGTCGTAAATAATCTACAAAATGGAGGAGACCGATCTGATCGGAGCGACTGTGACAAATAATCCAACTGAAACCGGCATGGACAATGACTGTGTTTTAAAAATGCGCTTATCAAGACAAGCCTGGTTTGGACACTTTATGGGCAGAAGAAACATTTCTATTAAAGAAACAATTATACATTTCTGTCTTTTTATGCCTTTAATACTAACTTGAATTTGTATTAAAATTATTTAGTCAATTATTTGTTATATTGTATTGTAATGTAGAGACAAGGCTTTTAGTGACAATCATGTATTGCCTTACAATTATATGTAAAAAAACAAAAGTCTAAATATGATATTTGGCCTCAAATCATCTGAGGCCTGGCGCCTCCCCCTGCACCACTGTTCTAGAGGGTGTTCCTTCAAAGATAGCTGCCCATAATGACAATCTGTAATTCTGATTCAATCAGCTTGGAATCTGCTGGATGAAAAAGAACACTAGTTTTTGTACATGTTTACATCTGTAGCTGATTAACTGATTCCTTCAAATTCTTTCGTCTCGTCTTTGCAGAGAAATCAGGAGGAAGTGTGTTCGAGCTGGCCTGGGGCTCACTACTGCTGAGAGAGGGAGGAATTGTGTTTGTGTTTAAGATCCAAGACATCAATCCACAGGCCTGAACATGATCTGAACCTTTGGAAGACTTCCGCTGAGCTAAGCAGGGAGCAAGGGAAGAAAGACGGCAGATAAGAGGACATGAAAAGATCACGTGATTAATGACAGAGAAAAAGAAAAAGGAAACCATCAGAATGGCTGATACAAAAAATGCAAATATGATTAATGAAAGTAAAAAGAAGTGAAGATATTATGGGAGGAAGAGCAAAACTGGGACATAAGGTATAAAGTTGGAGGTATAAAGTTGGACCTTTGTTAAGGCAAAGAAAACGACCAGTTTTTAATGGGTGAAATTGTTCATTCCAGGAAATCTCCATGTCTGCAGAGAGACAGCAGCCAGGAGGCTTTCCACTAACTCTCTTTTTTCACAAACCTAATATTCATATGGGCTGCAATAAATGTGGCTCAAACTTATGTACCTTGTTCTATAATTATAATAGTACAGTATGCTCAATCTTTTTGCCAGCAGGTACACTATGTACATGTGAACTCCAACATGCTTCTTACAGGAACAAAGATCAACTTTATCATTTTGCAGACTTTTTCACTTCCAAGGCAGGATTTCCTATAATGTCAGTCAAACATGAGAGCATCATCTAATGCTCGTACAACCAGATGAAACTACGTCTGATGATCGGAATGTCCCACTTTTGCCAAGTAGCTGGAACGCAAAGCCCGCCATGTGTCACGCTCTGACTGTAGGCATTCAATTTGTTTTGGCTTTTTGGGGGGGGGTTTCAGGATGTTTCATGGATTCTGAATTAATTCTGATTCTTTTGGGCAACAGTTGCTTGGGATTTGTCTTGTTTTTCATCACTTGACTTTGGCAAAGACGCTTTAGAGCCACAGCCTAGCTGAGTCATGGTGTTTCACATGTAGCTCTTGGCAGCGAGGCGGTCCTCTCTTTCCAGTTGGCTACACATAATTCAGCTTATTTCCACCCTGATCATGCAAGGACTTAAAACTATGTTTCACACGGAGCACTTGCAGTCAGGCGTATTTTCTCATATCATTCCACATGAGCACAAATGGGGTGTTGATGTATTGCCTTACAGCTTGGTTAAAGGAAAAAATGCCTTAGGAAAGTCCCTCTCTCTGGAGCTCCTGTTGACTCATGTGTTCAAAATAATTTCAAGATCTCAGATTGTAACCGAGCCAAAGCCTTGCATTGTTTTTGAAAGCTGCTTATTAAAAAGACAAATAGGAGCTAATAACAGCAGCACAGAACATGTTCCATTTGTAGGGAACTATAAATCTTTTATGGTACAGTACATTTAGAAGTAATTTAGTGTCATTAAAATAACTAATTGGCCTGTAAAGTACACCAAAGCCTTGTACAACTCATGCTCAAGACAGACGTCAACATCTTGAGCTTTGTGAATTTTACACCGGTGCCTATCAACAGATTTCTATGAGAAATATATTTATACAGATTGTTATTTTCACTCCACGTGAATAGTTCCATTTCTTCTCAGCACACCATAACAGGCAGCCATTTCTGGGGACTGCAATAAAGCATTTAGGTTTTTATCTCCTGTCATATGCCAATTTACTGTATGCCATGAATACATTAGTGATGGGTTGCTCAAAGAGCCGGCTCTTTTAAGTGAACGACTAAATACTTAGTGGACGTGTGAGCTTCTTATAATGCTAGTCTCCAGTTACCACTAATAGCAATTGTCATCAGAATAAAGTAAATCTTTCTGTCATGAAATGCAAACCAGACAGCCTAAAAGATTGCTGGAAACAAAGAGCTTTGTGTCCGGGGCTTTTATTTTGTTAGCTTGTCTTACATTCGGGTTGGCCATATGCCAGACACCATCTAAAAGGGAACTAAATGTATTATTCTAAAGTTTTAGACAGACTGTGCTTATAAAACCAACATACCTAAATCCAAACACACATAACATCACATCAATCTGTTTCCACGATACTGTATCAATCAATCAATCAATCAATCAATCAATCAATCAATGTTTATTTATATAGCCCAGTATCGTGTCTATCAACAACATAATAGAACTATGTCTTACTCTATTTTTCTGTCACCAAAATGTATGGCAACTGTCTTGGAACATTTATTGGGACATCAATCTACAGAACAATCAAAAGGTGTTCAAACATGCAAAACAATCTAGAGGAAAGGAACATTCTTTAAATGCTCCTCACATTAACATGAGGTCTTGGTTGTGTCTGGGCATGACGCCAGTATTTGAATGAGAGGATATTTTTCTTATTCTCTTGACACATTTCAATAGGTTCCTTTGCATTGTTTTTCATACATTATGTAGTGGAATCAAGTTCAAACTAGCTAGAGTAAGATCATCCGAAGAGGACAATCCTGAGACAGGAAGTGTCGATCCCTGAGAAAGGCAACTGAAGTTTTTTTTCACAAATGTGGGAGGCTACTCTTCTACCTTCCTTTTCAGCTTTCTGTTGTTTGATTGATTTTTCCACCTCCTTTTTCCAAGGTGGTTGGTGAGCAAGTTATTGTATCTCTCATCTTTCTCTGGTTCCTCCCTCTCCTCTTTGTACCAGGGGCCCCACACACCCCCATTGTACTGAGGATTAGAGCGCAGGTCTTTGGCCGGGTAGCGTACCGGTACTGCAGTCCTGTTGTACTGCGCGAGCCGTAGCAGCATCTTCTTCACTAAGTGGGGGTATCGCTGGGACAGGTCCACTCTCTCGTAGGGGTCAGCTGTGATGTTGAACAGCCAGATGGATTTACCCCGGTCCCAACGGACACGCTCATTATGCCACCGGTTTGTTAGCCGCTGGTTGGAGAAGGTCTGCGGGGGAACCCAGTCGCTGTAACCAGGGACCCCCGTCAGGAGCTTCCAGTGGCCGACTCGCAGCGCAGCTCGGATGGCCGTGTTCCATAAACCATACCCGGCCTTCCAGGAACCATTTTTAGCTTTTGTGTAGATTGGGTCAATGTTGTGAAGGATGTCATGGCGAGGAGATGGATGGCCTTCACTGATGGCCTCCCAAACATCGTACCCGTCCAGATTTAGATCTTCGTCTAAAGTCCCTTCACCCAGAGTCACCAGTGTAGGGAACCAGTCAGTGATGTGGACCAAAGATCGACATTTTGTCCCTTTGTTTACCAACAGTGGACTATGAACGAAACCCACTGCCCGGATCCCCCCTTCCCAGTAAGTGGCTTTACTTCCCCTCAAGGGCCAATTGCTTCCACCTGCTAAAGGCTGGCCTCCATTATCTGAGGAGTACACTATAACCGTGTTGTCATAATAACCGTAGCGCTTTAGTGCTAACGTGAGGTTGTGGATAGATTCGTCCAGGCACGACACCATGGCGGCATATTTACGACGATGCATGTTTGGAATCCCCTTGTAGCGCTCAAGGTAGCGGGCCGGAACCTGCAGCGGCGAATGAACCGCCTGATAAGCTAAATAGAGGAACAAGGGTTGTCTGCGAGGATCGTGATTGGCTAAGATGTTGATAGCCTTTCGGGTAAACATCACAGTTGAATACAATCCACGGTCCTGTTCCCAAGCTGCCTCCTCACCTTCATACAAATCATAGCCACACATTCCAGGCCCTTCACATTTATAGTGACTGTAGTAGTCCCCACTTCCAAGAAGGGAACCGAAGAAAGTATCGAAGCCACGCTGTGTGGGGAGACAGTCACGCTTGTAGAAGCCCAGGTGCCACTTCCCCACCATGTGGGTGGAGTAGCCTGCTTGCTTTAGCTTCTGGGGCAAGGTGACATTTTCCAGGGGCAGGCAGTTGGGCTGGGTAGCTCGGATGATGGAGTGCTGAAGGCCTGTGTGGATCTGATACCTAAAAAACAAAACCAGATATCTGCCATCAACAACAGTTTGGAAGCAAAATACAACTTTCATAAAAGCTTGACCTCTAGTAGGACAACATTTTCCCTTGTTTGACATGTTAATGCTACACAAGACTAAAATAAAAGGATAGTATCTACTATCATATTTGTCATAAAAAAAACTAAAAGAGAAGGCCTGTCACTCAAGACCAGACTGGATACAGAGTTCAGTCAGACAACTCACGTGTTTCTTAATATGTTTATTATAAGCAGCATATACAGGGTCGGCGTCATGGGGGGTCATTCGCGGGCCATGCCCCCCCAAATGAGTCACTGTGCCCCCCCAATGCAGGATGGACATGCCTTGCCACTTTACCGTTTTTGTTTTGTTTTAATCATATAAGTGAAAACGTTTCCACAAAAAGTTTTTTGTGTGAAATAAATCAGAAATAAAGAATACAAATATAAAACACAGCCTGAGGTGTGCTCACTGCTGCTCTCTGATTGGTGTGTTGCTTGACCAATGACCCCCGACTTTTGTTTTGTTATCATTACGTGGCTGTGTGTTTAGATGAGATCCCAGTGGCGATCTGTCCATCTGTTACACTGATTATACAGTAAAGCCATCGAAAATAATATGATATACAGTACAGTACAAGTAGCCTACTTCTGGGTCTCTGTGTTTCATTCAAGCTCGGGTCTGTGTGTGTGTGGCACGATCGCATTTTGTGAGTGCGCGAGCGGTAACGTGGAATGTTGTTGTTAGCATCTGGTTAGCTAGCTATGCTAACGGATATAACGAGCTGTTTCTACACCAAGGTGGAGGAGAGTCCTCTCCTGTCAGACTGAGAGGATCGTATAACCTCAGCTCAGTGAGGTAAGGACTCTCTCAGTGTTTAGATAGTTCACTTTAGTGTAAGTTATCTCAGTGGGTCTCAAACGGGTTGGTCGCCATATGTAAACAAGTATTTGTGAGGAACACATTTATATGATCATTAGAGTTATTAAAAGAATAAGAGAATAAATGAAAAACGTGTATGAAATACTATAGGACAGTAACACAAGAATACAGTTTAAAAGGGGAGTGATTAGTAAAATATCCATAAAGAAAAAGTCAATCTGCATACAGTTCTGTTTCATATGGATGCTGAGAGATGTAGGCTATCCATAGATCTCTTCATGTTGCTCTCAAAGTGCACCAGATTGATGCATTTAACTTCAATATTTCAAAAATAATCTTCCCGGGGGAGCATGCCCCCAGACCCTCCTAGAGGAGGTTAGGTCCACCCCCACCTAAAACATGTTCACATGGATAGGAAACTAAATACATTTGCACACATTTTGTATGGTGGCCTATGTCCATATGTTTCTGTTTTGGTGGTCGTGCCACAACCGTGCATGCAGCACAAGTCATAGGTGTGTTGGAAAATAGCACTACACCCTGCAATGTGTGTGAAAGACTTTACAGCATGTTTTTTGAAATTGAAGTTGCGTTGGTGTTTGTGTGTTGGTTGTTGAGGGCAGTGTGTGCCCCACCTTGGTAAATGATTGCCCCCCCCATTCGATTTGTTCTAGAGCCGACCCTGAGCATATAGTTTGAGTTTGGCGTCTAGGCTCGGGCCTCATCACTCCACAGATTTACAAAGAACATTGAGTGATGATTCGATAACTATCCCCCGAGCCTACAGGTGGAAGCTGGGGTGGTGGGGGGGCAGGCGAGCAGCAGCAACATGAAACACAGCAGCAGGAACATGAACATGAACGCAGCAATAGCAAGTGAACACAGCAGTGGCAGCAGCAGCATAGCGAGGCAGAAAGACCTGGCAGCTTTTAAGCTGCCAGGTAGAGAGCGGCATGTTTAGGAGAATGTGTTTGGTTGGTTGTAAGAGGGAGGAGGTGCGTCACGTGTTAATGTATCATTGGTGCTCGAGTTGACTGCCTGAACTAGCTCGCAGGCTTCTCCCCATTTGTGACCTGGAGATAATGAGGCAGCCATGTTGGCAGCAAGCTAACACAGCACTATTGATAACTGAGGTACAGACCCCATGTATTGAGAACTGTTGAAAACAAGTACTTTGGGACTAATTTCACTGCAAATGTTAACTCTCAAGTGCTTTTGGCACAAATGTCAGTCCAACATTTGGGGTTTATTGACTTTTATTAAGACACAAAATGTAAAACAGAATTGTTGGTTAATTCCGTCTCAGAACAAACCCTCTCCACCCATTGGAATTTCAAGACTCTCCCATTCCCACAGCACCACATCATCAGTAACTCAACGTTCTTCGTGACTTAAAGCCCCTTTGATATGCCTGACCAAAGCCACTGCTGCACAATATGACACTGCTTACTCAATAGTGTGTAGTATTGGTTATTGAACATAAATGCTTAAATCTTTCTTTACACTTTAAGACATTTGGCCCATATATCAAAAATAATATATATTTATAGGAGTGAGGTTTTCCACAGATGACATTTTTGTATGGATTATTTGTCAAAGCACTTAAGATATTCATTCCTATCGGGATGTTAAGAGCATTCCATGGAATATAACAAAAAGTGTATCTCGAGCCGGTTTCTGAAACTTACCTACCCCACCTTTAATGCTTTGAATGTATTGTGCAACTTGTTACATTAGAGGGGATGTTGAGCATGCGTGCTTACTGCTCTACGTTGTTGTAGGAGTCTAAATATGGAAATTATGATTTATCTGCTGATATTGCATATTATTATTTCACTGGTCCTCTTTTTGTTTTTTGTTTGGGGTGAGGAGAAGGGAGCAAAGTTGGGAATTAAGGGAATGGAGGTAATCTTGCCAAATCGCAATCAGGGTTTGCTATATGACATTGTAAATTACGTTAAAATATGCATAACTAAGTCCACAAAGTATATTTGGTTCGATACATATGACTAGATTAATTGTTCTCTCATTAAACGTATGCGATCTTAACTCCAATCTAAAGATTACAAAATGTCTTGATGTCTTGAGTCGAAAATAGCCTGATATTGCATTTCTTCAAGAAACCCACATATTAACTGAAGATATACATAAAGTTGGGAATAATATTTATAAAGTTGTGGCTTATTCATCTTCAAACAGTAAAACTAAAGGAGTAATCATTTTAACTTGCAATAATTTAAAATGACATATTGTTAACAAAGGTCAAGATCAAGAAGGAAGAATTGCTTATCTTCAAGGAGTCTTTGCAATAGAAAGATAGCTTTGATTGCATGCTATGCGCCGAACTCATATGAACCTACGTTCTTTGAATCACTTTCAAAAGTAATTTCCGAAATGACCAATTATGATATTATTATTGGTGGTGATATGAATGCTGTAATTAATCCATTGTTGGATAGATCAAGGAATACCCAAAGCAATAAATCAGCCAACCTAGCATTAAGTACCATTATAAATAATTATGCGTTGGTAGATATATGGAGAGTAAGGCATCCTATATCAAAATAGTTTACTTTCTTTTCTAAGAGGCATCTTACATTTTCAAGGATAGACTATATTTTAATCTCCTCTAAACGTGTGGATTTAGTTCAAAATACTGAAATATCACATATGTCAATATCAGACCAAACAGGCTTTATGAAAAAACGATTCTCATCAGATAATATAAGGAGACTACTGCATGTTATTCATTTTTCAGCAGACATAACATCGCCTTGCGCCGTATTATCAGTTGATGCTGAAAAAGCTTTTGATAGGCTAGAATGGCCATTTTTGTAGCATATAATGCAAATAATGGGTTTTGGGGCAAAATCTATGATTATGTTGAAGATCCTATATAATAATCCAAGTGCTATGGTTCTGACAGGCAATCAGTGGTCACCTAGATTTCCAATTCTACGTGGCACACGGCAGTGTTGTAGTCAAGTCACCAATTCACAAGTCCAAGTCACTGTCGAGTCACCACTCTTCGAGTCCGAGTCCAAGTCCGACTCACCAAGGGAGAGTCGTAGTCGAGTCCGAGTCCAAGTCCGAGTCACCAAGGGAGAGTCGTAGTCGAGTCCGAGTCCATGTCCGAGTCACCCAAGGAGTGTCCGAGTCGAGTCAGAGTCCGAGTCATCATTACCTGTGTTCGAGTCCGAGTCCAAGTCCGAGTCACCTAAGAAGAGTCCAGGTCAAGTCCGAGTCACAAGTCTTCATGTATTAATCTTCGTGGATATACGTGTTGAAATGTAGCTGCTCCTCTACATTTCTTTTATCCTGTCATGTTAGACTAATGTGTCTATTGAACTGCTGTGAAGCCAGTTTGGCTACAATTCTTGTAGTAGGTGCTATACAAATATAAAGCTTATTACTAATATTAATATTATTATATATAAATAAACTATATTTAAAATGAGTTACCTTTTAGAGAAGTGATTATATTTATATGCCAATATTTTCCTATGGTAAAGTTTTCGTTTTGCACTTTTATTTTGATAGTAATACGATCGGGACTCTTATTTTGAAGGAACTTTAACCAGTTAAATCGGTTTACTGATAAAGATTTATCCCCAGAAAGCACATGGCTACT
This sequence comes from Champsocephalus esox, assembly GCA_036324585.1. Lineage (NCBI taxonomy): Eukaryota > Metazoa > Chordata > Actinopteri > Perciformes > Channichthyidae > Champsocephalus > Champsocephalus esox. The sequence goes on from CM070489.1 coordinate 23,496,973, forward strand.
TAGCACGCAAAATGATGTCATTCTGCATGTTAAGTAGCCATGTGCTTTCGTGTTATCGGCTGAATCTTTATTTATTGATTAGATCACGTTACTCTGATGATAGTGCTCAAGACAGCCTATATGTCTGAACTCGATCCTTAGAGTAATGTGTTACGGAGCCTTCTCTTCTATATTGTTTCCACATAACGAGCATTTTGCGCTGCTCTTTTTCTGTGGAAGCAGAATGTGTGAAAGCATACAGCATGATGCGGGGTGTGTCTCTAGCCATCTCTAGACTGGAATAGCGGGGCCCAGTACGTGAACTCGCCTGACAGGTGCACACGTCAGGATAGAGTGTTAAGAATGTCAGGAGGCTCAGGACCCAAATGCACAACACCAGAAACAGATCAGAATTTAACAAGGTCTTTTAATTAAGGTCAAAACACAAAACGCTCACTTGGAGGATCAAAAACTCTAAACCAAAAAACATCTACATGACTATCAAAATATACTTTACACGATCAAGGGATGACTGGCAGGCTTGACGAGACAAGACGAACTGACACAAGACAAAGGGAGACGCAGACTATATATACACACACTAGGTAAGGGGACACAGGTGGCAACAATTAAGGGAGGGGCTGACAATCACACTGGTGGGAAAAACACACCAGGGCAGGAATGCTCTGAAACGAGAGGGAAAGATTATTACAAAATAAAACAGGAAATCACAAGACAAGGCAAAAGACAAAAGGACTGAACTAAATAAATTAGCTTAACACAACTGTCTAGACATCACATAGAGGACATCAGACTCCAGAGAAAACTTGCTCGAGTCCGAGTCCAAGTCGGAGCGTCAATGTACAAGTCGAGTCCGAGTCATCGTGGGGGGGTGGAGTCCGAGTCCAAGTCAGCGTATGCGATAATTCACGAGTCCGAGTCCAAGTCATCGTGCGCGAGAATTCACGAGTCGAAGTCCGAGTCGCGTCAATCAGTGCGCGAGTCCAAGTCGAGGCGCGAGTCCGAGTCGAGTCACGAGTCCGAGTCGAGTCCCGAAAATCGGCACTCGAGTCCGAGTCCAGGACTTGAGTACTCCATCTCTGGCACACGGCAAGGCTGCCCTGTTTCCGCGCTTCTGTTTGCAATTTGCAACAGAAAATAAGACTATCCAAAGAAGTAAAACATATAGTTGTAAAAGACAGACCACAACATTTCGTTATATGCGGATGATCTACTACTGTACTATGTTTACCCAATTTAGTTCAATATCTGTTTACAAGATCAATTTGAATAAATCATGTATTTTACCCCTCAATAGTTCCATGGTTGAACTAAACTTAAATACAGAATCGCAGATCGTCCAACACAGGGCCGGCCCTCGGCATAGGCAGTATAAGCGCCAGCTAAAATCTTGCCTAGGGCAGCAAATTGGGTCAGGGTCAGCCCTGATCCAACACTTTAAGTATTTGGGAATTGATATATATGCCTCATTAGACACAATAGTAGTAAATAACTACAAAAGAATGTATACAACAATTAAAGATGACCTAAAAAAGTGGATTAATATAACAATGTCTTTAGCAGGACGAATTTCAATCATAAAGATGAATGTTCTACCAAGAATCAATTTCTTAGCTAGTATGTTACCTCTATCTCCACCAGACGGTTTTTGGGACAAACTTCAGAATAGGATTTCAAAATATATTTGGAAAAACCAATACCCAAGAATCAGATACAAAGTTCTACAATATGACAAAAACAGTGGAGGCCTTAATGTTCCCAATCTCGAGCTCTATTATTATTCATTTACGCTTCGAGCCTTGAAAAACTGGATTGATGAAAGCACCAACGTACCTTGGATTAAAATTGAAAGAAGTATAGTCTATCCCCTTAAACTTGGTGATGTCTTATTTTCTGCCATGTCGCCATATGACTGTATGCAAACATTTGGACCAATTATTGGGCAAGCTGTGAAAGTGTGGAAACATGTAGAGAAATTGTGCAATTGGTCTGTAGATTGACGTATTACGTTACTACGTATTGGAAAAAAAGCAATCCAATTCCCACAATGGCAAACTCAAGGAATACATTATCTTTCTGACATAACCAACGACAACGGCTTGATGTCCTTCCAAGAATTGAAAGACACATAATGTGCCTGGCTCTTCTCTCTTTTTCTATTATTTGCAACTACGTACTGCCATGCGCACACATGGAGGTCCTTGGAATCAACCTCTGCCAACACATCAATTAGTTAAGGTCATATTAAGTCCAAACAGTGTGAGCGTCACTACTTCATATATATATAAAAAGCTGCAAGATAAATGAACCGGATATATTGGCATCTCTGCAGTATGGAACGCAGATCTAAAAAATGATACGCAGACTATTGATTGGAAGAGAATATGGAATAATATCGTACATTTGCGTAACCACAATCACCAATTGATACAGTATAAAATGATACAGTTATTACCTGTCAACCAGAAAATGCTGTCAATTAAGGATGATTCCAAGCCCCATATGCCTTCTCTGTAACCACCAGACTATTGGCACATATGTACACATGGTTTATGAATGTACTGCAGTAAGAACGTTCTGGAAACAGGTTATTGACATTGTATCTGAGATTATTGGAGTTCACATACCCTGCTCCCAAATATTGTATTATTGAATGACGATTCTTCTCTTGACCTACAGAACATCAGAAAAGGGTGCTTTTCGCTGGTCTAACAGCAGCCACAAAAATAATTGTAATACGATGGAAACCCCCACATACTTTATTTATTAAGCAATGGATATCATTCTTCCATGACCTACTAATCTCAGAGCTGTCAGTCGCTTCTGCTAATAAGGCTAAGGGGGAAACATTAGAGGCTGTTCAAAGAGCTGCTGATCGGGTATTATCATTCATATAAATGATGATTGTCCATAATACACGCACACCTTGGTGCAATTGTAGATTATTAGGAGTCAATCTCAATTTAGTTTAAACAGATGAAATGTTATGTGGAAAAAAAGGTATGAATGTATTTTATGTGGATAAATTGTTTTGCAATAACAGAAATAATATATATAATATAATAGATAGATGAACCCAGACGATTGCTAACAAACATCAGGTAGGATTTTCTGTGAAATGGCAAGATGGGTAGGAAGGGGGAGGGACGGGGTGGCATGGGAATGGAATTCCCTATATTTTTTCTTTCTTTGCCTTTGCCTTTTCCTTTTCTTTTTGTATTGTCTATATTGTCTATATAATTTGTATCTGTGAATATTACATTACATTACATTGCATTTAGCTGACGCTTTTATCCAAAGCGACTTTCAATAAGTACATTCGACCAGGAAGACACAACCTTGAAGAAAACAGAATCATATAAGTACATCAGGTTTCAAAGAGCCAATCGTTTCAAGTGCTACTCAACTGGCTTTAGGTAAGCCAGTCCTTTATTAGTATATAAGTGCTTTGTTAGTAGTTCTTTGTTAGTCATTCTATCGCTCGAAGTGGAGTCGAAAGAGATGAGTTTTCAGTCTGCGCCGGAAGGTGTGTTCTGCGGTCCTGATTTCAATGGGGAGCTCATTCCACCATTTTGGGGCCAGGATAGCAAACCCACATGTTTTAGCTGATGGGAACTTGGGTCCCCCTCGCAGTGAGGGTGCAGCGAGCCGTTTGGCTGATGCAGAGCGGAGTGCACGTGCTGGGGTGTACGGTTTAACCATGTCCTGGATGTAGGAAGGGCCAGATCCATTCGCAGCATGGTACGCAAGTACCAGTGTCTTGAAGTGAATTCTAGCCGTTACCGGAAGCCAATGAAGCGAGCGGAGGAGCGGCGTGGTGTGGGAAAATGTTGGAAGGTTGAAGACCAGACGAGCCGCTGCATTCTGAATGAGCTGCAGAGGTCGGATGGCACATGCAGGTAGACCAGCCAGGAGAGAGTTGCAGTAGTCTAGGCGTGAGGTGACGAGAGCCTGGACCAGAACCTGCGTCGATTTCTGGGTCAGCTGGGGACGCATCCTCCTGATGCTGTAGAGCGTGTATCTGCAGCAGCGGGTTGTAGCAGCGATGTTTGCAGTAAACGACAGGTCGTTATCTAGGATCACACCCAGATGCCTTGCAGTCTGAGTCGGGGAAACAACAGAGGAGCCAATGTTGATAGTCAGGTCAAGAGTGGGACAATCTTTTCCCGGAAGGAAAAGCAGTTCAGTCTTGTCAAGGTTGAGCTTGAGGTGATGAGCGGACATCCACTGAGAGATGTCAGCTAGACAAGCAGAGATGCGTGCGACGACCTGGGTCTCTGAGCGGGGGAAGGACAGAATTAATTGGGTGTCGTCAGCGTAGCAGTGGTATGAAAAGAGGGTGGAGAAGATGGAAAATAGTTTTTTAGGATTGGAATAGGAAGATTGGATCTTATCTTGAAAGAAAGTGCTTTTTGCCTGAGAGATCCAAGCAGAGAAAGAGGAGAGGAGAGCCTGATAGGTTAGGAGGTCGTCGCGGTGTTTGGATTTCCACCATTTCCGCTCTGCTGCCCGAAGGACGGTTCTATTAGCACGCAGTGCGTCATTTAGCCAGGGAGCAGGAGGGGACTGACGAGCCTGCCGAGATGTGAGAGGACAGAGAGAGTCCAGAGAGGATGAGAGAGTAGAGAGGAGAGTTTCCGCAGCAGAGTTAGGAGGCAGGAGTTGGAACGAGTCGGAGGAAGGGAGGGCTGAGAGCACCGAGGAGGCAAAGGTAGAGGGGGAGAGGGAACGGAGGTTACGGCGGACAGGTGCAGGATGCGAAGAGATTAGTTTGTTATGTTTGGAAAGGGGTAAAGAGAATGAAATGAAGAAGTGATCGGATGTGTGGAGCGGGTTTACAGAGAGGTTAGAAGTAGCGCAGTTCCTTGAGAATATGAGATCAAGGACATTGCCAGCTTTATGAGTTGGTGGGGACGGAGACAGTGAGAAAGCAAAGGTGGTTAACAGAGATGTTAGTTCGTCTATCTTCCCCGTCTGGAGGTTGAAGTCTCCGAGAAGTACAGCGGGAGGGCCAGTTTCAGGGATGTGTGAGAGGAGATTATCTAATTCCTCCAAGAAGTCCCCCAAGGCGCCTGGTGGACCGTAGAGAACAACAATGGTTCATTGTATAGGATGGGTTACCGTGACGGCATGGAATTCAAAGGTGGAAGGAGTGAAGTTAGGTAGCTCGAAGAGGGAAAAGCTCCATTTGGGACAGAGCAGGAGACCAGTGCCACCTCCTCTGCCAGTGGGTCTGGGTGTATGGGAGAAGGAATATGCTGTGGAGAGAGCAGGAGACCAGTGCCCCCTCCTCTGCCAGTGTGTCTGGGTGTCTGGGAGAAGGAATATGCTGTGGAGAGAGCTGCTGGGGTAGATGTGTTGGATGGAGTAATCCAGGTCTCAGTGAGAGCAAGGAAATCCAGAGACTGCAGGGAGGCGTAGCCAGAGATGAAGTCAGCCTTGGGAACAGCTGACTGGCAGTTCCACAGGCCGCCTGAAACTAGATGTTGGATCTCAGTGGAGCACGTGGGATAGACGAGAGCGGGCCGGTTATATCGATTAGGAGATACACGGGGCCAGTGATAATTGCGAGAAGACACATGAACAGGAATGGAGAAAATACACATGATTATAGCATGAGGGGCTAGGAAGCTAAAGAAAATAAAAATAAAACACCAGCGATACTTAGCTCAATCAGAGTAGGATTTGCCTCCTCTTTGCCACCCTCGTGACTCCCGCAGAATATAAGTCCCTTTTGTGAGGGCAACAACAAATATAAAATATATATTTATGTTGATATTTTTTAATTAATTGAGGGCCTCTCATAAGCCCTGAAATACAACTTTAGTAGGATTGATTCACTGTTCTAATTGTTGAATACAAAAACATATAAACACTGCACAATCACTGTAAACACTATCAATGTGAAGGCTTATTTCTATTGTGGTCCTATCGTGAAACACCACAAGAGCAACACAACAACAAGACAACAAGTGCAGACAGGCCAATATCTTCAGTGTTTCCCCTACCACTGCTTTGGGGGGTGCTGCCTGAGCGGGGGGAAGCAGAGAGAGGAGCTGTGGATTATTGTTATTGATTAATGCATCAGTGTTTCTTTGGGTCAAAAACACAAAACTCACAACTTAAAAGATAAGCGTTTAGTTTATTTAATAAAAGAGCACATGTGAAAAGTGACAGCAGATATAGATTAGTTGCAATTTGGTGCTATATATATATATAGATACAAAAACACCTTGAATTTCAGGGGGGGCGCGGGGCTCCGTCGGCGGGGCGCAGCGCCCCTCCAAGACAATGGTAGGGGAAACACTGATCTTATAATAGCAGGCATCATGGTAGCCAACATGCTCCTGTTATAGTTAAAATGTCATTTGAACATGCTAAATGGTTATTTGTAGCATGTTTTTAAGCCACTTTAAATTTGCTCAGTGAAATACTCAGTTTGAGATTTTCGGCCAAAGATACCAATGTACTGCTGAACTGTAGAGAACTGTGTTTGTGAAAAGGTATGCAGAAAAGTCAAGCTCCCTCTTGTAAAGTATGATTGTCTCTTAGTAGCGAGAAATAACTCTGTAACTACTGTATGTATTTAGGGGGATCATTCATTAACAGTGGAATATAATATCCATACATGAGTATTCATTATAATGCTCTGAACCTAAGTTGTGTTTTCCTTCAAATGAGACCTTATCCTATCCAGCTCCTGGACCATGGGGTTCAAAGTGTTAACCATCATCTGCTAGAGTAGCTCAACACAGACAAACCGCACAGCGGCTCTGTACAGTGCCTTACACGTATTTACGTTACCTTAAGGCTACTCAATGTATCCAACACATGAAACTGTCAACTGCTGCCTGAATGTGTTGCTCCTAAAGTAGTGTCAGGGTAAGGATGGCCTCTGAAGTTACCACAGCCTGGCAAAGGAAGTGGTTTTTAGTTTACAATGCTACATGCCCCCAATCATACACACAGTAAATATATGTACTCAATTAGAAATATGAGTTGTAGGATGACTTAAATATGGCTAGTCCACTTTGTCATCATTGAGATTGATTGTGTTCCAAGCCCCTAGCAAGGCTTTGGAAGCATTTTGACTTCATTTCTGCCTGCTGTGATTGAAAGCAATACGCCCCAGGAAAGGAACTGAAGAAGCTTGATGGCTCTTCCCCTTCTTCACTCTGTTGACCCTCTCTTGCTATTCCCTGAGGTTAGTGGTGTGCAGTCAAGCTGTCAGCAGGCAGAGGGAGTGAAATAAAGTGTCTAGTTTTGGTTTCTAGAGAAGAAGATTCGGTCTGAGGAGAACCTAGAATGTGGTCAGGCCCAGAAAACCTCCATGTTCCCTTGATCATGAAAAGTCACCATCTAGTGGTAAGTGCAACATTCCAAACATACCAATAAACTAGTGATTTTAACTCAAATCCTACTCCAACAAAAACAATACACACTACATATCCATATAAAAGTAACTGCTAACACACAAGCCTGAATGTTACCAACTCGTACTTCAGGAAGCTAGATGGTTATGTGTTAGTTTAGGTTTATTTTTACTAGACATAATGTACCGAGATCTTTGATAGAATAATGTTTATGTAAACTTTGAAATCCTCAGCCAATGAGGTTTTGTTATTCATACTTTTTCAAGAGATAATTAGTGGCTGCTTCCTGGCCTTCCTGTCACTACATTTAAATATGCATTTGTATTTTTGTATTACAAGTTTTCTGAAATAGCACGTTTAAATATGCAAATTACCCATTATCTCATTAAATATGCACATATTTTAACACATTTCAGGAATCGAAATCTGAACTTTTGGATATAGCCAGGTTCAAAATTATTGTTTCATTTTGTAGTCATATTAGTATCTAAGGCTTTTACAGAAGGGATTTTGGATATCTCTTTTTATCACTCCATAAGTCAGAAAATACTGTCAACAGCCCTAAAATATCCATTTTCGCCATGTTTTTAGGTGTACAATGTTGTATAATTCAGGCTATGAATGATATATGAACAAACCCTTCTGTAAAAGCCTTCATAATATTGATAGGAATATAACTGGAAGGTTCGGTGTCTCTACGTGCTACTGAAGTTGAAATTTCGAACTCGGAGTAGGAGAAAAAACTCATTTTGAGAAAACGACCTTTAAAGATTGCAGTGAGGCGCTAGCTAAACCCTGCTGTTCTCTGGATGATAGCTTGCACATCGACGCACTCCGTGAAATCAAATCAAATCAAGTTTATTTATAAAGCACATTTTAAAACAACTTTCGGTCGCGCCAAAGTGCTGTACATGAATAAAAAATATACGGAACATATTGCAATTTGGAGCATTTAAGTTAAAAACAACAAATATAAAGGCAGACACAGTTAAAATACAAAATGAAAAATGTTATGCTCTGCTCACTTTTAAAAGGCCAGAGAGAAAAAGTGTGTTTTTAGAGAGGATTTAAAAGCCCCTAGTGTCTGGGCCGACCTCACAGGTAAGGGCAGAGTGTTCCAGAGCCTGGGACCAGCTGCTGCGAAGGCTCGGTGCCCTCTAGTTTTTAGCCTGGTTTTCGGCACTACCAGCAGCATTTGGTCGGCAGACCTTAGAGCTCTGGCTGGGGTGTATCGCTGGATTAAGTCAGCTATATAAGCCGGAGCCAGCCCGTTTAGGGCCTTAAAAACAAATAAAAGGAGTTTAAAATCTATTCGGAACCGAACTGGAAGCCAGTGAAGTGAGGCCAGAATGGGGGTAATGTGTTCACGCCTTTTGTGGCCAGTCAGGAGACGTGCAGCTGCGTTCTGTACTAGCTGCAGGCGTTTTATGGATGCCTGATCCATACCCACATACAAAGCGTTGCAGTAGTCCAGTCGCGATGTCACAAAAGCGTTAATTACCCTCTCTAAGTCTTTAAAAGATAAAAACGACTTGGTCTTAGCCAATAGTCGTAATTTAAAAAAGCAGGTTTTGACTACGCTGCTGACCTGTTTATCGAATTTAAAAGTGCTATTGAAGGTTACTCCAAGGTTCGTTACAGCGGGGAGGATGTTTTTACTCAGGGAGCCAAGAATGTCAACCTGGGAGGCCGGAGGTTGGGGTCCAAAAAGAATTACCTCGGTCTTGCTTTCGTTGAGGGTGAGGAAGTTTTGGCTCAGCCAGGATTTAATTTCAGCCAAGCAGTCCAACAATTGCTGTAAGGAGTTGGCATTAGCATTGAGAGGTAGATATATCTGAACGTCATCAGCGTAGCAGTGGAAGGGGATGTTGTGCTTGGAGAGAATTGCACCTAGGGGCAGTATATATAATAGAAAAAAGATGGGGCCCAGAATAGAACCTTGGGGAACCCCACAGGTAAGGGGGGCTTTTGCAGAGGAGAAGGCACCTAGCTGCACTGAAAGGCTACGGTCTGTTAGGTAGGACCTGAACCATGCCAGAGCAGAGCCTATGATGACTGCCGACTGTTCGAGCCGCGACAACAGAATGCTGTGGTCCACGGTATCGAAGGCCGCTGTCAGGTCCAACAGCACCAGGACAGCTGGGCTACCTGAGTCGGCGGCTAGGAGGAGATCATTAAAAACTCTTAAAAGGGCTGTTTCAGTGCTGTGCATCGGTTTGAAACCAGACTGAAACTTTTCATGGATGCCATGCGTGGTTAAAAAAGACTGCAGCTGGGCGTAGACTACTCGCTCCAGCGCTTTAGATAAAAACGGTAGCTGGGAGATGGGCCTAAAATTTGCAAGAATGGAGGGGTCGAGATTTTTCTTTTTTAGCAGTGGCTTGACCACAGCATGTTTGAAGGCAGCTGGGACACATCCGGAGCTGATAGAGGTGTTTATAAGTTATAAAATACTTGCTCCAACTGAATCGAAAACGTCTCTGAGAAGGCGAGAGGGAATGCTGTCTGAGGTGCAGTTTGTCGGCCGCAGGTGCTTGACAACATCTGAGAGAGAAGAGAGGGATACAGGCTCAAAGTGGTCGAGGACAGCAGCGCACAGAAGAGGGGCAAAATCTGGGTTAGCACTAGTGTGGGCTAGCCTAAGAGCAGATACTTTTTCAATAAAAAAAAGACAGAAACTTATCACAGAGAGTAGTCGATGGCACAGTTGGAGAAACATCACAGGGATTGATGATCGAGTTGAGGACATTAAAAAGAACCTGAGGTTTGTGGCTGTTCTTAGAGATTAACAGAGAAATGTGCTCTGTCTTGGCTGCTTTGACTGCCGTCTGGTAGTCAGAAAGGCAAGCACGAAGGATTTCCAAGGAGACATGGAGTCCATCCTTCTTCCACTTTCTCTCTGCACGCCTGCAAGCGCGTCTGAGAGCACGAGTACAGTCACTGAGCCACGGCTGTGGGAGAACTTTGGTGCGTCTAAGCGTAAACGGAGCAACAGAGTCAAGTATTTGTGTACATGTCGAGTCAAACATAGAGATAAGCTCATCAGCACTAAAAGCACAGTTCATCTCTAATTTACAGATCAGAGAAGCATTAAAAACATCAGAAAACTGTGAGGCCGTCAATGGGTTAATTAAACGCAGACGACGTGCAGGGGCTCGCGACTCGAGCCCTGCGCTAGGGATCGAGGTTGTAAACACAACAGGTAAATGGTCTGAGATACCTGTTGCTTCACAGATTTCATCCACAAATACAGATAGTCCGAACGATAATACTAAATCTAAAATGTGTCCTTTTTCGTGTGTTGGGCCAGCCACGGACTGAACTAGACCAAAAGAATCAAGGAGATTTAAAAGGTCCCGAACCAGGGGTTTTGACTCGCAACACACATGCACATTAAAATCTCCGGAGATCAAAACACGATCATACGTGAAGGTATTTCATGTTCGGGGTCATTTGTTGTTTGAATAATCTTGCTTTGTGCAAGTGACAATTGTTGGCGTCTTCTCTGTGAACGTTTTTTTTTGCCATTTTGAGATTTAAATTTCAAGCGGAAAGCTACCAGGAAGTGTTTTAGCACACCACGTGAAGCATCTGAACGAATCACGATGTCAGAAATTGACAACGTGACCCCTTTGTGCTTTCACGATTGGTTGCTGATACAAAGGAAATGACCATATTTGGATCTGATGAGATTGTGCAGGAGAGACACAGCTTTCCAACAATATTTCTGTTGACATGGTGCACACAGCGGTCGCGGTACTTTATGTTACGTTAGAATGCTAACTTTTGGTGACTTTAGGAGAAATCTACAGACGCAAATAGACAAACTATAGTAAAAAAACACTTAAATGTGTATTTTGTACGTTTTCCTTCCAAAAGCCTGAAAGAAAACATGTTATAGAATCATAGCAATAGCACACAATCTCAAAATTGACAAGTACTTGAAAAACAAAAACACCAATTATGCTATATGTGTACAATATATTACAGGGCCATGTGTATACAAAAGATTTCTCTGAAGTGTTTTGCTCAAAATACCAAACAGACCACCCATTGTAGTATGCCTCATACCTGATTCTGGGTCTGGCCCTTTAAATGTAACCGAGCTGCTGCTGGCCACGCCCCTTTGGAGCGTCTGCATGCAAGTGGTGAGCTCTGTGAAGAGAAGGCTGTCTACCAGCAGAAACTCAGCTAAACTCTGGAACTCACTCCCACAACCCATCAGAGACTGCACTGACCTCAGCACCTTCAAAAAACTGTATTGTTTGATTTTAATTTGACTTTAACTATATATATTTAGTGCCCGAGCACGGAGCGCAAGGACCCAATGGCGTCCTAGCATGAAGTGCGAAGGAACCTATTGTTATTGGAGGAATTCTTATTATTATTATTAGTCGCCATCTTTCCTGTTTTTGAGGGCTTTAGGATGCTTCAAAAGTTGTATAATTTTGCACGGACGCCAGGACCGGTACAAATTGCAACATTCTGGAGTCAATGGTTTAACATATTCCAACGTGCTCGCTAGCGCCACCTATCAAAATCCCATTTCGGAATACATTTACAAAGTCGCACCGTGACTCCGAATGACTTGACATTTTGCACACATATCCGGGTGGACCTGCTCTACAAATAATCCTCTTGGAACCCTAAGCTCCGCTTAGATTTTTAATTAGCATAATTTTCAAAAACAGTGAAATGTTAACTTAAATTTCAATTTTCAGTTTTTCAACACCAAACTTCGTATACAGCATCGGTGGAGGGTCGGACACATTACCGTAGAAAATGAGCATGTTCAGACGATAAATATTAACTTCAAGAATTTTGGCACAGACATTCCTCATGGAATTGCGGACATATTTCAAATTGCCTTTCATTAACCCAAGGAAGTTGGCCATTTTTAAAAATGTGCGTTTTTCATGCATTTTAAGCACATTTTTGCGAACTCCTCCTATTGGAATGATCGGAAAAATTCCAATCCAGGACAAGTTCAGCCCCTATCCAATATGATGCTAAATTGCGGAGCACATTTTTGATTTAAGCGCATATCCAAAGTGATGCTACATTGCGAAGGAATAGTCCATCGCTTGAACGTGGGGCTAACCGAGAATGTACCTTTTTTGACCATTTATATGTCAGATACTACCTTAAGCTACTGAGACCCGCCTGTCTGCCCGGCACATCAACTCTCACACACACACCCACACAATGTACAACACACATACACTCTACAAAACACACCTACAGATTGTACAACAAACACAAACAGTTTTCAGAGCTGTGCTTCGTTGACATAATTCCAGCCATGCGTCACGCCTCTTTTAAACATCACTGTTGGCTGAAATAGACTCCGGAGAATACATCAGTTTACCCTCGGTTATAGCTCCTCCAGAGAGACTCCTCTCCCCTCTACATCTTTGTACCCTCGGTTATAGCTCCTCCAGAGAGACTCCTCTCTCCTTTCTCCTCTAAATCAGTGTATCCTCGGTTACGGCTCCTTCAGACAGCTTCCTAGATAATCGATCCTTGACGAGCTTTTCCAGAAATTTGTTTTCCTTCGAGACGGCGCGCCGACATCCGTTTCCGGGTCGCTGCCGGATAGGGCTGCAACAAACAACTAATTTGATAATCGATTAATCTATCGATTAATGAAATGATTAATAGACTATTCGGACTATTATGCCAATAGTTTCTCAAACGCTCTTATTTAGCCATCAACTTTTAGATTTAGCTTGAGGTTGTTTTAGGCATGTGGAAACTAACAATGAAGACAATAAAGATGAATACTTGATTTAAAAATACATATATTATTAAATTAACTAAACACATTTTGAACAAAATTAACATTGCTTTTTATTTGAATTAAATAGGCTGCATAATATTTCACATCAAAAGAAACAACAGTGTTTTAACAAATCGTATTAAATAATGTGATGACAGAAATGTAAACAGAATAGCTGAAACTGTAACAAAATAAATAACTCAGTTACCTCTAATCATTAACCCATGTTTGTATCATGTATTTAACTCTGTGTTGCTGCTAGCATACAGAACACCTGACGTGGAAACGTTTCTCGTGGACGGGGCTACAGAGCTGCTAGAAAGACAGTGGAACCCGGTGCATTCCTCCGTCTGGATGTGGAGCACTTTTACTAAATGTTTAGACAAATTGCTCGTGTTACCGCCCTTACGTGCTAAACTCTTATTCCACTTTTGGTAACGAGTATTGTCCACATCGAGACGGGTAAAGTGTAACCACCTCGGAGCGCGTTCTCTCTGCCATCTCCTCCGCATGTGTGTGTTGCTGCATGTAGCAGCTGCGTGTGTGTCAACTGCTCCGCCACAACTGCCCCGAGAGAAAGATCTCTCTTCTCGATCGGAAAGATCGAAAATCATAGATGCATTTGTTTGTCTTTTTGCATATTAGAAACGAGTTGGTGACACTAAAACTGCGATATAATGCTTATGTAGCAATAATACATGACATATATTTTTTAAATGTCTCCAGTAGCCTACCGATAAAAAGACCAATAACGTTGGAGCTTAACGGCGCGTAAAACACACGTGATGACGTGACCAACGAATCGACGACTGAATTAGTTGGCAACTAATTTGGTTATCGATTTTAATCGATTAAGTCGATTAGTTGTTGCAACCCTACTGCCGGAGGACCTGGGAGTCTGGGACGCGAACATTATAGAAATGACAAACGGCTCATTTCGGAGGACTCGCACGTCTGCTTGGCGCCGGGACGACCGGCTGCCCTCCCCGACAGGCGCACGGACGCGAGGGCCCGCTCATCACTGCGCGCACTTCTGTGACCGCAGTTTTAATTATTTGTTGTTCTTTTCTTTTCACTATATCTGTAAAGCGTCTTTGAGCACCTGTACAAGCGCTAACAAAATACATTTATTATTATTATTATTATTAAACGCTGCCATGATTAAACGCCATATTATGTTCCAAACCACATCAAACATTATTTCTGAAATAGTATGGAGCTCAAACGCAGGGGCGGCGTATGACATTTCTATAGGTAATGCGTCCCGAGACCTGGACTCTCTCTCTCTGCATGTCAGACGGCTAAGACCCCAATCCGCCGGAGCAAACAAAGGCCTATCCCAACCAGGAGACTGCTCCTTCTCAATAGACCAGACAGAGAACCAGAGCTGAACCAACAACAACAATAAGAACTGCAGCCAGAACTATCTCCACCTGTGGCATCCAGAACCAAACAGCTTGCTGACAGGCAGAGATCTACTCTCATCAGTCCCTCAAGCAGGGCATGAAGTTCCAAGCTGAGCCACGAGATTTGGCACAAGAGCAAAGTGTGGGACATGAGAGCAGAATCCGCCCTCCATAAAAACAGCAGAGAGACTGTAAAGGAGGAGATGAAATGCAAAGTAGTGCAAGAACAGTGGCATGAGGGGGCTGCAGAGGGGACTGGGCCAAAGGCTGCCTCAAAGAACTACAGCAAAATGGATTCAACAACTGAGGGACAAAGGGGGAGGAGTCAGAATCAGAGGAGATGGTCGAGCAGAATGTGAGGTGGCCGGGGTCAAGACTTGAGATAAACCAGAGAGAGGGGAAGGGAATTAACAGGAATGAGTGAGTTTACACATAAACACACTCAGCGCACATTTAAAGAACTTGAATTGACTTGATAAATAAGTGAAGATAAGAAGATTTATTAACCATGAATTAATCAATTGGTAAATTAAAAATAGCAGTAAAGAGGAAACTATTAAAGTGAAGTGAGAATCATCCTAAAACACACTGAGGGATGAAGGGGGAGACATGACAGAGTATGTCAGAGTATGCTTCAATCTTTTCATCATGTTAACAAATTATTCTTCAAGAGACCTGTGAATAAAGTACTGATCTCATTTGATACAATATTGATCACTATTACAGGGATAGTTTTAGGAACCACTCTATAAGACAAATCTGTATTCGTATGGTATTTAAAGGGAGAGCTAGGGCCAAGTCAAATATAGTATTCCAATCCATAAAGTATTGATTTCACCATAGTTATTACCATAGGAAATCCTTGAAAAAGTAGGGAGTAATTGTTGCATGTTCGGATACCCAGGGTTCTACACACTGCTAAAGAGTTTAACATTGTTTTTTAAGTATACCAGAATTAAATAAATAAATAAATGGGTATAATGAGCTATGAAATGCAAAGCTACACAGATCCTAGTAATGGTTTGACTCAAGTGACAATTGTTGGCGTCTTCTCTGTGAACGTTTTTTTTTGCCATTTTGAGATTTAAATTTCAAGCGGAAAGCTACCAGGAAGTGTTTTAGCACACCACGTGAAGCATCTGAACGAATCACGATGTCAGAAATTGACAACGTGACCCCTTTGTGCTTTCACGATTGGTTGCTGATACAAAGGAAATGACCATATTTGGATCTGATGAGATTGTGCAGGAGAGACACAGCTTTCCAACAATATTTCTGTTGACATGGTGCACACAGCGGTCGCGGTACTTTATGTTACGTTAGAATGCTAACTTTTGGTGACTTTAGGAGAAATCTACAGACGCAAATAGACAAACTATAGTAAAAAAACACTTAAATGTGTATTTTGTACGTTTTCCTTCCAAAAGCCTGAAAGAAAACATGTTATAGAATCATAGCAATAGCACACAATCTCAAAATTGACAAGTACTTGAAAAACAAAAACACCAATTATGCTATATGTGTACAATATATTACAGGGCCATGTGTATACAAAAGATTTCTCTGAAGTGTTTTGCTCAAAATACCAAACAGACCACCCATTGTAGTATGCCTCATACCTGATTCTGGGTCTGGCCCTTTAAATGTAACCGAGCTGCTGCTGGCCACGCCCCTTTGGAGCGTCTGCATGCAAGTGGTGAGCTCTGTGAAGAGAAGGCTGTCTACCAGCAGAAACTCAGCTAAACTCTGGAACTCACTCCCACAACCCATCAGAGACTGCACTGACCTCAGCACCTTCAAAAAACTGTATTGTTTGATTTTAATTTTAATTTTAAGATAAGAGTTAAGTACACAAGTTTCTGAAATAGATCTATTAGACATTTTAATATAGATTAGGTGTTAATAAACTGCAGTAGTAGTACAATAAGGAAGTGACATTTTTTTGGCTAACACTTTTCAGGGAATGTGGGAAACAGCTGGTCCGATGAAAAGTTAGAGATATCTGGAAATATGATTGAGCAGACACTGCTTCTTCACAGACGGTAAAGATGTATTCTTGGACACCATCATCAGGTATTGGGATGACCTTGATAGTTGTCAAATCTTCAAGGTCAGCAGTGGATGCCAGGTTGACTAGTGCATCTCCAATGTCTCTGTCTTGATATTCATTCTAAAACGTCCACCTATAGAGTGCCACAGTGACGTGTCCTAAAACCCGGAAGTAAGTTAGCATTTTACCACTTCCGGTTCCTTCGACAAAAAATCAATGCAATTTCTCCATAGGATTTTGGAAAATAGCTCGAAATAAAGTCTGTGGTTGACACACATTTAAGAGACGGATCACGGTTTGTTCAGCCGGATAATCTCCACATGTCTACCCTACTTTTATAATTTTCGAATCATAAATCTATCAATTAGATTTATGATCCGGCATTTTACAAAAAAGGGCTGTTGGATATCTTGAACACACTAATGTATTATTTTTGAAGTCACACATATTGAAGTTCACTGATCTGGTTACATTTAACACGGCACAAATCATGTTCAAGACATAATCTACTTCCGAGGAAATTAAAAACACTGTTCATTGTTCAGACAGAGAGGGTGGGTATAATTTGAGAGGAAATCTACATTTTAAACAACTCAAGGCAGAGATGGGGACTCGAGTCTGCGACTCGGACTCGAGTCGCACTTAAGTCGCACACACAGAGACTCTTGACCAAAAGACTTCAGACTCGACTTGGACTCGTGTGTTGGGACTCGTGAACAATCATTGTGTTTTCTATTGTTGGCGTATTAAAGGTGGGGGAGGTACATTTGAGAGAAACCGGCTCGAGATCGCTAGAATTTGAAAATACACAACCGGAGATAATCTGCTAGAGGCTGCTACTTCCTTAGCCCGCCTCCTCCAACACACACGAACGCGCACATGACCAATGAGGGCACGAGATACGTTTGTGCCCAGATGGGAGGCTGACAGGCAGGTAGGCCATCCAGTTACTTTAGCCGGGCTCATTACGCAGACGTGCGCGCCTCTGTTACTACCTCGTAGTAACACAATAGCGACCTGCGGCTGTACCGCTTGTAATTAGGTTCAGCTACAAACACTTCTAACAAAACGCCGGCTGCACCAACAAAAGGAGCGCACACTGCAAAGTCTGCAATATCAAAATCAAGGATGCTGGCGCAACAACGTCGGATTTCATCAGGCACTTGAACACTCACCCGGAGAGGTCAGTCACATTAACGCATGGACGGTTAGCAAACATGTTTAGCTCAGCATCAGCTGTAATGTTAACTTAGCTTGCTACTAGCTTTGTAACTGAATATTTGAAAAGATGAGTGAATGTTTTCTTGTCGCACTTGTTTGAATTGAGTGGCGTTGACATCCAACTCTTGACATGACATAAAAAAGGTCGGTAACGTTAATCATTACCCGCTGCCACCATCTACTGGCTAACGTTAAACGTAGAAAAATACATAGTGACATACATAAATACATCTGTGGGTTTATAGGCAGGTTACAGGTTTATTGTTGACCACGTAGCGTTAATGTTACAGGTTTATCAGGTTACCATGACACTGGCTTTGAGTGAGAGGATAGAGGAATATGTTTATTAATAGTAGACTTAAAAGATGTCATTAGAG
This sequence comes from Champsocephalus esox, assembly GCA_036324585.1. Lineage (NCBI taxonomy): Eukaryota > Metazoa > Chordata > Actinopteri > Perciformes > Channichthyidae > Champsocephalus > Champsocephalus esox. The sequence goes on from CM070489.1 coordinate 23,515,179, forward strand.
ACCCAGTGTAATTAAACAATACGGTTGATACAAAGATGTATTTGACGTATTTCTGATTCTGAATTGTTTTGCTTATAAGTTGTTTGCATTTAGCTAAAGTGTGATGTTTTCCCTCATATTGCATTGCAATAGCCTGTTTAAAGTGATCATATAACAAACAACAAATCAGTACTGATACTGTATGCTAATAGATATAGGAGTGATAATAACACAGTACATGCTTTGCATTTCTTAGAGATAGCTGTGCAGTACTCTTAACAGACTGGATAGCAGCAGACAATAGAAGGCTTATTACAACCGGAAGAGACATGAGACTTTTATTTTTTTAGAGACTTGAGACTTGACTTGGACTCGTGACCAAAGACTTGAGACTTGATCAAGTCTCACCCCACAAAGACTTGAGACTTGACTTGGACTTGTGATCAAAGACTTGAGACTTGACTTGGACTTGCAAAAAAAGACTCGTGAACATTTCTGACTCAAGGTCAGAACAACTCTGAGAAGTATGAGTATAACAATCTGTGGGGTGACTTTATGGAATGGTTTGGAGCAGGAGTTAAAACAAAGCACGAGCATAATTCAGTTCAAAAGGATGTACAGAAACACTTTTTTGGAAAACTATGAGAATGAAGAAAGGTGATTGAAGATGAGAAATGATTGTATATGTGTATACGATGTATACATGTAAATGTAAGTTGGAATAACTTGCATAATGATTTAAAGGACAATCATTGATCAAGTAAGGGGTGGGAATTAATAAGCATTTGCTTCCTCCTGCTCCCTTTCGGACACATATGATTTATTATTATTATTAATATGAAGACTTTTTTTTCTTGAATATATAAATATTATCATGAATGTGGATAAATATTGTATTTTAACAATACGGTATTTTGTTTTTCACATTTGTTATTTTCAATCTGTTCGAAATAAAGATTGGAATTGAAATTAAAAGTATATACTCTTAATATTTTTTTCATTGAATACAACACATTAAAACAATAATTCAATAACGTGCTCTAACCATTAGGCGGTACACACAAGGTACACACAGCCATAATAACTTGTTATTATTAGTGTAGGACACTTATGTATGGATAACATCTGAAGATGTGTAGTTTTATTCATGTTTTCACATACTTTTACAGCATATTGCTATATTATTTCACATATTGTAGTTCTACACATTAATATCTGATTTGTAAAACAGACAGAAAGGTATATCCGTCATTTAATGGTAAGCTATTGAAATTGTGATTCCATAGATGTGTCTCCCATCACCCAAATTCCCTGACTATTCTTTCAACTCAGTATTTACATTCTTATATTCAAAGAACATCAGTAATATCTTTAAAAACTACAAGTCCTTTTCTATCAGCTGTGCACCGTTATGGTGTAAATATAATCTACAAATTGGATCAAATATAAAAGTCAGCCGAATTAGTGTTGATACTGCAAGTGTCACAATTCACATGTTATGTCACGTTTGTAGTTTTGTCTGTGTTGGTGTTTTTCTTGTCTTTGGGTTTCCTGTTTTATTGTGTTAAGTGTTCACCCCCGTTTCCTGCCTGTCTGCTTTCTGTCTGTTTCCCTCCCTGATTACCCGATTGTGTTCACCTGTTGTCCTTGTGTTTCTCCTCCCCTGCCCGGCTGTTTCTCGTTGTCATGATTACCCCTTCTTGTATTTAGTCTTGTCTCTTTCGGTGTTCAGTGTGGGGTCATTGTTTGTTGGTGACGGAATTCACCGGTGAGTGTTCCGTGTTTTTTGTATCCTTGAAATAAAGGGTTTCTCAAGAGTTATCTGCATTTGGGTCCTGCTTCCTTCACTCGACCGTGACAGAATGACCCCACCAAAAATGGACCCAGCAGCCACGGTTTCGGCCCCAGCAGCCACGGTTTCGGCCCCAGCAACCACGGTTCCAGTCCCGGCCCCAGCAGCCATGGTTCCTGCCCCAGTGCAGGCTCCCGCAGCCATGTTTCCGGCTCCGGGAGCGCCCTATACGGCCGTGTTTCCGGCGTCGAAGCTGGAGCTTCTAGACAGGATTCTGGCTTCAGCAGCCTTGTTTCTGGCTGCAATTCCGGTCCCTGCAGCCAGGGTTTCAGCCCCAGTTCTGGTCCCAGCAGCCATGGTCCCGACCCCAGCTGCCTTGGTTCCAGACCCGGATCTGGTCCCGGCTGCCACGGTCCCATCTCGGGTTCCCTCCTCTGGTTCCTCCTCGAGTCCCCTCTCTAGTTTCCCTCTCGAGTTCCCTCTCGAGTTCCCTTCTCTAGTTACTCCTCTAGTCCCTCCTCTAGTCCCCTCTGTAGTCCCTTCTCGAGTTCCCTCTCTGTTTCCATCTCCAGTTCCCTCTCGAGTTCCCTCCTCTGGTCCCTCCTCGAGTCCCCTCTCGTGTTCCCTTCTCTAGTCCCCTCTGGAGTCCCCTCTCCAGTCTCCTCTCGAGTCCCCTCTCAAGTCTCTGCTCGAGTTCCCTCTCCAGTCCCAATTCAAGACCCTACGCAAGTGTTGTTGGAGGTTCCGCTGGGGGTCCTGCCAACCCTGTGTCCTGTGTCGTTGGAGGTCCCGCCGTCTACTCCCCTGCCGGGGGTCCTGCCAACCCTTTCTCCTGTCCCGTTGGAGGTCCCGCAGAATACTCTTTTGCCGGGGGTCCTGCCAACCCTGTGTCCTGTGCCGTTGGAGGTCCAGCCGTCTACTCCCCTGCCGGGGGTCCTGCCAACCCTGTGTCCTGTGCCGTTGGAGTTCCCGCCGTCTACTCCCCTGCCGGGGGTCCTTCCAACCCTGTGTCCTGTGCCGTTGGAGGTCCCGCCGTCTACTCCACTGCCGGGGGTCCTGCCAACCCTGTGTCCGGTGCCGCTGGAGGTCCCGCCGTCTACTCCCCTGCCGGGGGTCCTGCCAACCCTTTTTCCTGTCCCGTTGGAGGTCCCGCAGAATACTCTTTTGCCGGGGGTCCTGCCAACCCTGTGTCCTGTGCCGCTGGAGGTCCCGCCGTCTACTCCGCTGCCGGGGGTCCTGCCAACCCTTTCTCCTGTCCCGTTGGAGGTCCCGCAGAATACTCCCCTGCCGGGGGTCCTGCCAACCCTGTGTCCTGTGCCGTTGGAGGTCCCGCCGTCTACTCCCCTGCCGGGGGTCCTTCCAACCCTGTGTCCTGTGCCGTTGGAGGTCCCGCCGTCTACTCCCCTGCCGGGGGTCCTGCCAACCCGGTGTCCTGTGCCGTTGGAGGTCCCGCCGTCTACTCCCCTGCCGGGGGTCCTTCCAACCCTGTGTCCTGTGCCGTTGGAGGTCCCACCGTCTACTCCCCTGCCGGGGGTCCTGCCAACCCTGTGTCCTGTGCCGTTGGAGGTCCCGCCGTCTACTCCCCTGCCGGGGGTCCTTCCAACCCTGTGTCCTGTGCCGTTGGAGGTCCCGCTGTCTACTCCCCTGCCAGGGGTCCTGCCAACCCTTTCTCCTTTCCCGTTGGAGGTCCCGCAGAATACTCTTCTGCCGGGGGTCCTGCCAATCCTATATCCCGTGCCGTTGGAGGTTCTACCGGGGGCCCTCCCAGCCCCATGTCCATCACCGGTCCCGCCGGGGTTCCTGCCAACTCCTGGTCCTTTTCCGTGGGGGATCCTGCCGAGGCCTGTCCGACCGGCTCCGGTTTCTGTCCGGCCGACACCGGGTCCTGCCCGATCTCTGGAGCTGGCACATCAGTGCTTTCCAGCCCGGCCCCCTGAGAGCTGCGGTCTTCGCTCTCGAGCCCGGCCCCCTGAGAGCTGCGGTCTTCGCCCTCGGGCCCGGCCCCCTGACTCTTCCTGCCGCTGCCTTCGGTCCTCCATGGTCCCCACCTTGGACTCTGTTTTGACCCCGGGCTGTCCGCCCGAGACCCCTTCCTGGTTCTCTGCCTTGTCCCCGGGCAGTCCGCCCGAATCCCCCTTTTTGGACTGTACCTTGCCCCCCCGGGCCGTCCGCCCGAGACCCCTTCCTGGTCCTCCGCTGTGTTCCTGGGCTGTCAGCCCAAGACCCGTCCTCTGGACCCCCTCCGCCCACCCTGCTTGGGGTTTTGGACTTTGGTGTTTTGTTTTTAGGGACGTCTGGAATCCGTCCCTTGAGGGGGGGGTTCTGTCACAATTCACATGTTATGTCACGTTGGTAGTTTTGTCTGTGTTGGTGTTTTTCTTGTCTTTGGGTTTCCTGTCTTATTGTGTTAAGTGTTCACCCCCGTTTCCTGCCTGTCTGCTTTCTGTCTGTTTCCCTCCCTGGTTACCCGATTGTGTTCACCTGTTGTCCTTGTGTTTCTCCTCCCCTGCCCGGCTGTTTCTCGTTGTCATGATTACCCCTTCTTGTATTTAGTCTTGTCTCTTTCGGTGTTCAGTGTGGGGTCATTGTTTGTTGGTGACGGAATTCACCGGTGAGTGTTCCGTGTTTTTTGTATCCTTGAAATAAAGGGTTTCTCAAGAGTTATCTGCATTTGTGTCCTGCTTCCTTCACTCGACCGTGACAGCAAGGACACGCATTTCTTCCTGTTTGTCCAGAAGTCTTCTTATCAGGGTTCTATAAATAAAGAACTACGGCAGATCTGTAATATTTAATGCAGCCGAACCGTGTATTACAATGCCGTTATGTGATGACTTTCAAAGAGAAAAGCCAGCACACTCGGAATGTTTTTCGGATTTCATATTGCATAAACACCATATCCCGACGTGCATTGCGGCTAAAGCATCCAATCAGCGAGCTTAAAACATAGCTGAGGATCTTGGTTAATCAGTTCAGTCGGTGTGTATCTGTTTCCGGTTATTTTATTTTTAAATTCCTTTCTTGACGGACGCCAAAAAAGCCAGAGATAATGGAATTAAACAAATGAATAGAAACAAGGACAATTGTGTGTTATTGTTGAGTAAATAACAGTGTGTTATTTAGAAAAGAATAACAAATTAGAAGGAAAAAAAGATTACAAAAAATACAGATTTCAGTATTCTGAGGCTCTGAGCCCCATTTCTTTTCCTCACTGATGGCAACAAAATTCCGACATTATACGATTTAAAATTAAATTCAATAATCGTGGCTTGATATTTAGTAAGAACCATAGACTGTATATATTGTCACGATTCTCATGTTATGTCACGTTGGTAGTTTTGTCTGTGTTGGTGTTTTTCTTGTCTTTGGGTTTCCTGTTTTATTGTGTAAAGTGTTCACCCCGTTTCCTGCCTGTCTGCTTTCTGTCTGTTTCCCTCCCTGATTACCCGATTGTGTTCACCTGCTGTCCTTGTGTTTCTCCTCCCCTGCCCAGCTGTGTCTTGTTCTGTGATTACCCTTCTGTGTATTTAGTCTAGTCTTCCCCTGTGTTCCATGTCGGTTCATTGTTTCCCCTCCATGTTATTCCACGGTCTGTGTTCCTTGTGCTGCTCGTTGGTTTTGGATATTTTGGATACTGCCTTTTTTGCCACAGCTTTATATTATTTAATAAAGCTCGCTTTTCGTTATTCTGCATTTGAGTCCTACCTGCTTCACCCAGTCGTAACATATATAAAGAACATGTTTGTATGAACCCCACAGCTTCCGGTCTTCCAAGACCCGACAAAAAGACGTGGTACAGGCACGAAACACACTACCAATAGAAATACATTGCTTTTAAAATTGTTCTGTGTGACACGAAAAAAAGGAGGAAATCGTGTTGGTGAACACGAATCAATAGATTAAATATCGTGACTATAACACAAAATGCCGGGAGACTGGGTTGTATTATTTCCAAAAAACATTGTGCATTGTTTCTGATACAGCAACGTTTCTGATAGGGCCGTGGGCGTGAAGCCAGCCCACATTTTAGTAATGTCGTCATGACCGCAGCAAATCAGCTGGATCAGCTCTGTTGTACCCCGTTTTTAGAGATGTGGGTAAGGAGGAAAAGAGAGATGGTTGTATTTTCGGACACTTTTTGAGTCTCCTTGCACACCGGGGGTACATATTTATGTGTAAAAGACATAAAAAGTGCATTTTGGATAATAGGTGACTTTTAATAGGTAGACAGTGGAGGAAATACTGTAACTCTCCACCATGCAAGACTAAAGAGCTCTCTAAGGACCTCAGGGACAAGATTGTAGACCTGAACAAGGCTGGGATTGGCTACAAGATCATCAGAAAGCATCAATCAATAATCAATGGCCCTCGGTCTGGGGCTCCACACAAGATCTCGCCCCGTGGGGTATCGATGATCATGAGAAAGGAGAGGGATCAGCAAAGAACTACACGGGAGGAACTTGTTAATTATCTCAAGTAGGGGTGCAACAACTAATCGACTTAATCGATTAAATTCGATGACCAAATGAGTTGCCAATTAATTCAGTCATTGGTGTTGTTACTCTCTGTTTGCGACGCTGGCTACGTCACAGGAGAGAAAAAAAACATTAAAAAAATGGCGAAGGCGTAGAGAAGCACAGTCCGACTAACATCTTCAACAGCGTGAGAGCACTTCACTTTAAACAACAGTAAAAAGTGTGTTACCTGCAACCTGTGAAATCGAACTTGCATGGCACAGGAACCACAGTGATGCGGGAACATCTCAAATGTAAACATTTGCTTCGCGTCGGTCTCCGTGATCATACTGTCGGTGTTTTTTTCTTTCAATAATGACCGGCTCACTGCACATTATCCGGCTTATTACACGGCCAAATACTAAACAAACTGACGACTAACCCTACTTATTTTTAACTTATTTAAACTTTGCCAATTTATTGATTCCGCTACTTCAAAGTGTTTGCACATTTGCAGAAAATAGGTCGGGGTGAGACACTGTGTGCTGTATTTATGTGTGTGTAAGAAAGTGTAACTGCAGAGACAATCTACCTATTTATTGTAGCAAATCCTGTTAACCCGTTTTGTTTGTGATTCACAATTTTATTTTTTATAATTTATAATAATGTATTATTACTTTTTCGGTTTTCGCTATTTTCTTGACTTTTTCCGACACCCTTGCATTTAAATCCGGCTGCCCTTCTCCCCGTCGCTCTGTGTAGCTGGCCTGTACCACGAGTGTCTGGCCCCCACCCTTCTTTCACATAATGGTATGATCCTAGTGTGTCCTCGCATATGATTGGCCGTATGGTGGCTCAGCAAAATAAAGTCCCGCCCCTGCCTGCAAGGATTCTCAGCAAGAGTTGAAGCGGCTGAAGATTCTGCTCTCCCCGACGGGAGGCTGCTCTTCTAGCGGCATCTCGCGATCGGCGTGTTGGAGAACTCTGAATTAAATGATCAAGTCACCTCAAGTCAGAAGGCTCAAGTCCAAGTCAAGTCCCGAGTCATTGGTGTTCAAGTCCAAGTCGAGTCGCAAGTGTTTTGTGATTTTGTCAAGTCGAGTCCTAAGTCATCAAATTGGTGACTCGAGTCCAAGTCATGTGACTCGAGTCCACACCTCTGAATCCTGGACCTAGTCTGCTCCACTGGTCTCCCTACCCACCACCTATCCAGCCTCGACCTTCAATCTCCGATCACCTGGCCATCCCCATGGACATTAATATCCCCATTCCCATCCAAAAACACAAGCGCACAATAACCTTCAGAAACCGTAAACCCCTGTCTCCCTCAGCACTCCCAGCCTGCATCACCTGCAAGATGTCCACCTTCCCTCCCCCCGCCTGACAATCCTTGTCAACTGGTGGACAACTACAAAACCACCCTCTCCTCCTGTCTTAATGAACTGGCCCCCCAAAAAACCAAAACTGTCTATTTCACACATTCAGCTCCCTGGTACACTCCCGAACTCTGCCAAATTAAATCACAAAAACGACGTTTACCACACTCAAAGTAGCCTGGTCCAACTACTACTCTGAACTGATAGTTCCGGCTCCAGCAACCCCAAGGCGCTGTTCTCCACCATCAGCACACTCCTTACACCCTGTGACAACGCCACCCCCATCCTTCACAACCGCACAGTGCAATTATTTCCTCTCATTCTTTCAATCGGCAGCATTTATAGAAACCTGACCTCCTCAGCAGCCCTCCCCATCTCCCCTCCTGGCTCCCCCCCCTTCACCTCACAGCCCCTATCCCGGTAGCTGCTGCTACAATTTATTTTATTTATCTACAAATAAGCACTTTTAAGATGCACATATTTTCAAAAGCTATTTTATTTATTTTCTCTATTTTATTTGTAAATGCATATCCACAGTATCTACTGTATATCTGTAGAGTCCAATGTTAATTGACAATAAATATTGTTGTTTTTGAATTGTACTTTATTTGATTGGCAGTCAGTTGTTGATTACATGCAGACGTTGATAAAGCTGCAGCTACTTCAATATATATATCCCATTTATTCATAAAGCAAGTTAGACATTTTGATGTTCTGGACCTTTGCATGGGGACATTTTCTCTAACTGGACCTCGTTGAGTTTTAGTTGAATACCCCCTGCCCTATAGGCTATGCTCCCCACAACTCACTCCACACTCACCCTCTGGAACTCCCTTCCCCAACACATCAGAGACTGCACCGACCCCCCACTTTCAAAACACTGACCAAAACACACCTCTTCAGACTGGCTTTTAATTTGTGAATTATGTTGTGTTGCTGTTTTAATCATTTTTGATTCTATTTTATCTCATGTTATCACCACTGTAAAGCGTCTTTGAGCACCTGAAAAAGCGCTTTGAAATTAAATGTATTATTATTATTATTTCCTCCACTGTATACTTTATTAATCCCAAATTGGGAAATGATTTTGTTAATATGTTTGGCCGTACAGTCATTTGCCTTAAGCCGTTTACACAGGACTAATTTGTCCGGAGGATTGGTTATGCATGTGTGATGAATTGACTGTGGGACGCGCTTCAGATCTTGGCGCGTGCTTCTGACAGATAAAAACCCATGGGATTCGAATCAAGATGTGTGAACCTTGTGAGAGGAGAACACTGTCGTTTGCCAGTTTTGGTTGTACGATATTTTTGCAACTCGTTAGAATGGAGCCAGCTAAGAAGAGAAGGACTTCCCCTGTGTGGGAACACTTTGATCTGATTTCACCCAATAAGGTAGGTTGCATACATAGTATATTACAACAGATGTATTATGTTAGATTTTGTCATTTTTTTTACTTTTTCTATTTCATTCAAATGTGAAGTGTTTATTGTGCTCCAGGGAACTGGGATACAATAACAATACTTCATCCATGCTAAGGCATTATCGTACCATACATGAGCACAAGGAGGGACATGGAGGTGGACCTGCTAAAGGTTTGTCATTTAATATTTTGGAATCATATATTTTATAATTTAACCATGTTAACTTCACTTTATCGTGCAAATAAAAGAAAGTTACAAGATACTCATTCTTAACACAGCTTGATTTTATTCATTTCAAAGCAATTTGAAGTAATTACTACATCCACTGACACTCTGTGTATACTTCTCAGGAAACAAACTCTGGCATAAATTGGATCAGACTGTGAAGATGTCCAGGAAGACCAAGAATGCACAGCTGACGCAACTGTCCGTACCAAACATCGGACGCTTGGAGGACCCTCTGAACTACTGGCAAACCTGCATAAACTTGCAGTCACTTTTTTGTGCACAACTGCTTCCTCAGTCCCGTGTGGAAGGGTATTTTCAAAGGCAGGAGAAGTTGTGTCAAAGAAAATAAATCGTCTAAGCCCGAAAACTGTTTTCACTGCCCTGTGCAAAGTCACACAAGCACATTCACTGCCCTGTGCAAAGTCACACAAGCACATTCACTGCCCTGTGCAAAGTCACACAAGCACATTCACTGCCCTGTGCAAAGTCACACAAGCACATTCACTGCCCTCTGGAAAGTTAAACCCTTCTTCTTTTCCAGTTTTCGAACATATATTACTTCTTTTGTCTTTATAGAAGGCAGCAGACATGTATTTATGTATAGATATAACAAGATACTGTATTGATACATTGTTTTTATTATTATTATTATTATTATTATTGTTATATACAGTCATTTTAAAACACTTACTGGTGCAAAATTCTGTTAATACAGGATTACAAATATATTTTACATCTTTTACACTTTTGTATCATTATTTCCAGTATTTTTAGTATGTCAAAGATGACAAATAATATTTGGCTGTTTTACACCTGTTCACCAACAGGGGGTCTTGTGTTCAGATGAAGCCTCATGAGATGAACCCTTTTGCGAACCAATTGGCTGGAAAGCTTCAAAGCTTCATAAGGCTTCATCTCGCCATCACTAGTATTAGCGTGTATATAACATGACATTAAAGTTGCTTTTGATTGTATAAGTGGACACTGTAAAGTTTACATCTATCCCTCACCCATGTTGTTTCGTCCTGTGTCTGCTCCAGTGTGTTTGGCCAAAAGGTCCTCGGGGAAACAAACACTGACAAATAAGGTTCCGGGACAAACCAAGTGGCGAGATAGGAATAGGGGTTTCTGTCTTAGTTGGGAATGTAGTTATATTTATTGTGGACAGTTATAATGTTGTTCTTGTCTTCAATTAACAGATGGTTATGAATAACTAATAATGCTATGTAAATGATATTGTGGATCTTCTTTATAATAATAATAATAATAATGACACATGTATTTATTAAGTGTACCTGTGAATGGATTCTCCCAATCAAATCCTCTGAAGAACCTCAATAAAAAGAGCCAGTCTTCAGTCAGAGGAGGGCAGTGAATGTCTGTTTTTTCCAATATCATGCAGCCATAACGGAAAGGTATTTTGGTCTATTAAGTAGTGATGGCTAGTGATGGCGAGATGAAGCCTTATGAAGCTTTGAAGCTTTCCAGCCAATTGGTTCGCAAAAGGGATCATCTCATGAGGCTTCATCATGGGCTTCATTTGAACACAAACCCCTTGTTGGTCAAAGTGTGTAAAACAGGCAGATTGGACATCTCAACAGTGTGCTCTCTCATACCGAGTCCCCAATGAGTAAAGCCTTAGAATAACTCTCAACAACGAACATAAAATCATATTTTCATGTTAACAATATTGTATTTATTACAGTTGAATGATTGTGATTGAAAAGCCTAAGGAGGCTGGTAAACATTGCAAAGAGGGATTTGTATTCCTTAATAATATTCATAAACTTAACCACGTTGTAGCCTGAGAAAGGCTAAACCATATTAAAGAATACATTTATTAACTACATTATCTCATTTAGCTGTAGCTTTTATAAACAACAAAAAAGACGTATTGACGAGTCGTTGAACCAGGAACCCTGCTGAACCAGCTGAGCCACAGCACACATGCTGAATCTCCCTGAAAACCCTGTAACATATTTATTCCTGTATTTATTCATTCATGTTTTTTTTCCTACAAATATTTATGCTTGTATCTATTTATACTTATGACATGTTCCGACCTCTATATAAGTGAGGTTTTTAGCTCTTTTAATTCCATCGTGTCACCAGCGGGCCCGGGTAGAGGAGGGGTAATATGGTTCTTATTATACATCCATGGGTATTATGAGCATTGTGGTTCAACGGTTCAACCGATCTGAATCGCTTCCTGAAGCAGTCACGTGGTATCGACAGGCAGCGAGGCTTCATTCGTCATCGGTGACGTCACTGGCCCAAAACGATACAAGCCTCGATACATGCTTCACAAAAAGCAGCGGGGATTGCTCGACATACGCTCTGAAGCCTCGGCGCAATACGTAACATCACTAGTGATGGCAAAATGAAGCTTTGAATGAAGCATCGAACCACTTGGACAATTGTGTCGGAAATAGGTTCATTTCTCGAAGTTTCAGTTACAGCGACATCTCCTGGCGAAGTGCAAGACTGCAGTGGGTTTATCCAGAGCCGGGTTTAACGTATCTTTGCCTTGAAAAATATTCGATGCAGACACACACTAAGACTGCATATCATGTTCTATTTGCAATTAAAGATTGATAATTGTGTGAATTTGGGTGATTGAGAAGAGACTAGAGAGTGCTGGACTTTTTTTTGGGAGGAGGGCCTATCAGTTATTAAAGTATTAAAGTTATTAAAGTATTAAAGTTGAAAAGCAATGATTAAAAGTACATCCATCCCGGGCTTTGAACCAGCTGCGCGGAGGACAACGCTGCATTCGGGCTGCCGGCTCTACCCACTGGGCTATCTATTCCTTAAAATATTAAACTGTTTTTATATGACTGATGATTGTCTTTTTGATCACAACTTCTCCACATTTCGAAGTGTTTCCCGAGCCAGAACGACCTATCTTTCTTCCTGGCTTGCTCTATAATGATACTACAATTCAAATGCAATACCAACAACAACTCAACAGCAATAACGCAAACTACTACAACCCACACATTGCGCATTGTTTAGAGCGGTCATAAAGTGTTGAAGCGCTCAAATTCAAAACTGTTTCAACCTGTCACCTGTCAGAATCGAGCCGAGGCCATGCATTGAATCGCGTGAATGGACCGCGAACCAGTCAAGTGATACATTCAGGAAATCAAGCAGTTGCTGGTTCGGACGTCACATGTCACGTGATTTGAAGCAGTTGATGCTTCTGACGTCATATGTCACGTGATTTGAAGCAAGCTTCGAAGCACTGCTCCTATGGAATAGGAAGTCCACGGTTGAAGCTCAGTTTGATGCTTCAGTGTCAAACTGCCATCACTACCATTAAGTTCTTTCATAAACTCATCGTGCAATTGCATAGGACTTGATCTGTACTGTATTGCTTTAATTTCCTCTACCACTTTTCAATGTCTCACTATGGGATGCGCCTCATCGCAGAGCAAACAGAAGCATCAATCTCATTACGCCAATCCTGATTGGCTGGTGATCTTGACGTCAACGTCAGGGAATGACCCCCTATAAGTAGCTTGCACCACGACGCATGCGTCATTCAAAATAAGCACCTCTTCTCGCTTCACCATAGCAAGGAGGGCCGTCTGGTGAGACATCTCACTTCATGTTACTCTGAGGACTGGGGTTACGTAAGTAACTTATAGTTCTCATTCATAACACTCCGTTCGATGTCTCACTATGGGAAATTGTAGCTCCCGTATTGTCAGACGAGCTTATCTCGAAAATCACCAAACCAACCAGAACTTAACAGGTAGAGCTCTGACTCAACCAGGTGCCCAGCACTGCTTGAGTCACACTGGGAGCAGAACGTCCAACCTGTTAAGAAGCGGACAAAAGTGAGCGGCGAGGACCAGCTCGCCGCTGCACCAATGTCTTGGATGGGAGACATCCTGGACAGAGCCCAGGATGCAGCCAGACCCTGAGTCGAAAGAGCTCGCGGACCCGAGGGTGCCTGCGAACTCTGACTCGTATGGGCCCCAAAGCAATTGCTTCCACAAAGAGAGGAGCCGTTGCTTAGTAACATGCTTGCCCTTATAAGGGTTAGCCCAGGACACAAGGGTTTGGTCATTATGACGAAGCACCCTTGATATGTCCCTGTACGTGCGTAAAGCACGGGCTGGACACGGCAAATCCGGCCGCTGTTCTCCGGAGGAATACAGTGGCGGGGAGGATGCCTCAATGTCAAATGTGGTACCTGAACCAACCGCCTTAAGATAAAGGCAGGGTTGGGCTTCAACCACACTCTGTTTGCCCTGGGGCGAACTGAGTGCATGAAGACTGTACAGATAGTGCATGAGTGCCACTGGCTCGCTTGGCAGCTGCCAGGGTCAGCTTCATGTCACACTGTATTCAGATTGTACCACTCACGGGCCAGGCCCATAGAGCCAAGCGCTCTGGGTGTGGGTGAAAGATCGTTGTCCCCCCCGCTTGGGACAGTATGTCCCTGCGTAGTGGGAGCTGCCATGGCTGCCCGCACAGCAGCCGATATATCTCCGCTAGCCAGTAAATAGCTGTGCATCCACGCCTAACGGTGCATTTAGATCGTGCATCGAAAAGAACAGCTGACACTGAGTTCATCACTCCCGGTTTGTGCGTCGCTCTCAGAGAGAGGAGACGTCTACCGCTCCATAGGATCAGTTTGCGCGCCAGTGTGTGTAACTGGAGAGAACGCAAACCCCCTTGGCGGTTGATATACGATATTGTGGTCGTATTGTCTGTCCTCACGAGGACGTGATGTCCCCTGAGGAAAGGCAGAAAGCGTTTTAGGGTGAGAAACACCGCTAAAAGCTCCAGGTAATTTATGTGCGCCCGCTCGGGAGGTCTCTGCTCCAGAGACCCCTCACCGGGCGACCTTCATAAATACCTCCCCAACCTGTCAGACATGCGTCCGTGGTGACCACTTTCCGTGAAAGGACAGCACCCATAGGCACACCTCGTACTAGAAAAGTCGGGTGCAGCCAGTGGCGTAATTCCATTACGTATTTCACAGTAACCATCACTCTTTTAGTTTTAGGGCGGCCACCCAGCGCTGAAACGCCCTCATGTGTAAGTGTCCCAGTCGTATGACCAGGATGGCTGACGCCATGAGCTCCGACTGTGCGAGAAGCAGCCAGTCGTCCAGGTAGGTCGCCAGGCGAATACCCTATTGTCTTAACGGGGCTATCGCGGCTTCCGTACCCTTGGACTGAGAGACAGACCGAAGGAGAGTACTCTGTATTCATAACAGATCCCCTGAAATGCGAATCTCAGATATTTCCTGTGTGGGTAATATACTGGGATGTGAAAATACGCATCTTTCAGGTCGATGTAAACCAGTCGTCTTGTCGCACGAGCCGCAGCAGAGATGTGTGAGTGAGCATTCTGAACTTATATCCTTTTAGATATTTGTGCAGAGCCCTCAAATCAAGTATCGGCTGAATTCCGTTCCCTCCCCGTTTGGGAACGATGAAGTACTTGGAATAGAAGCCGCCCTGACTCTGCTCGGCAGGTACAATAGATATAGCCCAATTTTCTAGGAGTGAGAGAATCTCTCTCTCCAGAATATGGGCTGACTCACCTCGGGCCTGCAAGTGCAGAATGCCCGAGAAACAAGGAAGGGTGACCGTGAATTGGAGTCTGTAGCCCCGTGTTACTGTCTTAAAAACAGATGATGTGAGCATCTTCCACTGCATGCTCCTTAGAGCCAGTGGAGATGTCACGTCTCTTCCCCTCTGAGTCTCTATGTGTTGTGTTGTGGGGCCCTCCAGTGTCTGAGCACTGTGGTGCCCCATTTCGATAATCCCCACTGACACAGCGCATGCGTGTGGCGGTGGTGCCCTTACGGCTCCAGCCGGCACTGCGCATGCGCGTGACGGTGGTGCCCTTACAGCCCCAGGCGGCACTGCGCATGCGCGTGACGGTGGTGCCTTCACAGACCCGTCAATTGTCCGCCCTTTGAGAGAGGTCGCAGCTGCTCTCAGAAGGGGAACAGTTGACGGACTGTTTATTGTTTTTATTGTTTTTCTTTTCATTTTTTGAGCTGCGCCCTTGGCTCGAAGCCTGGATGCGTCAGCGGAAAATGTTTTATGACAGAATAATCAATAAGTGTGTGACATGTGTTTATGCGGACTTGAGGATGGTGTTGAGGCATCTCTCGAGGCGGCAGGAACACATTTAGAGCTGGGGAACCATGGACTTCCAGCTCTGTCACAGAGGGGAGAAGGAAGGGCTGTCACGCCACCCGCTTCTTCTTGCTCGACTGCTGGCCAAAATTCTGGGTTGGCTGCGCCTGGGCTGCAGACGGAACCGGAGATTTTCTAGGCCAGCTCGTCCCCTGCCTGGGCTGGGGACTCGGGGGCGGACTGCGACCTCTGCGTTTTTGGTATTTTGAACCGAGCAGGGTCCGGGGCAGCTTGGACAAAGGGCTGCCGCTGCGAAGGCAGCGGCTGGGCCCTTCGAGGGAGGCAGAGGTGGAGAGCCTCGTCCTCCTTCTTTTTCGACTCGCATCTGCTCTGCATGGAGGCAAGAGCAGAGCCGAAAATCCCCTCGGGAACGATGGGCATGTCAAGCACATCCTCCTTTTCCCGGTCTGGGAGGTTGGTGAGGTTGAGCCATCTAGCTCTTTCCTGCACCACCATGATCCCCATTGTTTTGCCCGTGGCCTGGACGGCGCAGCGCTGGACACGGAGACAAATGTCTGTGACCGCGGCCAACTCGTCCAGAACGGCCGGTCCAGGATTACTCGACATATCCTCACAGAGCTCCGCTTGGTATGCGGTTAGCAGTGAGGAAACGTTCAGAGCCCTGGCGGACAACGCTGCGGCTCTGTAGGACTGTTCAGTCATGGTCGACTAGAAACGGTCCACCTTCGCTGGCAGCGTGGGGTTCCTGCTTGGTAGGAGGTGGGCTGCCACCAGCAGTTCCATCGGCGGTATGCGGAGCAGGACGAGCCTCTCCATTCCGTCGCAGTCTAGGGAGAAGGCATCCTGGATTGGGGCCTTGTTGCTAAAGGGTCGGTCCCTCCACGAGACCGACACTTCATCCAACATCTCCGGGAAGACCGGGAGGAGTTGCCTCCTTGTCCTCGTTGCTTGGGGAGAATGTTTCCCCTCGTAACAGAACCTGGCGGTCTCCTTGGCCATTTCGGGCCACGGGATGTCGAGCCTGGACGCAGTGCGCTGACACGCGGCCTGCAGGTCCATGCTCAGACAGGGCGAAGCTGGTGTGCTATCGCCCGGGAGAGCAGCCATCGTTCCCGGCTTTGCCGTTTGAGCCGATGACATGAAGATATCTTCTTCTTGCTCATCCCATCCGAATCAGACAGGAAGGACTCAGAGGTGTCCTCTTCGTTCTCCATGTAGTCTAATTCCAGGACATCCTCCGCGGGCGAGACCATGGTGGGGTCTCGCCAGGAGCTCCCGCCTGGTGAGGCGTGGGGCTCAGTTCCCGCGTCTCTTGCAGCCACGGGTCCCGGCCTGACACGGCGTGTTCGCCTCGTGGCGTGGAGAGGACCCGCTCGTAACAGGTACGTCGTTGAGAGAAAGGTGTTACCAACCCGTCCTTAATCCGGAGAAAAAGGGACGGTGTGGGTCCTTTGTTCTCAAAGAATATTGACTGGTGTGTCAATATACTAATCTTTTTCTCTCTCACGGAGAAGAAAAAGATTAGTATATTGACACACCAGTCCTCGCTACCGTGGTGTCGGTAGTAAGGGGAAGCTAGCTAGCAACAGGTGCGTAGCTAGCTTGAGAAAAATCAAAACCTTACCTTACTTTCCGGGGAAAGAAACGGCGAGGTCGATTTTAATACTAACTGGCGTTAGTATTACCGTCTTCTTGCGAAGCAGAAGGAGTAGCCCGTCGACCGAAATGTTTTGGATTTGGGTTCAGTCTGTGGACTGTTAAGCTTGTCCGGCTACTGTAGAGATGTGCTCTGAAGCGAGAAGAGGTGTTTGAATGAAGCATGCGTTGTGGCGCAAGCTACTTATAGGGGGTGATTCGTTGACGTCGAGATCACCAGCCAATCAGGATTGGCGTAATGAGATTGATGCTTCTGTTTGCTCTGCGATGAGGCGCATCCCATAGTGAGACATCGAACGGAGTGTTATGATTAGGCGCATTCACACTGCGGTACTTTTCCCACAAAGGTTCATGGGAACTTAGTTCATGATCGCGTTCACATCAAAAAGAGCCGGTACTAAAATTAGTTCATGCGAACCTTTTTACCCCCTCGAAAGTCCCTGCTAGAGAGCAGGGACTTTCGAGTTTTGTGAAGCCGCCAAGCTGCTGGGACTCCCAGCAGCTTCTACTGAAGCCAGTCCCAAACTCCGGGGACTTCCGGCCGGGGACTTTGGGCGGCAGTATACGCCGTGAAGTGGTTTGTGGCCTGCCAGTAAACCCAAAGCAGAAGAAGAAGAAGTGACGTCAGCGGCTTCATTTGCCTAATCCACCCCCAGGGACTTTTTCCGGTGTGAAAGCGATCTGTATTTAGTTCATGCGAACTAAAGAGTTCGCATGAACTAAGTTCGCATGAACCTTTGTGGGAAAAGTACTGCAGTGTGAATGCACCTAATGAGAACTGTTAAAATTTGGTAACAATAATTCCAGCAGATTTCAAAGCTGGTTCCCAAGAAAATATTTAACTCCTCAGCATAATAACATAGCCCAATTCAGAATTTGATCCCTCTATTCATTGTAAGCTTTTGAGGTCAGGTCGATGGATTCATATGAGACCACACTGAACCTAGTGGGAGCCAAGAGGGAGTATGGTTACATATGGCGATGAGAAGAATGTCTTGTCACTTGACGGTCTAGGTTTTGAAACCCAACTACAGACATGTACACTGGGGATAGGGAGGCTTTGTTGATGTGTCATTAGGGGAGGAGATTTGAATGCAAGGCAATAAGAAAGGGATGGGAATGAATGGAATAAATTAATGCAACATGTGTTTGTGGGTAAGACATTAACGTAAACAACAAGGAGTCAATCAAGCATGGCATGGGAAAGTGTTCTGTCCAAGAGAATAGATGTAAAAAAGCTGGTTCACAACAATGTTTGGTTGGAAACAAAAACTAGATGAAAAGAGTACTTGTCAAATATTTTTCTTCGTAATCTTTACAGACTTTCCATAAGCATAGGATATTGTAAACCTAATCTTGCTACTTGCCCATAAATGTTTATAAAACCACTTTTGGATATAACATACTGCATTATCTTCAATTCCCTTTTGTATCCATTCCATGTAGAAGTATTTTTCGAATTCTGCTTCATTTATTTTTAAAATGTACATCATTGCCAAATGAGAAATGGAACTGAGAAAGAACGGCCTTGTAAAATCGGAAGTGAATATAATGGACATAACATACATGTGAAAATGTATTAAGACGTGTGTGTGTGTGTGTGTGCGTGCGTGCGTGCGTGCGTGCGTGTGTGTGTGTGTGTGTGTGTGTGTGTGTGTTAAAGTCTGACCCCTTAAGTGCCCCAGCCCCTGCTCTTGCAGCTCCTGCAGGTTTGGTGGTGTTCACATACCGAAAGGTTACAGCTGTGTAATGAGAATGTCATGCTAAGTGCAGCCTGTGATTCCTCCAGAATCAGTCAAAGCAGCCGCAGGTCTGACAAAGAGCGGTTTGAGGTGAAGCGCAAACACTTTCAAAGTGTACCTGTGTAGTTTCTCTCTGACAGACAAGGGGATTCTCAAAGGAACTGGGTCTTGACATTGCAGGCTTTGGGGCACCTGAAGGACAGTTCTAGATCTTTACTATTTATGAGGCCTTGAAATAATGACAGCAGTAAGTGCTGCCTTCTGGGGGCTCCGTCCTGCCCACAGTCCTTCCACATGTCCAACGCAACTGATTAATGGCTTCATTGGAAAACAAAACAGATTATGAATGGGCAGCCACAGCCAGAGGTGGGAGAAGTACTCAGGTCTTGTACTTGAGTAAAAGTAGAAGTACTCAGATATTGTACTTGAGTAAAAGTAGAAGTACCAGAGTGTAGGAATACTCTGTTACAGTAAAAGTCTAGCATTCGTTGAGCGTTACTCAAGTAAAAGTAGAAAAGTATAGAGTGGTGCAGGGATGACATATTTACCCGGAAGTAAGCCGCGCTCGGGTTCCCTCGACAAAAAGCAATGGGGTTTCTCAATAGGATTTGGAAAATAGCTGGAAATAAGGTCTGTGGAAAACGAACCTGTTTGATAAATGCACGTTTTGTTCAGCCGGATAATATCCACATGTCTACCCTACTTTTATAATTGTTGAATCATAAATCGAATCACCAGAAGCAAATGCTAACGATATGCTATAAACGAACTACAGCAGGGTCACACAACTTCAATGTCACGCTAACTTAAGATCGATATTGAAAAATACAGATTCAAAATTGTACAAGTTGAAGCGTTTGTTTTAACAGTTTGCAAGAGTGCAGGTACTTTCAAGCAGAACAGGGGCAAACAAAGGAGTGTTTACGTGTTCGCGTAATGACGTACAACGTCCTCCACAACTTCTGTACTCCTGTTCAGCCACTTGGTAACAACCATCGTTTCTCAGACACGTCAACTCTTCAGAAATCACCCTGCTGATGTATTTAATGTCGTAGAACAAAACGTGATCCGTCTCTCTTGTGTCAACAACAGACCATATTTCCAGCCATTTTCCAAAATCCTATGTAGAAATCCCATTGACTCTGAGACGAGGGAACCGTAGTGGTAAAATGCGAACTCACTTCCGGGTTGTAGGACTGTCATCACAAACGGACGTCCCTTAACGTGATGCTCCGAGGAAAGGACGTCCCATTGCTCTTAAAACTAATTTCCTTCCTTCCTCTCTTCTCGTGGTTTCCTCATCATTAATCCAAATCTGTAAAGTAACTAAAGGTATTAAATAAATCTAGTGGAGTAGAAGTACACAAATTACCTCTGAATTGTAGTGGAGTACACAGTAGCATAACATAGTAAACTCAAGTAAATCAAAGTCTTTCCAAATTGTACTTAGGTACAGTACTTGAGTAAATGTAATTGGTTACATCCCACATCTGGCAACAGCATATCTGAATCTTGGATGGATTAAAGCCATATACAGGCAGGAAGTCTTATCGCTGCGAAGGGTGCTGTCCATTCCTCAAGGAGAAAGCTGAGTTATGTTCTTGAATGCTGCTGTAATCACGCTATCTTTCTGGTTTGTTTACACAGACGCTGAGCCCCAACAAATCACACATGTCATTAAAGTTGAATCACCAAACGCCTGCAATCGTTCAAGTCCCACAAGACATGTGTCTTGGCCGCCCCTCCAGCCACGGAGGTTGAGGAGGATCCCGATCTGCTGCCCAGGCTGGGGCTTGTCTTCTGTTCTTGCGCCACGTCTGCTCACATATAGTTCAATAAGCACACAAGCTATTTTCTTATAATAAACACCCATACTCATTTTATCTAAAACAATAAAATCGCTTTTACACTAAAACATAAATCACACACATAAAAAATCAAAAAAATAATCCCCAACATCTTTAAAAAAAAACCTCAAAATAACCCACCACCCTTCCTCACACACTCCCCATAACCAAACAACAAATCTATAACACAAATCTCCCACCTCTAACACTTCCTATTCCTCTATATTCTTTTTCTTTTCTTTCACATCTCCTCACCATCACCTCCTCCCCTTTTATCCATTCTTACATCCTATAAATATAACTATATTATTTCAATTACCACCATACTTTCCCCTCCATCTTATATCTTCCCCTAATCCCTATAACCTCCCACCCCCTCCCCCCCCCCAAACAATATAAATTAAATCCCATCAAACCAACAACATTACATACAATACTCCTATCAATTTCCCCTCCCCACTTCATCTTCTCAAAATTCTATTTAAGTATTTCAATACACCTCTCATTATTTTCATACAACCTTTATTATTATTTAATACAAGCCATCCTTTTTTTATATCATTTTTTTACACCTTTTTTTTTTTTTTTTTTACTTCCAGGTTTAAAGTTGTGTGTGGTGGGGGGAAAAGGGGGGGGGGTTACACACTCTCAGCCGAAAAACAATCTGTACAGTCCAGGTTTTCTTATCTGCACTGAAAATGGAACTTTAAACTTGCTATCATTTGAGTATATTTACTGGACTGCCTGCAGGTCTGTAACCGACAAAGAAAATAAATTAAAATTAAAAGCGATTCAGCAACTGATAGTAGAGCTGAAGCTGTGTTTACTGTATGATGTATGGAACATGCCAAAGTGTGGATTTGTCTGGACAGGTACGGAGACATGGCTGTCATTCTCTGGAACATTCATCTCTGACACTCCTGAGGTGTGGGTACTTAAATACAAAGGAAACAAAACAAGTGGGATGGTTTTAGTAATATTGGTAAACCATTTCATGTACATTCCTCAAACATATTTAACATTTCTCAATGTAAGGGGCTTCCAAGAGGAGCGCCCTTTGCCCTGCCTTTGGCAATCCAGTAAAGATCAGTGGAAGTGTGATGGGGTTGTCGAGCGCAACAACTGTGGTTGAAGGGAGAGGTCTGAGCCTCTAATCCAGGGGTGTCAAACTCAAGGCCCTGGGGCCAAATCCGGCCCGTGACTTCATTTTATGTGGCCCCACAAGAGCTTGCAAAGAATAATAAGTTTACTATACGGTTACATGCCGATTTACAGAAGCACGTTGCCCATACACTACATATCCCACAATGCATCTCAGATTTGACTTTTTTCTCAGAATTTGACTTTTTTTCTTCTAAATATGCCTTTTTCCTTAGAATGGTTTTTGTAAATGTTACTTTTCTTTCAAAATGTTACTTCATTTAAAAAAAAATCACTTATCTTTTTTTATTTTGACTTTTTTTCCAGAATGTGGCTTTTCTTTTTAAATCATTTTGTGAAATTCTCACTGAAGAGACTTGCAATTATTTGCCCTAGACTTCTGCTTTCAGACGTAGTTAATTATGTAATAATAGTATTTTATATATATGATATATTTATTTTTATATAGTCTTAAAGTTACAACTGGCCATAATACTGATGTGGCCCGCGGTGAAATTGAGTTTGACACCCCTGCTCTAATCTCATCATTGCAGCTTAAAGGAAAGCAGACAGGTTGAAATGGTTCTGATGCTTTGACTTTCCCACGGCACAGACAGTGTGGAGATCTTTTCTCAAGCTCCTGTTGCTGGTTAACGTTACAGTGCTGTATACAGCTTAACCAGCAGCAGTGCACAACTGCTTCAATTAGTCTGCTATGTCTATTTCATTCATTGATAACGTTTATATCTTACGTGCTCTTGCATTTACCCCCAAAGTAAGTACTACTCAGCGTTTACCTCTATTAAGCTTTACTTTGCTCATTTGCTGGTCAAAACAACTTGACTGAAACCAGGATATATTTATAAATCATATTAATAGTATATTGCTATCGGATTGGTTACAAGTCAAAAGTACAGTAATAGCGTGTCTACACCAGTGTTTTAAGAAGTACCCAGATCATTTCATTAAGTAAAAGTACAAATACTTTGTCAAAGTTCAAAATGTTTCTTAAGTAAAAGTACAAAGGTGTTCGCATCAAAATATACTTAAAGTACAATTGCTCATTCTGCACATTGGCCCATTTCAGAATAATATAAAGTACACAAGTATAATAAGCTAAATGTACTTTGAGTATCAAAACGAAAGTACTCGTTATGCAGAATAACGGGTGGCGCAGTGGTCTGTGCATCTGATCACTTTAGTGGTCAACAATAAATGCTACTGTTCAACACCTCAGAGGAATGTGCATGTTGAAGGCAGCAGTAGATCGTGGTTAAGTTGCAGAAATGTCAAAAGAGTGTTTGTATCACATCAAAACTTCTGTCAACTTTCTCTCCACTCGTGACCTAGTGCTTATATTTAACCTGTTGCAAACAATTCATAGCCATTATAGTACCATGTGTTCACTAGTTAGTTTAGTCCACACTCAAACTAAAGCCCAACAGTGAGCGCAGGTTGTCACGCCTTCTCCTGTTGGAACGTTGGTTTAGATGTGGGACAGCTGAAAGGCTTACCATTTGGTTTCGACCCTGCTGAATCTGGAGCATATGCAGTCATTTATGTGGCAAGGTATGAATCTGTCCATTTGGTTGACAGTTAACAAAAACAGTGTGAATAGCGAGTTTATTTATTATTTATTAATAATAAGATGGCGGTGCAGACATGCAGCAGCGGCCCCTAGCTCTCCCGAGTCTTTAGTGTTTTCAAGTGTTTTTAACGTTCGTCTAGTTCACCATCCATGCAGGAATACAGGCATGTAAACATTATTGTATCGACTGTGTCCACATGGATATTAGCCCAGTCCTGCAGCAGGGTATAGAGCAGTGGAACCAGGAGGTGGCTGCAATGTTCTCATTATTTTCTCGGACACCTGCCAAAAAAAGCAAGCCTTCTCCTTTTTTGTCAAGGAGTGAAACAGCTGTTTTTTGGGGTGCAGGAGAAACCCTGCAGAGCTGCATGTACACAGAGTGAAACTGCTGATGTGAAACATACTGTATCAAACTATAAAGCTAGACCACACTCCGACCTCCATGACACTGTGTATGTTAACCATGCCGCCCTCTGATATCTCCTTCCAGCTTCCTTCTGCCGTCACTAAATCCCTAAGTGGTTGCTAAGGCAACAATACTACTCCTCCATTTGGAAACACTTACAAATTAATTTGTCTTTACAACATCTTACCTCAAGGCTCACTTACTAACTCTTTCTTTGTAGAGGAGGGGATTTCCATGTGAGCGCCCACTGACAGGATAAAGACTGAACCCATATTCCCGCTCTGAGTTTTGGAGCTATAGTAATGTATACAGCTGCTGTAAGCACAGAGCACCATGGATTCATTCTGTAATGCTACTTGCTACATATTGAGCCTCGTTTTTCCCCTATGTGTGTACATTCTGTAACATGTTCCCCATTAAATGAAGTGTAACGAGCTATTAGTGGCTTTTGCCCAGCCTTTCCGTTGCTGGAATCTTGGCATGCAGTGACATCACTAAAGATGAATGTGACAGAGCAATTCGACAGGTTGTTAACAAGCAGCATTTAAACAGGATTATCACCAATCAAGAGGTTACACTGAAACTGAGCACAGCTGTAAAGCACTGTTAACGCTTGTGTGCAAGACTGTGTGAATACGACCTGGATAAGTGATTACCTTTTAACAACCATTGTAATTGGGCCTTTGTTTTTCTCCTCCCAATAACTCTTCTGTGAGGCTGAATCCTGCTCCTCTGCATGGGGCGGCTGTGGGTCAGGGGGTATTCCACTTATCGGAAGAAATGTGCTTCTATCCCCTCTTCCACTTTGCATTTCAAAATGTCCTTGGGCAGGTTACTGACCCCCACATTGTTCCCAGAGGCACGGCCATTGGTCAGTTTGTGACTGAGCATTCTATTAGATCCTCATGAGCCGCCCAGCCATCAGTGTGAATGTGTGGGGGGGGGCGGGGGCGGTGCATGCGGGCATGTAGTGTATTACATTACATTACATGTCACTTGTTAGACACTTTACCCACATTTGGAGTGGAGTTTCTTGAACCAGATCCAAAGATCAGACTAAAGCCGCAATATAAGTCCCTTCATCGTTCGCCAAGTAGGCAAACATGCACAGAAAGTCACTTGGATTTATCTGTGTGGTCTTTTCATAAATACCTGCCTCCTGAGATGATAAACCAATGAACCAATGACTTTGTGTTGGTGACCTCCAGTTACCCTAAAACCTGTGTTGAATTATGTTTGCATTTCCAATAAGCAGAATTCCAGCTTTTCGGCCGTGAAGAGCAGTTTTAAATGGATTACAAGATGCGAGACAGACTGTGAGACATAGCTCAGCCGACTGTTGGTGAATCCTTCACATGTGTTAAGGAGAAAGAACCTGTTCTAACTTTGGAGATGTTAATGCAAGAAGAGACAGCGATAGCTTATAATGTGTGATACTTATTCCCAAGTGTAAATCCTGCTCAAATGGGGAAATTGTTATCAAACCCAAAATAACTGATGACAGACAAACTGTTCCATGATATTTGGATGCATTGCCTATTCCTGATTCTCACATAAGACTTCATTCACACCTTTAGCCAACTCAGAAGAACTCTTTAAACTCACGTTGGGTTTATCCATGTCTGACCTTCTGACAGAGGCAGGGTAGACTTCATGCTCTACATTTTTCTTCGATAAACTATCAAATTATAATCTTCAACACGTTTAAGGACCTTATTAGGGAGCCACCGTACCTGCCGGTCATGAGCTGGCTCCGGGACGGGCTACAGAGCGGCTGCACGTAGTAGTTCTCCAGTTTGACCCCCTGCGCTGCCAGCCGGTCCAAAGTCGGCGTTTTGATCTCGGAGCCGTGGTACCCCACATCCCGGAAGCCCTGGTCATCCACCAGGATGAAGATGATGTGCGGCGGGGAGCTCGGCTTCTCAAACTCCTTCTCCCGGTTGCGCAGGTCGGCGTTCCAGTTATCCCACGACATCTGAACGCTCCACGTCTGAGAAACGATGAAGCTGAGAAACAGGGTGACGGGGACCCACAGCAGGAACATGATTCAGATAGATCCGGGTCCACACCTCCAGGCACGGTTACTGTCGGGCAGTGGGACGGTGTGTCCGAGTGGGAACGTGTTGCACATTTTCAGGGGGAGCAGCACCGCTTGGTAAGCGGGTATGCATCGTGTTCAGTGTTCAGTCCTCCTCTCCAAACATAGACTGTATGAGGCTCCAAGCACACTGACAGCTCAGCGGTGTGTGTGTGTGTGTGGGGGGGGGGCAGAGGCAGAGGCAGAGGCAGAGGCTACAGCTCTGTGGATGAACCCCCGGGGAGCCCAATACTCTGCATGGTGCAAACAAGTTCCAAAACTGTGTGTACAGAGGATGGGATATCGCCCCTCCGACTCAATAAGTTGTTGTCAAAAGACGTGCAGAGCTTCCAAAGAACGAGCAGACCGTGAAGCGGCTTGTGCGGTGCGTTCACGGCAGATCGTGTCCTCCATCCTGTCCCTGCTGGGCGGAGAGCGGAGAACCTGTGAGGAGTTCAGGCTCACCTTGGACGTGTTTCAGGAGGAGGCTGGTCCATGTGGACGCCCTGCAGCACGCTACACTTTGATGCGTTCACGAGCCGCTCGGAAAGCTCGTCACCCACGGTTTAGTGGGAAGTAACGCTGCACATTTCGTTTTCTAATGTATCTTTTGTTATTCAGCATATCTTTTCTCTTCTGTACATCCATGAAAAATCACATTTGTGTATCAGAATTAGAAACAGGTGTATTGCTAAGTAAGTTTACACATAGGCCTACAAGGAATTGTCCTAGGTGTATTTGGTGCATCCATGAACAGTCAAAAAAGATGAATTGAAAGAAAAAACACCATAAACTAAACAAGTGTAAACAATTAACTATTTTAACATAAAAATGTAGGGATACATATATGAAAATATATATACTACGTAAAGTATAATAAGACAAAATACTAATAAAATAGGTACAGAAATAAAATAAAAACAGCAGGGGAGATATATTTCACATCCTCCCTGGTGAAAGGAAGGTACACTGAGTGACATGTAGAGGTAAGGCTGCAAGAACAACCATTCTGCAAACTGTATTTAATTTACTAATTATGAGGGCAACAGACACTAATCAACACTGTCGTAAATGCACCAGTGTTGTATTCATTTCAACTGCAGTCCTATGTTGAGATTTTTTGAAACCAGCGATGACACCACACACAAAGTAAAAAGCATTCTCAAGACACAAGCCATAAAGAGACGCAGGAAACAGATCAGCTGTGTATTACATTCACATTGTACACTTTACAGTACATCGAGCAACAAGAAAACTGCCAAGCAATATTTATTTTTTTGCACATGCAGAGCAGCAATAGGAAATGTCTGAATGTAGCGATCGGAGATGGAGATCTTGTTAAACATTTTTAAAAGATGCAGTGACAAGGCAGTGAAATCCTGAATTGTCACAATGAACACATGAGCCATGCAGCACAGACCTGAACAACTCAGAAATAAAAGATTAGACCAAATTGTAATAAAGTGCAAGTCAGTACTCATATATACAATGTCCGTGCAAAGCAACAACAAGATCCAGAAACATGCTGCATATTAAAAAACTAACCACAACATTAGCCAGAGGTGGGAGAAGTACTCAGATGTTGTACTGGAGTAAAAGTAGAAGTACCAGAGTGTAGGAATACTTTGTTACAAGTAAAAGTATTGCATTCCAAAAGTTACTCAAGTAAAAGTAGAAAAGTATTAGCATCAACATATAGTTAAAGTACCAAAAGTAAAAGTAGTCATTGTGCAGATTGGTCCATTTCAGAATAATATATATTATATATATTGTGTATACAGTATGTATGTAATGATTGATCATCAAAGTGTTCTCAAAGCTGGTAAAGGTGCAGCTAGTTTGAATGACTTTGTATACTGCAGGGTTGATTATATTTCACATCGTTAATCCAGATCTGTAAAGGTAATACATATATGTAGTGGAGTAAAAGTACACTATTTACCTCTGAATTGTAGTGGTACAAAGTAGGGGAAATGGAAATACTCAAGTCAAAGACTACTTAGTTACTTCCTGTGACAGTAGCACAACATAACAACTGTTTCCAGGGAACTGTGAGCAGTGATGCACACTTGTTGCTGCCATGTTTTTTGGTTCATGATGAGTAAAGTTGTTTTGTCATTATTGTTGGTGAATTATATTATTGAAGACATCTATTGTTAACCTACCGTTAGGCTTTTGATTATTACTCTCCTGCCAATTCTAATAATGTGACAAAAGGCACACGGTTCTTTGTTTTACAGGGTTAAGTAATAGGGTTATTGTTCCTTCAGATTTGTCACCAAGTTCTGGAAGTAATAAGTAGCACTTCCAGAACCTACATCAGAAGCAGAAAAGATGGATGATCGGGGAACATAGAGGTACCGATACCTGTTATTAGTCTTTCCCAAAACAGGTGACATGTTTGCAGGTACGCGTGTAGTTTGTGTACAAATATTGAAAATCTTAAAAAGTAAATGTAGCCTTTCAGCATGAACAGCTTGATCAGGATTAAGATGTTTGTTGATTAAAGCTCCATAACTGCCAATATTAGCATGATGCTGCTGGGCTGCCATAAAGAGGCCTGCTGTGCGCCACTGAATCAGGCAGGAGGTGTCCGGGGCCTGGGGGCCTGTACAGTGTACCTCTGAAAGACCCCTCACATGCTAGGAATATGAAGCTGCTGGAAATGCATGCTTGCACAACACACATGAACAAACAGCCGTAAAACCAGTGGTATTTACACTTGAATAAATGTTCCGTTTGACAAAGTTGACAGATTGGAGCGTCCAGAGCAGGGGTCTCCAACCTGTTATAGGATGAGAGCTACTTTCAATAAATAAAACAAGTCATGAGCTACTTTTACTCCTCTTTTTTTTGTTGCAGTGTATATATTTAGCACATTTTAACATTATTATATGCGACCTTTAACCTTTGTGTGCTGTTTGGGTCATGTGGGACCCGTTTACTAAAATAACATTTATGCAATTAAATTATTTTAACCTGCTTTATTTAGGCCTCACCTCACCTCCTCTAGGGGGGTCCGGGGACATACACCCCCAGGATAAATGTTGAAGTTAAATGCATCAATCTGGTGCACTTTGAGCACAAAATGAATGTATGGACACAGCTCTCAACACTCATGAAAGAGAGCTGTATACTTTTCAATAATCCAAAAATCTTTAGGATATGATCACAACCAATAACAAATCATTTAAACTTGTTTATTCTTATCTTATGTTACCTATAGCATTCTTTCTTCTTATTTATGCATATTTTACTAAGCACTCCCCTTTGAAACTGTTTATTTTAATTTGTTTTACTGTCCTATAAAGTACACATTGGAATGATTTCTTACTTAATTTTTTACAACTATATTAAATAGATGAAGGTGTGCATTGGAAATATTTGTTTACAGAGATGACCAAAGAATTTGAGAAACACTGAGATAACTTAGACTATTATATCCAAAACACTCAGAGTCCTTTCCCTCACTGATCTGTAGTTATCAGCCTCTCAGTCTGACAGGAGAGAGCTCTCCCTCTCCTTGTCGTAAAAACAGCTTCTAATATCTGTTAGCTCTGAGCTAGCACCAGATGCTAACAACAAAAATCCCCGTAACTGGTCTCTCTCTAGCTCTCTCTGTCTCGCTCACTCACAGAGGATGTGTGCTCCTCCGTGGCGATGACGGCTTGCGTTAACAATAAATAAATAATAAACATATTTGTAAAGTGAGGGGGACACAAACAGTCCCCAGTGGACATTACGCCATGCATGTGTGTGCAGTTTTAACATTAACACGTGCAAGAAATATATATGCAAGTTGCAACACACACACAGTAAAACTCTGCCCCTCATGTTGTATCGTGTTGTATAGGCTGGCATGACTAGGCTGTGTTCAATGGCGCTGATGTGGTGTAGATTCTGCCAGAAGGAAAATCACGGTCACACTCCTTATGAAGCGGTGAGCTGCCACTCCACATTGCTTTTCTTCCCGACTGCAACGCTGGTCCCGCAAATCAAGCAAGAATGTGATTGGTTGATATTCATTGTGGGGGGTGGGGGGAGAAGGGGTGTTAGATATAGAGTTAGTAGGTAGAGTTCGCTATGATTGAGGTTTCGTTTATGCATAGGGTAGATTCTTTTAATTTCATTTCCTTTTTTTGTGTGTATTTTTTACATTTTGGATTTGCTTGGCGAGCTACTTATTGAGGCTCGCGATCGACGTGTTGGAGACCCCTGGCCCAGAGCAAACAGCAAGCAGAGAGCCTCCAGCATGTCTACACATGTAACCAGAATGAGCATACATTTATGAATCATTGCAGAGAATGTTGGAATGAAATGTGTTCAGTTCCTCCTACTTTGAAGTAACAGTAATAGATTCAAATCCAATTCACTAAATGGCATTATAAGGAGACATACAAGTCATGCCAAGTCAGGGTTGAGGATGTCTTCCAGAAACAATTCCGCTCACTCCAACATTTCAAGCTTTCTAACATCCTTAAGGAGCAGCATGAACTCATCCGAGTCACCGCTCACCGGGCCAACCGCTGTATTACCAGGACAGGAAGTGAGTAGCAGGGAGGGGACTGTTTGCCGTCAACCATTACAACTAGTTTAGGCTAAACCGATGCCAGGCCCGATGTTTCCGAGAAATCCTTCTTTCTTTTTTTTATGGTTGCATAAAACAGCGGGAAAGTGCCCAAACAGACTGCTGCCAAATCAACCCTCCCCCACTGCCCTCCACCCACGCCTGACACATACTGGCAGAAGACTTTTCCGAGGTAACTTTCTGGCCTCTTGGTACATGCCTGATACCTATTATGCAGTGTTGTGCATATTGTTGGAAAGCTTTTGATAGGGATGGTGGTGGGGGGAGTC
The DNA here is from genome assembly GCA_036324585.1 of Champsocephalus esox. Lineage (NCBI taxonomy): Eukaryota > Metazoa > Chordata > Actinopteri > Perciformes > Channichthyidae > Champsocephalus > Champsocephalus esox. Next base: position 23,545,870 of record CM070489.1, read on the forward strand.
TTATTCAATTCCACACATTGTTTAGAAGGAATGCCTTTAACCTGTTAAACCCCGAGCCTGTGTTTCAGGTTTCAGGCTCGAAAATGACATTCCCAGAACAAATGACTATAACTTCACTTCTAAAAGGTTTATATGAATAATTGTTGTTGTCAAAGCAAGGTTAAATCTGTGAGTTGGATGTAGAAGTGTCAGAATCAATATAACTTTTTCTGTGTCAGAGTAAATTTAGATGGAACATAGCAAAAAAAAAGTAAATTCCTGTCTCCGCCTAAAGAAAACCCATTACTTATAGTGAAGACCAACCTTGAATGATGGGTTAGTAGCCTAAAAGCTTTAGGAATCCAAAGTATAACATATAATAAGTACCCTGTATCAATATTGAGGCAAAACAAGTGACATTTGACCTTTTAAGAGAGGTTTATGTAAATAAAGTCCAGGCGGAATAAGCTTTGGGCACATTTGGGCACATTTGGTTCCATCAGTGCCATTTGACCTTTTTCAGGTACCAGACTATACATATTATTGTATTATATTGAATCATCACTATAGGTATTCATTCCACCCAAAAAAAATTTAAAAGAAATGTCTTCAAAAAATGTTAAAAATATTTGTGTGTGTGTGGAGGTGTGTGTACGTGTAGGTGTGTGTGTGTGTGTGTGTGTGTGTGTGTGTGTGTGTATGTGTGTGTGTGTGTGTGTGTGTGTGTGTGTGTGTGTGTGTGTGTGTGTGTGTGTGTGTGTGTGTGTGTGTGTGTGTGTGTAGGTGTGTAGGTGTGTATGTGTAAGTATAGCTGTGTGGGTATGTAAGTGTAGCTGTGTGGGTACGTGTAGGTGTGTATGTGTAAGTGCAGCTGTGTGTGTATGTAACTGTAACAACGCACCATACAATAAAACTACACTGTAGGTCATTGTGTGTAGGTGTACTTGCACAATAAAAAAACCCGGAAACATAGGTAACATTTGACTCCAACTGGGGCAGATTTATTTCAAACATTTTACCAACACACCATAGGCATGTAAAAACAAACATTGTACCAACGTACTATACAATACAATCACACTAGGTATATAAAAACAAGTATTATTTTTTTTAAATAAACACTCGCTAAAATGTTATACCTACCTGAACTTTAAACCTACCTGAATTTTCCAGTATTTAGGTCGTGCCACTCCCTGAAACAGTTCCTTTTGACAGTGAAGCACAGAGGGACCTGGCACTTCCTGCAGTACACAGGTGTCTTCACCCTTTTGAGTCCAGCATCTAGGCACCTCCCGCAGTTCTTCCTGACCTCGGAGGCATCTAAAGTGACTAAGAGACATTGGATTAACTTTAAGCAGCATTTTTATTCCCTTGAACACAAGCTTTGATCACAAAACAGCAACGGTAAGACATAATTATTGTTATGGTTTTGAAAACTGTTGTTTTTTTTCTTCTCTGTTCTGGCTGCTAGCTCAGTGAGTTCGTGTCCTACAGTGATGATATTTATAACCAAATAATCTGCGGAGTATCAGCTTTCAGATGATATGTAGTTTATGCAGAAAATATTAAGTTTTAAAGATCGTTTTTGTTAGTTAGCACCGGAAGTAGCATCTGCCCGTTTTAGCTAAATGCTAACGCTTCTTGTGAGACTTGTGTTTTGTTTCTGTAAAAATGGTTTGTATTGTCAGTTAGTTGGGATTCTTCTCGTTAATCTGGTATCACACATTAATAGTTTTTAAATATTAAGATGCCCTGAGACACAGTGTTGCTGGCGGGGACCTTCGGGCTTAAGTTACACCATCTTAGGTTACTGCAGTGGGAGGACAAAGACTGCAAATACTTTGTCAGTTCTGCAGTTTAGAGGATTTTTGGAAAATTATGCATAAATCAATGCACTATAAATACTTTGTAAAGACTAGTTTACTCCACAGGCAGATAATCCACTGAGGCTGACATTGAGCAGCCACATTATATTTATAATCTGTATGATTCTGAAGGAATTGTTGCAGGAGGAATAGAGTGGTATAGTGATAATGTATTTGTGTAGGCATATGGGCTCCCTAAAATAAAAGCAACATTATTTTTGCCAAGGCCCACCCACTCATTCATCCAAATTGACCGGGAGAAAATATAGTTTACCACATTTTTATTTTTGATTCTAAAAATTAACAATTCAATAATAAAATAAGAGCAAAACAATTTATACAATGAAAACCAACAATAGTAAATGTAATCAGGCTTCTGCTGTGTGAGATGTTCTGTCCAATCACAACCAAGCCCCCAGGAAGTGCTCCGGACTCTGTTCCGACAATTCGTAGTGTCCAAACGGCGGTACTGCAACTTCCGTATCAGTCCGTGATGTCCCTGGGCCCAGAAAGACTTTTTCCCATTGACTAACATTGGGAAAGTACGGAGCCCCCTAGGGGACATGGAGAAGAAAAAAAAATGATTTGAAAAAAAAATGCGAGATCTCCCAATACTTTTGCGATATCTCGCAAAACCCCGTTGCAGTTTGTAGACGGTCCCTAAGCACTCCTCTCCTTCCTCCAGCTGCAGATTGTGACCAATTATTGATGTTTAGCTTGGATGACGGCGTATATCGAACTGTTCTGATCAAAACGACTCTGTAGCTAGTTGTCTACCTTGCTATGATTGTAAAGTCATGTTGTTTGTATTTTTACAACGTTATGTTCATGAGTTATTGATCCTTGAAATTCGAATCTGTCAATAACTCAGCTCAGAGGAACGTGCATGTCCCCTTGCTCTGAGGGTTTTCTTGAGGTATCTTTACTTTTGTGAAACCCTTTTATATATACAGTCTATGTGTGAAACCCGTGCCTATTGCCAAGCACTGATGTTATATATTTATATTTAAGGCCAAGCTCAAAGTAAAATCGATGAACCACTCCATTGTTGTGGTTTCTGTGTTGCCGTAGCAGCCGAACTGACCAGGAAGTACTAAATGAAAAGTATTGCGAGATCTCGCAAAGGGGTTTTGCGAGATCTCGCAAAACATTTATTTATTTTTTTGTTCAAATTATTATTTATTTTCTTCTCCATGTCCCCTAGGGGGCTCCGTAGGAAAGAGTGGTCTGTAAATCGTTGGATAATTTTTTTTAACCTAATAAACTACCCAGTATGAACATTTGTATAGCCCTTATTAAAAAACATTAGGTCATCAAGTTGTAAAATGTGCACATAGAGTTATTATTATTTTCCTCGGCATTATGAACGTACATCTAACCCACGGGACCGCGTCACCAGGCACGTTCATGTGACGTATTCAGTACTATTTAAGTTTTACCTCTTATTATACATCCATGAGTTTTACCCTCGTGGTTTTACCCATGGATGCACAATAAGAACGGACCCATGTCGCCTTACTGCCAGTCCCACGGAGCTGCAATAATGGATATATTGCACATGTTTGCTCTAATTCATCATTTTTTAAATCTTATACTACATGGGCTGTATGTATGATATACATATTGTAGCGTAAATGTTGTATTAAATAAAGTTAATATTACCGACGTAGATTAACGTCCTTGTAGCTTCTTATTGCACTTGCAATATACCATTAAGGGATTTAACGTAGCTGTTTGCTATTACTATATAATACCACGCAGGGATAAGCCATTTTGTTTCAGTAATTCTTTGATTGCATACCCTTTAATTTCATATGGCAAAAACAAATATATTGTACCTTATTTTTACAAGTGAAATCAGTTGATTGTGACCTTATCACAAAAAGTCAGTGACATGATACATCCTGCTTTGTAATAATGCTGAAATCGTCATGAGTCATGCATTAATTAATATAATATTAATATATATAATATGAATCCTTATAAAGTTTCATCATGATTCTATATACAATTATAGAGTTGTATGTAATATAATATAAAAATTAAATTTGTGTAGTCTTCGTAAGAATATGATGAAAATGGGATCCAGATAGGGTGCTGGACTTCGAAGCAAGTTCGAGTCCCACTGCAGTCAGCATGTCGTTGTGTCCCTGGGCAAGACACTTCACCCCAAATTGCTCCTGTGGGGATTGTCCACAGTACTGAATGTATGTAAGTCGCTTTGGATAAGTGTCTAACAAATGACATGTAATGTAATATGACAACTCAGGCTACATGTACCGCATTTTTCTAAAAGATGATCACCAGTAACCCCTTCATTTTTCAATATATTTTTTATTCTATCTAGGTCCCAATGTGTGGATAATAGGGAGCAGCTACATTCGACGTGAGGAAGAGAGAGCCAGACACACCATGGGAAGCAACCTGGGCCTCAATTGCCATGTGTGGTGGTTTGGCAAGGGTGGTCTGAGGTGGAGGAACCTTCTGCCCTTTTTCTATCAGTCCTTTGGAGGAAGAAGAGTCCCGGATGCAATTTATAAAAAACAAACTTGGTGGGAAAACATGCGGTCCTCCACGCAAACTCTGACCCATGCGTACGCACTAAGCACAAAAACGGGAGAGACGAGAAACTGCGACACCGTTGGCAGAAGGAAGAATGGATAGAAATATGTGGAAATAATACCATAAATATAATGTTACCTCTCATTTATCATATATGAAGAAATATTTTTCACAAATTGATTAAAGCCAATCTTAAAATGATTTAACAAACGCCTGTTTGAGACTCCTCAGTGCACACAAACACAACTTGGAGAAATAAATAAATACGGAAATGTTATTGATCACCCCTCGATTATGTTCTCTTGTCAAGAAATGTATTCTCATAAATGATGCGGTAAACAGAAGGACAGAATTACTTTAAACTCACGCCGTTTTGCATTACTATAGGTTGTATAGACACGAGCATGGTTTTATATAATCATGTTTAATCATGTTTTATGCCGTTCGCCAATAGCCTAAGTCGCTCGTAAAACACAGGAGGTATGGAAACTAAGAACACCATATGTGGTAAATTGTACAGCGAATATAACACAACACATTAGTTGTATTTCCTGGTGGATTATGGATATATAGTTGTGTTGGGTTCAGAATTCCAGAAAAGACAGACAACTTCTAAGTTTAACTATTTATTGTAAAGAGAGCAAAAGATATATATTCACTTGGCCAAGGACTCATCACGTCTTTGGGAATCACAGGCAGCAAAGCTGTAATCTGTAACCACCAAATCTGTCAAGAGCCTCGAACCTCATGCGACAATACATTTTATTACACAGGGCGTTGCCCGTTCATTTATGATTGGTCAAGACTAGCTGAAGAGATACCACGGTTTAGACTTGGTTCTCTTTGGTTGGTGTGCAGACTAGAGTCTCTTAGCAAAACGATCCTCCAATCAGCATTCAGCCGGCCTGTGGAAGTCCCTCCCTAATCTGGCACCATCATACGTAATTTGTTTTGAGGAAGCTTCTACAGAAAAGTGGAATCTTGGTCATACTGATTCCCAGCTATGCGTGGGCGCAGAGCTAACCCAGGCGGCCAGGCCATAGCATCAATAACTCATTGTTCCTACAGGTCCTGCATCTGGCTTCTGCTACTTTCTATTGCAAGCTAGAACGTTCTTCTGACTATTCCCCTCATTGGTATCTAACCCATCAGAACCTGGGATTAGTGATTGTGTCTATTTATTCTATAGTCATACCAATCGCATGAGCAGAATTAGCTGTTCTGTTGCCATTTCCATCTTCTTCATGCAGTCAGTCAAAATGAATGGGCGTTACGCATTTCGAGTTGATTGTGATTTATAAAGGGAAACCGGCGTAGGATGTGCCGTACGCAAGCCCTGCGCCGGTACGGAGTCTTTTATGAATCGGAAAATGTCTGTGCGTATTTATTTGCTTTGTCCTACGTATGCAACCTTCCCACGTCAATCCTATGCAAGGCTTATAAATGAGGCCCTTGGTCACTCTGCCCAAGACATCTGACATGTACAGCTGAGCGTGATTTCTCCAGTGTTAACAGAATAACAACTGCCAGTAGAAGCACTATGCTCACCACTCGCCTGTGATCGCTCTGTCTCTTAACTTTGATAGAGATCTTGGAGTAACTCTGGACTATGACGAATGTATTGATATTTTTAAAAGCAAACCCTGCCGTCAACAGCAGAGATGTGATACAGTTGAGACATGTGATAGTATTATCAGAAATGTTCAGAAATGTTAAACTCAACGTTTTCACAGCCTTTCTCCTATTGAATCATCAAACGTTTTTTAAATATATTATTGTTGCCATGTTGTATGAGCATTGCAAATAAATACGTCACCACACCGGGGCGAGAGCTGTGTCCGGGTCCTCGGCAGTAAGTCGGACCCATTTCCGGTGAGGGTTGGCCTCCGCCAAGGCACCAATCCTGTTTGCAATATAAATGGATCGGATTTCGAGGCGTAGTCGTGGGGGAGGGGGGGGGTCTGCAGTTCGGTGGACTAAGCATTGCACCACTGCTTTTTGCAGATGATGTGGTTCTGATGGCTTCATCGGTCTGCGACCTTCAGCACTCACTGGATCGGTTCACAACCGAGTGTGGAGCGGCTGGGATGAGGATCAGCACCTCCAAATCTGAGGCCATGGTTCTCAGCAGGAAACCGATGGACTGTCCACTCCAAGTAGGGAATGAGTCCTTACCCCAAGTGAAGGAGTTCAAGTATCTCGGGGTCTTGTTCTTGAGTGAGGGAACAATGGAGCGTGAGATGGGCCGGAGAATCGGAGCAGCGGGAGCGGTACTGCAGTCGCTTTACCGCACCGTTGTGACGAAAAGGGAGCTGAGCCAGAAGGCAAAGCTCTCTGTCTACCGGGCCGTGTTCGTTCCTCCCCTCACCTATGGTCATGAAGGATGGGTCATGACCGAAAGAACGAGATCGCGGATACAAGCGGCCGAGATGGGTTTCCTCTGCAGGGTGGCTGGTGTCTCCCTTAGGGAGAAGGTCAGAAGTTCAGTCATCAGAGAGGGACTCGGAGTTGAGCCGCTCCTCCTTCGCGTCGAAAGGAGCCAGTTGAGGTGGTTCGGGCACCTAGTTAGGATGCCACCTGGGCGCCTCCCTAGGGAGGTGTTCCAGGCACGTCCAGCTGGGAAGAGACCAAGGGGTAGACCTAGGACCAGGTGGAGGGATTATATCTCTTCTCTGGCCTGGGAGCGCCTTGGGACCCCCCCAGTCAGAGCTGGTTGATGCCGCCAGGGAAAAGAAAGTTTGGGGCTCTCTGCTGGAACTGCTACCCCCGTGACCCGACCACGGATAAGCGGGAGAAGATGGATGGATGGATGGACCACACAGGGGACTAAAGATGAAATTATTTGTTTTTCTCCCTCGTTTTAGCAGGCTGCAATTGTCTGATTTTATATCTGCTGCGCAAATACATTTCATATTAAGACTAGAATATCTAGAAACGATTAAGACATGTAGAGCTAACATGTTCAGAGCTGTTGTGCCATTTGAAACTACCGGAGCACAGCCTGACGTAGGTCTTCTCCAGCCCAAATCAGCAAAGCTTATGAGTGTGAAACAATATTACAGTATCTGCTGCCCACAGCTGCTTTAGTGTGAAATGCTCAGGAAATCTCTGCAGCATCAGAAGGAAGCAGCCTGATGATAAATCTGCAGCCTCTGTAAAGGGCCGGCTCAGAGCCCAGTGCCATTTACGCACGGCCGCTCACACAAGTATTAACATTTGTAGAGTCTACAAATGTGGAGAATGTGATGGTTGCCAGGCAGTAGCAGACCACACAGTTGTCAGGCAAACGTTTCCATGACATGCTGAAACTTAAAGCTTAAACCACTTTTCATGTCCAAAGTATATATATTTTCACTTGTTTGACCAAATTGTCATTACCTTCTCATTTAGGAGAAGTAGGTGCCAAGTAGGAACTGCCGAAACATTTCCACTCATTCATAAAAGCTTCTTGCCAGTGTAAAAGCTGTAACTCTTTTGGCAGCATATTGAGAATGTCAACATTTCCAAGCACTCCTAAAGTTAGCAAGACGGTCCAATGAGCCCAGAGTGTGAAAGAGTCAGTGCTGCAGTGTTGACATGAAGATTACAGATCACCCTCATGATCTGTGGCGCTGGTATTGTGTCAGACATTCCTGAGCCAGTGACAGGGCAGGTGGAGTCTGCTGAGCTGCTGTGCAGTCCCCCGCCCGTCAGTGAAGATACACTTTGATCCGTGGATAGAAAGGGAATGTCAGCTTTACCTGACTGCTGTTCTGCTAACACTTCATGTCTATCAGTCATTTTAGCTCAACAATAACTTACAAACTGTGAGACAAAGCAAAGCATTGTTCAGGAAGGTACCTCGTATATGTTAACTTGATAAGCATGTCAGAGGCTGATCCTTGCGTGGATGGATGTAACATGATCTTGAAATGATATACGATTTATCCTCTCCATCACTGGCCCACAATCCTAACTGACTGCCCAATGCTTTGTGTGCATGTCAGACATGTCCCGGCTCAGAGAATAGGCCCTGTTTGTTCCTGCTCCACTGAGTTCAAGCACAGATAGAATCACTGTCTGCTGCTCTGATTGTCCTCACCTGTCACCACAGAGTAAGGGGTCGGACAGCTTCAATATGTTCAGATACAGTTTGAACAGCTTTCAGGAAGCACAGTGGACGTGTAAGGGACTGTGGAAATGAGTACAGGTGAAATGGAGGACATTTTTGTTGAGTTTGAATTTTGCTGGAGAGTAGTCAAGATTTTGGGAGATAATTGATCAGTTTCTCATCTGTGATTTATTGTTTTAAAGAAGTATATATGTCTATACCATTTTTTCCATTTCTTTAAATGTGGGGTGAAGACCCTCAGCATCCTCAAAGATGATGCCTTGGCCTATTTTGCTCGTTTAAGTAGTGATTATACCTTTGAGAAATAAGAAAAACGGTGTGACTGGAACACAGAATGCTCCATCACAATTTGCACTTTGTTTATTTAACTCCTTTATAGATTAATAGGTAAAAGCTGTAAATGTGTTGAGGCTGAAAGGGACATGATGCAGGATTTGGTGGCTTGTAGTGTTGCAGTTGCACAATGCAGCAACTGAATAACCCTCCGCTCACCCCTTTCCATTGCGAGACTGCAGAAAAAGGCACCTTTTGCAAAACCGTTGCAGCGCTGTGGTATCTTTCAGTATTACACCCCTCAGACGCCAGCCTTTGCATAACACTACTTTAGAAACATGGAAATCCAAGCATTGGTTGACGTTAAGTTTAATAACAAGCATGTCAAACAGTGTCTCAATTTGAATATGTCCCCTTAGTACACTGCCCTGTGGTGCTCTCTCAACACAGTGCGTGAATTTCCAATATTTAGCGTTGTTTCAAATTGCACAAGTTAGTGTGAACCCACCGGAAGAGAAGTTTGCCCCCATAAGCTAGCTAGATGGTTCGCTGAACCAAATCATTACAGAGAGTGCGTTTCGCAGGAAATCACAGCTATTAATTGTTTCAGATGATCAGGGACAATTTACTGCCCTAGGCGAGATTAGTAGAAAAGATAAAGGTCAATAGAGTATCCAATATAACACAATAGAATGGGGGATGGACGTCACATCCTCTAGGGGGGTCTGGGGGTATGCCCCCCGGGAAGACTTTTTTGAACATTTTAAAGTACAATGCTTCAATCTGGTGCACTTTGAGCAGAATTACTACTAGATCTAGGGGATACAACTCTAAAACACCCATATGAAAAAGATCGGTTTACATTTTAATCATCAAATAAGTATGTGAACTGAACCAACAACCTACCATAGCCAATAACAAATAAATGTAACTTATTTTATTTTTGTTGTTCTTTCATATCTTATTTGACCTATTAACATTTATTTATTTATGCATATTTTTTTATCTCTCCAGTTTTAAAAGATATGTCTGGTTTACTGTCCTATAGTTTACATTGGAATGATTTAAAACCTGTTTATCCCAATAACTTTAAAGGAGTGCCTTGGAAATATGTGTTTACATAAATTGTGATCAAAACGTTTCAATCCACTGAGATAACTTAGACTAAAGGCCCTGACACACCAGGCCCAAATCGGCTGTTTTCGTTAGTCGGACAACGAAGCGTGCCCTGTCGCCCAAACTCAATTTGGTGTGTCCCGCACCGTCGGCCGTGACATGCCTTATTTGGCCTTTCATGGCTGACGCATGGCCGATTCAACATGTCATTCACAGCGCGTCTTGGTCACAGAGAATAGTCCTCTTGTGTCAAAAACAAACACAGATGAGCTAACATTCATATACGTATAATCAACTTTTCATGGCTATATTATGTCATAGTGTCAAGTTATAACCAAGCATTCACAACTCAACCCCAGCCTGAACTACTGACCTAGCATAGTGCTAATTATTTAATCCAAAATGACTGGATAATGAATATGTTAGTGCCTCCGTCAGGTAAATAATTTCCATATAGGCGATGTAATATCTATTGGTGTTGGCTTCTGTTGTTATTCCTGTGGTTTCTGTTGGCCACGTGCACAGCTGGTCCCAGTGCAGCGCAGCTAGCATAGCCGTTGCTTAATGTGTTATCCAGCTGGCTCGGATGACTGGATCAACAAGACCTGTTTTTGTTTGGCACACTTTCAGTTAGTGTGCCCCTTTTCACCAAATCAGGTCCAGCACACGGGAAAGCCATCTGAGAGGGTCCCCAGCCGGGGGCCGGAGTGTTCCTCAGTGGATGGTTGATGTCTGTACGGTATTATACAATGTTAACATCTGCCAGCAGAATAGAATTATGAATTGCAATTTCAGGTAAAATGTTCCCTCTTGAGGCTTGAGTGAGGATTCTGGCATCAGGTCCGTTTTTTCCTTTGGTTTAAAGCCAGATTCTGATGGCCTCTTCAGCAGATCTGAAAGCTTTATGTCTTTTTGTGATTCAAGTCTCCCTGCTGGCATTAAAGAACCATAATGGGCGAATCAATGGCTAGGGACTGAAGCTCAACGTGGGTCGAGAAGTTTGAAATAGATTCTGCTAAACGTTGCTTAATAGCTGTCCTTATGCCTGCTAACAGTTCATTGTTGCATGGTTACAAGCGTGTAATGGGATTTGAGAATTTTCTGACAATTCTTGCTTCGGTCATTACCAGGTTAGACACATTTTCGTTTCCAGTTAGACTTTTTTGTTTGTATTTTTTGTCTAAATGCCGATTCTTATTCATCTTCTTAACATCTTGGAATGTTTGTTTTCTTCCAGTTTTGCACCGGCTGCATGGAAACGCCGTCAAGCTAATCAAGATCTTGAAAGGCCAGATAGTCTTTGCTGTCAGCTCTTTGTGGTTATATATTTTACACAAACCAACCAAATGGTGGCTATGATTCTTAATTTGACTGTACCTGTACTTTAAGAGGCAACTAGATGTGTAGTTCTAACATGCTAGAAGCCAGAGGAACCTTCTCTAAATAAACACAGATTTAACCGTTTGAATATAAAAAATGAAAGACCTTTTAAAGCACTTGCTGATGTTGTATTCACTCAACAACCTCCTCCCCTCCCCCCCCCAGTCTGTTTGAGGCAGACCACTCCACTGAGACTGCCTCCTGGTTTTCACAGAGGCAGCCTTCCTCTCCTTCATTGTCCTCCTGCTGGACCTTTCAGCAGAGCTCTGCGCAGTGGACCTCTCCGCACACCGTAAGCTCATCCTTGACAACAATGAGCTGCTCTTTCTTCCAGTGAGAGCATTAAGAGCTCACTATACTAAATTAAGAGTTTGTCAACCACATCAAAAGCGTTTTGATCACACTTTAATGATTTGGCCATGTATTTACAACAGTCAAAATACTTGCCTTAAGATGTGTTTGGTTGACACTTTGTAGAAATTAGGTGATTTAAAGCATACTCAATCAGTCAGTTGCTCTCAAGTTGCTTTGTTCTTCTGTTGGGCAGGTAAAGTGTTGATTATCAGTAAAAAACTAAAACATATGGGCTTCTCTACAAGCTGGAGTCAGATGGTTTTGCCCTCTGAGGTTTTATGCAACCAGTGGGGACATCTTTGCTCAGCTTAAAGCTGCCTTCACATGATTAGCAATTCATGTCTTTGCTCACTGTGAGATTGGGCGCTAAGCCTTTCAGTGAAAACAGCTGGTTCAGTTTTGTGTCCAGTAGTGGAAAGTAACTAAGAACATTTACTCAAGTACTGTACTTAAGTACAATTTTGAGGTACTTGTACTTTACTTGAGTATTTCAATTGTTGCTACTTTGTACTTCTACTCTACTATAATTCAGAGGTAAATGGTGTACTTTTACTCCACTACATGTATTAATCCCTTTAGTTACTTCACAGATGTGGATGAATGATGTGAAATCTAACCAAGTGTTAAATCAGACTTTAGTTCCACCTGGAGTAAATCCACCAGCTACCCTGCAGTCTACAAAGTACTTCAGACTAGCTGCACCTCCACCAGCTACCCTGCAGTCTACAAAGTACTTCAGACTAGCTGCACCTTTACCAGCTACCCTGCAGTCTACAAAGTACTTCAGACTAGCTGCTCCTTCACCAGCTACCCTGCAGTCTACAAAGTACTTCAGACTAGCTGCACCTTCACCAGCTACCCTGCAGTCTACAAAGTACTTCAGACTAGCTGCTCCTTCACCAGCTACCCTGCAGTCTACAAAGTACTTCAGACTAGCTGCACCTCCACCAGCTACCCTGCAGTCTACAAAGTACTTCAGACTAGCTGCTCCTTCACCAGCTTTGATGCTTTCATGATCAATCCTTATAAAACATATCATATATATTATTCTGAAATAAACCAATCTGCACAAGGACTACTTTTACTTTTGGTACTTTAACTATATTTTTATGCTAATACTTCACTTGAGTAACAGTTTGAGTGCAGGACTTGTAACAGAGTATCCCTACACTCTGGGACTTCTACTTGTACTGAAGTTCAATATAGAAGCACAACGAGCATGTCAGCCCTGAACCATTCCTCTACTGATCCTGTGAAGGCAGCTTGAGAGAAGTGTTTGTTTGACCATAGGGGCCCTCATCCCAAACCTTGTTTATAATTGAGGCCCATTGGTGTATGTAAACACTGTCACCACTCTATACATTGTTATAATTCATGTGGCCAGGCCAGAAGTCGCTAACCTGTACAGCTCTGGTGTAATGCATGGCTGCAAACAGCGCTGTCATACTTGTCACTCTTGTTGACAGCATTCTGATGTCGGATGTGGACGCAGATGTTCTTCTTCTTTCTTTTTTTACATACAGATCTTTATTTTCCCTCTTTCCCTCTCTGTTCTGATGTCCGACCGTCACACACACACACACACACACACACCCACACACACACACACACACACACACACACATACACACTGTTTTCTTTATCCAGTTCTTCTGTCCCCCAGCTGTCAGGGAGTTTAAAGCTTCTCATGGGCTGCGTTTCACTTCTCTTATTTTTCATTTCCTCGCTCCTGAAAAATAAGAGAAGTGAAACGCGATAATGGAGGAGCTATAATCGAGGAACCACCAGACCATCCTTCGATGAAATCCTCAGACACTCGCCCCGCCCCCTTACTGTGTATCGCTCACTGATTGGACGATGCAGTGCATGCACTGGTCTGATGCTTCTTGACATGAGAGCAGAGTGAAGAAAACACATGAACCTCACGGGAGTCACTCCTCAGTTTATACCGTGTTTTGTTTCAATTCATGTTTCATTTAGTTACAAATATGTGATATATCTGAACAACAAAGTGGTCACAAATCATTGTATTCATTTTTTGGAAACATTTTCATGATCGCTTTTTTCGTTTTACATTTTCATTTATTGTCATTTCCATTCAGTCAGTCATTAAGTGCTATTAAAAGGTTAATGTGCTACATATCTAAACAAACAAAGTGTGCAGTCCAATGAATGAATGCAAGAAGGTCATGCCACTTGGATAAGGCTATATGTTGAAGTGGTGAGAAATAAAAATGCAAGCATATATTGTATCCATTGTTTGTTATCAGACAAGAGTTGTATCATTTATTTTATTGACCACAAACAGTCAGTGGATGAGTAAGTAGCTGTAAACATCTGTGTATGAGATGGCTCACAATGCTCATAATCCAGTTTGTGCTTCTTGGCCAAAAGTGTGCAGCCTAGGTCAAACTTGCATGTGTTCGTCTGCTTCTAGCTTCTCAAGACTCTTCCTGTAAGACTGAAGTTTTTTTCTGAATGCTAAAAGACTTATTTAATTTAGCATTACAATTTCTATTTATTTGCAAAACTTTAACAATAATTTACAATGCATGACATATCTAAAATACCAATAACTGTTTGCTGCAGTTTCAAAAAGATATCCCCCTTTCTGTTCTAAAATCAGATTAGCAAGTGCTAAAGTTAGTTTAAAGGTTGAAGCTTATTATACCCGTGCTGCCCTGCACCTTCTGTATTGGCAGAAACAGTGGAACTGCTTCATTCAGGGCTGGCTCAGTGAATCTCACCACTTGACACAAGAGAGATCCCGGTGTCTGGTTCCCTTCTCACCTCCTCCACTCCTGCAGCGCTGCACAGAGACTCTGTTGTGTCGCTCCAAAACAAGTCCTCCAGCTCCAGCTCAGAGGAGAGAAGGGAGAGGCGAGAGGAGGAGAGAGGGGAGAGGAGGAGAGAGGGGAGAGGAGGAGAGAGGGGAGCACAGAGAGCTGGGTTTGTGCAGAGAGAAACGTAAAGTCTGCTTTTTATAATGTCACTATTAGAAGGAGTATTGCAATCTCGTTTTACAGATGAAAAGATACATATAGGTAATTAAACACATTCCCATTGCTCAGTTCAACATACTGCTGCATTGGGACTTGGCTTAGGAACCGGGGAGTCATTGGTTCAATTCCCATGACCTGTAACTGGAGAGGTGCCACTACCAGACCTTCTTGGGCACAAACTGTAACTGGCATTACTGAGGCAGACTTTATTACCTTTCTACACTTTATTTCAGCATCTACCATAATCCTGGCCACTGTCTAGCAAAAGTTATATGTGTAGTGGAAAACATATATGTTGTTGATGCATGATGCACTAAAGAGGCAAAATAGACCTTAATGGTCAACATATGTTTAAAATGTGCAATGTTTGTAAAAGTGAATACAAATGTGTCAGTTTACCTGGTGGTGTAGTTGTGTGGATGATTGATAGTCATAGTGTGGGGGTGGGGTGCTGGGGGGCTGATTACACCTCCCCTCTTTTTAATAAAGTCCCTAACAACGTCACACAAAGGAAGCCCACAGTGGACCCGCTGAGCTATTTTTAGTCACCCCAGTGCATGCTGGTCCAGGTTGGAGGTGTGTGAGGTGGGTTTTCGGGCTGCAGTCAGTGTGTACGTGTGTGTTTGCATGTGTGTGTCTGCTAGGTTGCTCTGACACAAATAAATGAGCAGTGTTTCTGCAGCACACTGACTCTCTTTCACCATACATGAACTGTGTTGAAAAGAGCTTTCCACAGACACACACTCCCTCACTGAGACACAACACTGCAATGATAACGTGTGTGTGTGTGCACACGTGCGTGTGTGCGTGTGTCAAACCTTAGGGTATGATGGATCTATGGATATGTGTTTCAGACATAAGACTGACAAATTACTGAAACTTGCACTGAAAACCCACTGGATTTGAACAAACATACACACAAACACACACAGACAGACACACACACACGCACACACACCTGTGGTGGTGGGGGTTATGGTATGGGCAGGCGTATGTAATGGACAACGAACACAGGCCACTCGAATGCGGATGACACACTGCAGCCTGCCCTTATCCTTGGCTGTGGCTGCAGCGTGCCAGATGGTGATGGAGGATCCTCTGCTGGGCCTTTTTGATGAGGGAGCATGTTCTGCTCCCATTTGAGGTCCTGGGCGATGATGGTGCCCAGGAAGCGGAAAGACTCCACAGCAGTTACTGGGGAGTCACACAGAGTGATGGGAGCGGGTGGGGCTGCGTTCTTCCTAAAGTCCACAACCATCTCCACTGCCTTGAGAGCGTTGAGCTCCAGGTGGTTGTCCCCACACCAGGTCACCAGATGGTCCATCTCCCACCTGTAGGCAGACTCCTCCCCACCAGAGATGAGTCCGATGAGGGTGGTGTCGAACTCCAGGAGCGTGACAGACTGGTGACTGGAGGTGCAGCTGGTGGTGTACAGGGAGAAGAGCAGAGGGGAAAGAACGCAGCCTTGAGGGGAACCGGTGCTGATGGTCCGGGGGTCAGAGACGTGTTTCCCCAGCCTCACGTGCTGCTTTCTGTCGGACAGGAAGTCTGTGATCCACCTGCAGGTGAAGTCGGGCACGCGCAGCTGGGAGAACTTGTCCTGCAGCAGAGCCGGGATGATGGTGTTGAAGGCGGAGCTGAAGACCACAAACAGGATCCTGGCGTAGGTTCCTGCTGTGTCCAGGTGCTGGAGGAGGAAGTGAAGTGATCACTATTAGTAAACCATAATGATGGATGTTATTATCAGCAGCTGCCAATAGATCCCCTACATCTTGTATGATGGACCTTTGAAGAAGGGTTACACAAAACACACACACAAAATTGTAAAACAGTTATTGAGAGCATCCCAAAGGTATTGATCCTATGCTAAACCTTCCAGAACACCAACTTTCTAATACCTTAGAAACGACACTAGCCGTTGGCACGAATGTAATACTTCAGCTTCCTACAACTTTAAAGCAGTGTGGGCGTGGCTCTATGAAGAGTCGTTCATATTTTTCTAATTATTTCATAAGTTTAGAAGGGGTAACAACAGTTACCTTTTGTTCATTTTACCTCGAGCAAAACTTGTGCGACTTGTTTCTGAAATCCCTTTCTCTTAAAGTGAAATAAAATAAAAAACAGTGGAGCTTACCCTAAAACTAACCACTGGATAGGGTTAACCCTAACCCATATATATTTTTGTGTTATTATTTTTTTTTAAATATATATATTGCACCAAATTGCAACTAATCTATATCTACGGTCACTTTTCACATTGAACATGAGCTCTTTTATTACATAAACTAAACGCTTTCATTTTAAGTTGAGTTTAGTGTTTTTGACCTGAAGAAACACTGAAGCATTAATCAATAACAATAATCCACAGCTCTTCTCTCTGCTCCAGAGGATTTTAAGAATATATCAGCAGTAAACCTAGGGGAAACACTGACATTCAATATTATGTTAGAGACAAGTTAGATATTACTCACATATCAAAGACTTTTCATCTGCAAGATGGAAGAATAGCTGAGTGCTGCCTGGAGAGACTGATGAGAGGAGACACCGGCGGGATTCAGCAGCTTTCACACAAAGCCATCACATGTTCTGTTCCATAGTCTTCACTGTCCACTGGTGCTCTGTCAAAAGAGTGAACATCACAGCTGTCATGGTAACCCTTTGTTACACAACATACAACCAACATGCGTCAAAAGTGACCCAAATTAGTTTAAATTGTAAATATCTTTGCAATAAATTACCTCCAGGAATTCCTCAATTAACCTGTTTTTGATCAACACCAATTCTAATTTTCATTTTAACTTTCTTTAATAAAAATCATGTTTGTATCACCACTTCTAAGGCACAACATGGGTAAAAAATGATCCGTATCCGATTCCTATGTTATTCCAATTGTTTCTTTAAATACATTGTTTTTGATTACCACAACACATTATTTTAATTCTCCAGTTCTAATTGATGAACTAAAATAGTTTATGCCAAGTGTGATACAAATGCAAAAAAATAAAAATACTTTAATGATAATTTTGTTAAAAATAATAATTTTAGCAGAGATTTGGACCATTACTATATGTATGATATAGTAATACAACAACTATTTTAGTTCACACAGTGTGACATTAGCTAGTCATGTTAGCTTGTAATATATAGAGCAGAGCTAACTTGCAAGTTAGCCGAACGTTAGTGGTTAGCAGTTTATGCTATGATAGCTGTTGGCTACTGAACATTAACAAACTGGATTCCGCAGTAAAAAAGCTGTGAACATTTACAATAAGTTTGGCGACAACACTGTGACACCCTGCTGCACGTTTATGTGTAATCGTCCCGCGTTGGAGACAAGAGGATGGCGACAGCACTGCAATAAGCTGTAAGCTAACGTTAGCAGCCACATTGTTAACCTGTATAGCCCGATTGTCCCGCCGGTGGGACATCTTGCAAGAAAAAGCATCTCAGGACTTCTTAAAATCTAACAACCTATTAATGATGCTTACCCACTTAACGGGAAGAAACTCAGCAAACTGACGATATTAACCATTTTTAACTAAACGAAACACAAGTCTAACAGCTAACGGGGCTAATGCTACTTTAGCACATAACTGGCAATAGTGATCTTTTTTTAATTCATGCTATCTGCACAAACGTATCATATGAAAGCTGAGATTCCACAGATTCCCTTAAAATATATGTCTCATCACTCAAAACTCACTGAACTAGAAGAAGAAACGTAACCTTAAATACACAATTAAACATTCACAAACTAAGGATTATCTAAATACATGTTTAACTCCATTACAGTTGCAGAACTCACCAGATCTCAAGTCTTCTGTTCTCTGTTGTAGTGATGTGTCGGTCGCGAACGGTCTACGAGCCGGCTCTTTAAAGTGAACGACGGGAGCCGGCTCTCGCCCGCGAACGAGACGTTTTTTGTTTTGTTTTTGCGGAGGGATCTCGATCGGCATGAAGGCACATTATGCAATGTGCACATTATCCCGCTTAATACACATGGCCACATTCTCAACAAAGTAACGAAATTACTCCCAATATTAATTGAAATGATTTTATGGATTTAAAAAATAGTTGTATTGATTTAAATTGACATGCATCCGCTAAGAAAAGTAGTCCGTTTTTGTACTGTTTGAGCTAACGTAACAACGGCAGGAACTGCTCTGCTTCGATAGTGTTTTTGAGGAGCTTTTTGATTACAGATTTGAAAACATCGTTGCTTGCTTTAAAAGTAGCACAATTCATTATGTCAAACCTTGGAAAGTATCTAGATATCCCTGCCCTAATGCCAAAGTAACTGGCAACTGAATATGTGTCGCCGTTTGATGTCTATGTCTGGACCGCTCTTCTTACTTCTATAAGAATAAAACACGGAGGATGGAGATCTCTTTTTGTCCCCCTCTTCTCCCTGCTGCAGCCCAGCGGCTGATCTCAGAGCACGCTCCCCTCTCCTGCAGGGTGGCGTGGTCAGTTGCAGCTCACAGAATCAGCCCCCTGCAAAAACAGCGCTGGAAAGAGCAAATAGAGCGAAATGAGGCATGGCTAAAATGCAGGATCTTTTTGGTATTTTTTTGTAATAGTTTTTATAGGTGTTGCTATCTGTTTTGTGTAGCGTGGTTCTACAAGCAAGTCGATGCATTCATTGGGTGGTATCAGAGAGTTACACGGGTCTGTAAATGCAATGAAAACAATTGGCCACAGCAAATCATTTATATTAAACATGTACATTTTACTTTTGAATACTTCAGTACAAACGATGTATTGAATAATTTAAGCGATATATGTGTACACATATAAATTATTAGTCAAAACAGAGCTACATTTGATTTAATTAAAAGGTATAATATGTGGTAAACTGAAGAGCCGTTTGGGAGCCGAAAGAGCCGGCTCTTCTTGGTGAGCCGAGCCAAATGATCCGGCTCACCAAGAAGAGCCGGAATTCCCATCACTACTCTGTTGATGTCCCAATGCTCATATTTAACGTGTAGATGTAAAACTATCCCGTTATTAATCCATAAACTCGTGAGCAGACATACAGACAGCTGTAGCTCCGCAGGAGAGCCGCTCAAACTGACATGGAAGTTTCAAATTGGATTGAAAGGCGCTGACAGTGCTCATTGCAGGTGCAGGTTTTTTCGATGCCGTTTTTATCAACCAATCAGGAGTGTTGTGGACTACATTTATTTAACATTTTAGAGATGTTTTATAATAAGATTTCTTTTTATTCTACAACAGTACAGAATACAGTTATTTTTAGTTTTTTTACATTTTGTTACATTCAATTTAAGGTTTTACTGCAACAAAAAAAAAGTTGCCTTCATTTTGCATGCAGTAAAATTACGTGTATTTTATGTGTTTTTACCTTTATATATACAGTCTGTGGTTTTTACATAGGATTTGATGTAATTTAACATTCAAGACAATTAAACAATGGAATTATCCTGTAAAAAAACGATAATTTCTCATCAAACCAATTTAGAGAATAAAACCTTTATTTATTTTCAAATAAAAGTAATTTACTGTATGTTCATGGTATTTACACATAATATAGAAAAACAAGAAAGGTCCCGATAGCAATGAATATATTAAATGCTTTGACAATAAATACATAAAAAAAATGTCATCTGTGGAAGCCGTAGTACTGTAAAAAGCACAACCAATCATCTGAGCCGGCCCGGCTAAAATAACTGGATGGCCTAACTTCCTGTCAGCCTTCCATCTGTGCACAAACTTATCTTGTGCCCTCATTGGTCATGTGCGCGTTTGTGTGTGTTGGAGGAAGGGCTATGTAAGGAAATCTGAAGGAAGAGACAGATTTGTGTATTTTCAAATTTTTGCGCACTCGAGCTGGTGTCACGGTCGAGTGAAGGAAGCAGGACCCAAATGCAGATAACTTTTGAGAAACCCTTTAATTCATAGATAATGCCCAAAACACGGAACACTCACCGGTGAACTCCGTCACCAACAAACAATGACCCAACACTGAACACAGAAAGAGACGAGACTAAATACAAGAAGGGGTAATCAAGACAATGAGAAACAGCCGGGCAGGGGAGGAGAAACAAAAGGACAACAGGTGAACACAATCGGGTAATCAGGGAGGGAAACAGACAGAAAGCAGACAGGCAGGAAACGGGGGTGAACACTTAACACAATAAGACCGGAAACCCAAAGACAAGAAAAACACCAACACAGACAAAACTACCAACGTGACATAACATGTGAATTGTGACAGAACCCCCCCCTCAAGGGACGGATCCCAGACGTCCCTAAAAAAAACAAAACACAAAAGTCCAAAACCCCAAGCAGGGTGGGCGGAGGGTGTCCGGAGGACGGGTCTTGGGCTGACAGCCCAGGAACACAGCGGAGGACCAGGAAGGGGTCTCGGGCGGACGGCCCGGGGGGGCAAGGTACAGTCCAAAAAGGGGGATTCGGGCGGACTGCCCGGGGACAAGGCAGAGAACCAGGAAGGGGTCTCGGGCGGACGGCCCGGGGTCAAAACAGAGTCCAAGGTGGGGACCATGGAGGACCGAAGGCAGCGGCAGGAAGAGTCAGGGGCCCGGGTCTGAGGACGAAGGCAACGGCAGGAAGAGTCAGGGGGCCGGGCTCGAGGGCGAAGACCGCGGCTGTCAGGGGGCCGGGCACGAGGGCGAGGGCCGCGGCTCTCAGGGGGCCGGGCTCGAGGGCGAAGACCGCGGCTCTCAGGGGGCCGGGCTCGAGGGCGAAGACCGCGGCTCTCAGGGGGCCGGGCTCGAGCCGGTGTCGACCGGACAGGATCAGGAGGCCGGGCAAGAAGGCGCTGATGGGCCAGCTCCGGAGATCGGGCAGGACACGGTGTCGGCCGGACAGAAACCGGAGCCGGTCGGACAGGCTTCGGCAGGATCTCCCACGGAAAAGGACCAGGAGTTGGCAGGAACCCCGGCGAGACCGGTGATGGACATGGGGCTGGCCGGGCCCCTGGTAGAACCTCCAACGGCACGGGATATAGGGTTGGCAGGACCCCCGGCAGGGGAGTAGACGGCGGGACCTCCAACGGCACAGGACACAGGGTTGGAAGGACCCCCGGCAGGGGAGTAGACGGCGGGACCTCCAACGGCAAAGGACACAGGGTTGTCAGGACCCCCGGCAGGGGAGTAGACGGCAGGACCTCCAACGGCACAGGACACAGGGTTGGAAGGACCCCCGGCAGGGGAGTAGACGGCGGGACCTCCAACCGCACAGGACACAGGGTTGGCAGGACCCCCGGCAGGGGAGTAGACGGCGGGACCTCCAACCGCACAGGACACAGGGTTGGCAGGATCCCCGGCAGGGGACTAGACGGCGGGACCTCCAACGGCACAGGACACAGGGTTGGCAGGACCCCCGGCAGGGGAGTATTCTGCGGGACCTCCAACGGGACAGGAGAAAGGGTTGGCAGGACCCCCGGCAGGGGAGTAGACGGCGGGACCTCCAACGGCACAGGACACAGGGTTGGCAGGACCCCCGGCAGGGGAGTAGACGGCGGGACCTCCAACGGCACAGGACACAGGGTTGGCAGGACCCCCGGCAGAAGAGTATTCTGCGGGACCTCCAACGGGACAGGAGAAAGGGTTGGCAGGACCCCCGGCAGGGGAGTAGACGGCGGGACCTCCAACGACACAGGACACAGCGTTGGCAGGACCCCCGGCAGGGGAGTAGACGGCGGGACCTCCAACGGCACAGGACACAGGGTTGGAAGGACCCCCGGCAGGGGAGAAGACGGTGGGACCTCCAACGGCACAGGACACAGGGTTGGAAGGACCCCCAGCGGAACCTCCAACAACACTTGCGTAGGGGCTTGAATTGGGACTGGAGAGGGAACTCGAGCGGAGACTTGAGAGGGGACTCGAGAGGAGACTGGAGAGGGGACTCCAGAGGGGACTAGAGAAGGGAACACGAGAGGGGACTTGAGAGGGGAACTAGAGAGGGGACTCGAGGAGGGACTAAAGGAGGGCCTAACGGAGGGACTAAAGGAGGGAACTGGAGAGGGAACTTGAGATGGAAACAGAGAGGGAACTCGAACAGAGACTAAAGAGGGAACTAGAGGAGATACTAGAGGAGGGACTGGAAGAGTAACTAGAGAAGGGAACTTGAGAGGGAACTCGAGAGGGAAACTAGAGAGGGGACTCGAGGAGGGACTAAAGGAGGGAACTCGAGAGGGAACTGGAGATGGAAACAGAGAGGGGACTCGAACAGAGACTAAAGAGGGGACTAGAGGAGAGACTAGAGGAGGGACTGGAAGAGTAACTAGAGAAGGGAACTTGCGAGGGAACTCGAGAGGGAAACTAGAGAGGGGACTCGAGGAGGAACCATAGGAGGGAACTGGAGATGGAAACAGAGAGGGGACTCGAGAAGGGACTACAGAGGGGACTAGAGGAGAGACTGGAGGAGCAACCAGAGAAGGGAACTCGAGAGGGAATCCAAAGAGGGGACTCGAGGAGGAACCAGAGGAGGGAACCCGAGATGGGACTGTGGCAGCTGGGACCAGCTCTGGGTCTGGAACCAAGGCAGCTGGGGTCGGGACCATGGCTGCTGGGGCCAGAACTGGGGCTGAAACCATGGCTGCAGGGACCGGAATTGAAGCCAGAATCATGGCTGTTGAAGCCAGAATCCTGTCTATAAGATTCAGCTCTGAAGCCGGAAACATGGCTGTAAAGGGCGCTCTTGGAGCCGGGACCATGGCCGCTGGGGCCGGCCCTGGAGCTGGAAACATGGCTGCGGGAGCCTGTACTGGGGCAGGAACCATGGCTGCTGGGGCCTGTACCGGGACTGGAACCATGGCTGCTGGGGCCCGTACCGGGACTGGAACCATGGCTGCTGGGGCCCGGGCTCCTTGTCTGGCCTTGCGACGACTCCTATTAGCAGCCGCCTGAATACTCCGTGGGCCTCCATAAGCCTGACGAGTTCCAGCGTATGACTCCAGAACAGGAGCAGGAACTGGGGCAGAAGCATGGGTTGACCCCAGACGGACCACTCCGAGACGTCTGCAATCAGCAGGCTGGAAAACACACCTCCAGAGGAAGTCCAACATCCAGTCAGGCAAGTATTTCACCAAGTCGGGCTTCTCCATCGCCAACCGGTGCGCCTCTACCAGAGCGGCCTTCTTCAGCCGAACACTGGACGCTTCCTTCCACCAATCGTAGCAACATTCCAAAGGAAAAGAGAAATGTTGCAGCTCCACCTCAAAAGGATCGTCTGCTGGGTCCATTTCGGGTTGGGTCATTCTGTCACGGTCGAGTGAAGGAAGCAGGACCCAAATGCAGATAACTTTTGAGAAACCCTTTAATTCATAGATAATGCCCAAAACACGGAACACTCACCGGTGAACTCCGTCACCAACAAACAATGACCCAACACTGAACACAGAAAGAGACGAGACTAAATACAAGAAGGGGTAATCAAGACAATGAGAAACAGCCGGGCAGGGGAGGAGAAACAAAAGGACAACAGGTGAACACAATCGGGTAATCAGGGAGGGAAACAGACAGAAAGCAGACAGGCAGGAAACGGGGGTGAACACTTAACACAATAAGACCGGAAACCCAAAGACAAGAAAAACACCAACACAGACAAAACTACCAACGTGACATAACATGTGAATTGTGACAGCTGGTTTCTCCATTCTTACCTGCAATTACATTACATTACATTGCATTTAGCTGACGCTTTTATCCAAAGCGACTTACAATAAGTGCGTTCGACGAACAAAATACGAACTTGAAGAAAACAGAATCATATAAGTACATCAGGTTTCATAGAGCTAAACATTTCAAGTGCTAATCAACTGGCTATAGATAAGCCAGTCCTTTATTAGTATATAAGTCCTTTGTTAATAGTTCTATCGCTCGAAGTGGAGTCGAAAGAGATGAGTTTTCAGTCTGCGCCGGAAGGTGTGTAAGCTATCTGCTGTCCTGATTTCAATGGGGAGCTCATTCCACCATTTTGGAGCCAGGATAGCAAACCCACGTGTTTTTGCTGATGGGAACTTGGGTCCCCTTCGCAGCGAGCCGTTTGGTTGATGCAGAGCGGAGTGCACGTGCTGGGGGTGTACGGTTTAACCATGTCCTGGATGTAGGAAGGGCCAGATCCATTCGCAGCATGGTACGCAAGTACCAGTGTCTTGAAGTGGATTCTAGCAGTTACCGGAAGCCAGTGGAGGGAGCGGAGGAGCGGCGTGGTGTGGGAGAATTTAGGAAGGTTGAAGACCAGACGAGCCGATGCATTCTGGATGAGCTGCAGAGGTCAGATGGCACATGCAGGTAGACCAGCCAGGAGGGAGTTGCAGTAGTCTAGGCGTGAGATGACGAGAGCCTGGACCAGAACCTGCGTTGCTTTCTGGGTCAGCTGGGGACGTATCCTCCTGATGTTGGAAAGTGTGTCTCTGCAGCAGCGGGTTGTAGCAGCGATGTTTGCAGTGAAGGACAGGTTGTTATCTAGGGTCACACCCAGATTCCTTGCAGTCTGAGTCGGGGAAACAACAGAGGTGCCGATGTTGATTGTTAGGTCAAGAGTGGGACAATATTTTCTCGGAAGGAAAAGCAGTTCAGTCTTGTCAAGGTTGAGCTTGAGGTGATGAGCAGAGATCCACTGAGAGATGCAGCTAGACAAGCAGAGATGCGTGCGACGGCCTGGGTCTCTGAGCGGGGAAAGGACAGAATTAATTGGGTGTCGTCAGCGTAGCAGTGGTATGAAAAACCATGCGGGCTAATGACAGATCCGAGCGAGTTTCTATACAAGGAGAAGAGGAGGGGACCAAGAACAGAGCCTTGAGGGACCCCTGTAGTTAATTGACAAGGGTCGGACTCCGACCCTCTCCAAGTAACCCTGTACAGATGTAGCGCTTCGTTTCAGACGCCTACCCGTGCGGGTCCGTGATCGGCACAGGGTGGGCCCCTGCTGAAAAGTAAAACCCCCCCGCAGGACTTGAAACGCCTCCTTGATAAATACATTTAATTATAATGAAACAGCAGCAATGGATCATGGATCCACCAGGGGGAGCCGTGAAAAGCTGCCACACTGGAACTCATGTGAAATAAACAGCTGATCTACAGGTATCTGATATTGCGGATAGTTGTTAAGATCCATATGTCACGGATAGGATCATATTCTGTGCTTAAGTAATAGACATGTAATCATTTACTAAACATCACCATGTTTTTATTGAACAAAATCATGTTTAATTCACGTTGGCGTAAGTACAAAACCATCGCTATGTTTTTAGATCAGGAAATGCATCCAGGGTCAAACAAACGATTTTCGATCGTCATCCTCGCATTCATTTAATGTATCATATGTTCGCGAGTTGAAATGAATGCACTACATTTAATCCACGTGAGTTTACCACAACAACAATAATCGCTTTGTTTTTATATCACATCCGACCGGAGGAAAATGCAGCGGCTCTCACTACCGATCATCCTAATCCCACGGGCAAACAATAATATGTACAGTGTTCATAGTTTACTGTATTATTAGTGTCTAATATTTCTGCTATAATAATCACACATTGAGTTGTTGAAATCAGACCGTCGTTTTTTGTAAACGCTCTGAATGAAACGGCAGCTCTCAGGTGATCAGCTGTGTGTTTACACAATAACATATGCATAGTAATTTAATACCTTCCAACACACATTGTAAGAACAGTTCTGTTTCATATGAGTGTTGAGAGCTGTATCCACAAATCTACAAATGTTGCCCTCAGTGCACCAGATTGATGCATTTAACTTCAATTTAAATAAAAACATCTTCTGTTGTAACAACAATAACATTATAAATAGTAACATAGCATGGTATTGCACATTTACTGTAGCTTTGAGTGTTACTGGCCTGAGATTTTTTTATTACATGAATGAAGGTGACTGAGGCTTTTTAATATAGACTTTTCAGACATTTTGCACAGAACTGTCCCACATTAGGAAAACAGATTGTCTGAGACAACTTGGCACTAAGAGTACTAATATGTCTACCATTTCTTTTATGAGTTTAATATCTGCATGTTCTCTTTTGGTTTGATTAGGACACATCCTGGGGATTTCAGAATGTTACTGGATTTTGATTTATTGTATCGGCTTCATGTCGCAATAATATTCCCGAAGTCTGAAATGCAAAAATGTTCCACATTAGGGAAATTCAGCCTACATTTAATCATTTTGTTTATTTTTAACTAAATAAATGTGGTTTAATCCATCATGAAATTAATGTAGGCTATTTACGTAGTACATATCTGACATTAACGATTAACACACTGTTCATACTGCTCACAGGCTGATATCTAGTGTATTCATACCCCTCATTGTTTATTCATCATTCAATTCATTATAGATTTTATTCTGTAGATTGTGAACATTACTTTTCACTTTACTGCTTGTTGCACCTGGTTAGAAGCTAAACTGCATTTCGTTGTCTCAGTACCTGTAATCTGTGCAATAACAATAAAGTTTAATCTAATCTTGAGCAGGAACTAATGTAGGCTATTTACTTAGTAGGCCTACATATCTGACATTAACGATTAAACACGTTTGTGCATTCTTTATGAATGCAAACCGAGTCATTTCGTTTATTTTTAACGAAATAAATGTGATTTAATCCACATAATTTACTGTGTTAATTGTTTACTTAGTATTGTTTAACTTGAAGGTGCCTGATGTGAACATTTCCAGAATGTATTTTCTTCACTTTTTAAATGCCTCTGTGATGTGCTGCTACCCATTTCCCCTCGGGGACTAATAAACGAATACTATGACATTAACGATTAGAAACATTTGTGCATTCTTTATGAATGCAAACCGAGTCAAGCCGACTCTAATAAACGAATACTATATATTGAACGTCTATTGAATGGCCTTTGTATGTAAACAGTACAGTATAGCCCAACCATTTACACCTTCCTTTTTTCCCGTCAAGAGTTTGAATTGGAGAAAGGTAATCGATGGTGCTTTTATAGCCTATTGCATAATAACTATGTGATTTATATTTCTTTTCAAATGCATATGGCCACCCATTTACACGGCTCTTCCCGTAGTTAGATCACTTTACATTTCTGCGAATGAATTTTTAATCACACACGTCTCCCCATCCCGAAAATAATAACGAAAATAAAAAGAGGAAACAATTTTCAAGTTCAGTTTTCACCGTTTTATTTAAAATAACTGACATACAGTAACAGACACATGCTGTAGGCCTATCTGCTGCGGAAACCAGGACGAGCGATTTCGGAATCTGTTTTTCTGGGGCTCCTCAGTCTCTCATTTACCCGGCTCCTGATCTTATGCCACTGGTCAATGTTCAGATTTGGGAACCGATTGGAAACATAGGACTCAATCTTTTACTTCACATTGAGGGGAAGAGGCATTTTCCCATTGGTCCCAGTCCAGTTGGTTATTTTCACCATTCTCCCATAGCCTATGTTACAAATGGCGTTATGGCCATGAACATATTAGCAGCATAGATCTCAGGGCGATGCTGTCCCTTAAAAAAGCTGTCCTGGTAAAAACGTTCCTCTCGTTCTGAGGAAACAGCCCTGGTGGGTTCATCAGGAGTGACCGCCGACCATGCCCCAACCCCCCCATGTTTCCTATATATGTATGTTGGGGACCCTTTGTTTAAAACTAATTGGCCATCGGAATGTGTGGAGTCACATTCCACAGCTCTCCCCCCCCCCTCCTGTGATCCCCCGCACACAGGGAGAGACAGGGAGATCGCTTTTCTGGAGTGAAGAGAGCTGAAATATTGATATTGCAAGTTAGAAACGTAAAATGCATTTTGACAGACACTTGGGGGAAATATGCTGCATTTTGAATGTCCAATAGTCCACCATTTCCACCGGAAATATCAAACATTTAATAAAAGTGAAAAACAATGAACAAGACTTAACGTATTCATCATAATTAATTATATTTATTTCGTTTGGATGTAGGTGATCTTCTACTATATGAACATGTTGGACCCAAAATCACAACAAAAACGTAAAAACAGATTTTGAAAATGATTTTATTTATTTAACCATTTAAAAGCTGGAAATATATACATGGGATGTGACTATGATAATGTGAAAGTTTGATTGAGGTAGCATGGGATTTCATTCTGATAAGGCAAAAGTGTTATTATAAATATAATACAAATATATATATATATATATACACATTATGTACAAAAATCAGTTTTTTCTGTCTTTATCTGTGCCACGCTTCAAAGCGGTTTCTGTCAACTACGACACAGAGGGCAACATCACAGATTCCTCCTCCTCCATGTCAAAAAACAAACTTAAAGCTTGACTCACGTTCAGAGTTCTCTTCATCATAGTTGAGTCTTCAAAACTCTAAATCTATCTAACTATATCTAAATTCTCAATGTTTGTCTGTCACTTTACTTCAATCGCAGTCTCCCGCCACCTCTCTTCGTCTCCCGCCGCCTGTCTTCGTATATCTTCGCCTCTCTCCATTTCCCGCCGTCTCTCTTCGGTTCCCGCCGTCCCTCTTCGTCTCTTTTCGTCTCGTTTCGTATTACTCCGTTTACCTGATTACCTCACCCCCTCCCTGGTAAATACATCCTGTTGAGCAGAATCTACAGTTTCCAGTATTTTCCGTTTCGTAAAATGATAAAATACGGCGAAGATATTAAAATATGTGCTTCCATTATTCATACTTCTGAAATATATCTGTATTAACTTTATATCATCGTATGTCCGTGTTTATTGGGTATTTTTGCATGAAACAAAGACTGGCATATAGTTTCAAGCCAGTACTTTCGACAGAAATACACATATACATCCTGTTGAGCAGGATCTACAGTTTCCAGTATTTTCCGTTTCGTAAAATGATAAAATACGGCGAAGATATTAAAATATGTGCTTCCATTATTCATACTTCTGAAATATATCTGTATTAACTTTATATCATCGTATGTCCGTGTTTATTGGGTATTTTTGCATGAAAAAAAGACTGGCATATAGTTTCAAGCCAGTACTTTCGACAGAAATAGACATATACATCCTGTTGAGCAGGATCTACAGTTTCCAGTATTTTCCGTTTCGTAAAATGATCAAATATGGCGAAGATATTAAAATATGTGCTTCCATTATTCATACTTCTGAAATATATCTGTATTAACTTTATATCATCGTATGTCCGTGTTTATTGGGTATTTTTGCATTACAATACATTATAATATATGATATGATAATTACATTTTAGTTTTATTCATTTCTTATTTCATAGTTTCTCATTATTATTATTATTATTTTTTATCACTCATCTTATTTTTGATTTTATTAATCTGTGTGAATCTGTGCTGTCCTGTTTTTCACTCTCACCCTGTTGCTGTTTGAACTACTGAATTTCCCCACGGGATTAATAAAGGTCCATCTTATCTTATCTTAATGTATAAGTTGATTTACTTCAATCTACTGTACAATATTACAGGAAATATACTGCATAAAGCAAACTATATACTTTATTTGATCTAAAATAGTGATGTTTCTACAACACCCATTGTGTATTTTGTGAATGAAGCGCCATCTCATGGTTAAATCCTGTAATTGAACAAATGGGGAAATTGGGCAACGCCCTCTAGCAATTTGGCAACACCCCCAGCCACTGGCATCCGCTGGGCTTTTGACTGGGACACACCCATTTGAGTCTGATCTGGAGTGCTACATCTGTAGGTGCGGTCTTTGAGGTATGAGGTGATGAGGGAAAGTGCAGAGCCTGAAACTCCAAGTTCTTGGAGAGTGCGAAGGAGGATCTGATGATTCACCGTCTCGAATGCAGCAGACAGGTCCAAAAGGATGATGACAGAGGAGAGGGAGGCTGCTTTAGCAGTGTGCAGTTCCTCAGTGACAGCAAGGAGGGCAGTTTCTGTGGAGTGACCTGCCTTGAAACCAGACTGGTGCGGATCCAGAAGGTTGTTCTGATGGAGATAACAGGAGAGTTGTTTAAAGACAGCGCGTTGTTTTAGACAGGAACGGGAGGAGAGAGACAGGCCTGTAGTTTATAACATCAGACGGGTTGAGAGTGGGTTTCTTTAGGAGAGGGTTTACTCTTGCCTCCTTGACTGTTTGGAAAGTGACCAGAAGTTAGAGAAGTGTTGATGAAATGGGTGAGAAACGGTAGAATATCATGAGCGATAGTCTGAAGGAGGTTTGAAGGGATAGGGTATAGAGGACAGGTGGTAGGGCGGGCAGAGGTAGTGAGGGTAAGAACCTCACTTGGAGAGAGAGGGGACCCATCGGTGAGTAAAGGTGAGTCAGAAAAAGAAGAGCGAATATCATCAACCTTTTTTTCAGGTAGGTCTTACCTACCTTGATTTTCCAGAGAGGGTTATTTGTGAATATTCTACCGTCCTGACTCAACGGGAGCACTAGAGGTCGAAAACTTTAAAACGTGATTATAGGTCGTAATAAGCGCTTGAACAATCGACCTATTTGGTCATATGAGTTGGAGGACTTGTTGCTCCAATCACTACATATAACTCCATTAATACCGATACAATGGATAGTTGTAGCTCAAATGGTCTGAGCAAGAGGATTTATGTTCAGTCGTGGTGACCCTGGTGACAGACTTAATATGACTCCCTAATCATCAGTCTGTCCAAACCAAAAAACAATGAAGAAAAAACTATTAACGTGGCATTAAGTTGCATTTCTATTGGTACTTTAAAACTTTAAAATGATTATGGATAAATTGCTCTGCCATGATAAGCAGTGGATGATACATTATTTCATTGATTGCTGTTAAGGGCCCTGTTTGAATGTCGAAAGCTTAGCCACATGAAAATGCTTCATATTGCCCCAAAGCTGCAGCACATCCAGTAATCCACATGCATGCAGCGTGGCTCAACAGAGCCAGCTGAATGTGTTTTCCTGAGTGTGTGTTTGTGTGCCCTTGCAGAGATGGAAGAAGGACAGATGTGCCAGAAGAACTGAGAAATTCCAAAGTCTCAAGCTTTGCCCCTTCCATATGTCTATCAGTTATTCTCTTCTTGTTCTCCATACCCTCAGTCAGCACACATCTGTTTGTAATGGAACATTTAGCATGTTCGTATAAAGAAACGTAGGCTTGATATATAAATCACTTTTGTTTGCCCCAGAAAGGTGCACATATGACCATGCATGGCAAATATGACTGTGAGGGAGACAGAAAGCGAACATAAGACAAAAATACTCCAAACAATCAGAATATCAAAGCAAATTCTCTTGCAAGCAAAAGAAAGATGTGGATGGATGAAAGACTAATTGCAGCAAGTGTTTATTATATTTGTAAATGCTTTTGGAATTTCAAGCAATTGAAGACTGTACCTTATGGAAGATGGATGGAAACTCTGCTTATGACAGTAGGCATTTATTTGTGTGTGGTCATTCTGCATATCATGACTTTTGATGTTGCATTACATACCAAATAGTAAGAGAGTTCCATTAATAATAATGGATTACATTTTTTTATTTAGAGCGCTTTTACAGGTTTACAGGTACAGCACTTTACAATTACATATTACACATATTAGACATGGAAATGTCATTACTGCGGACATTACCCACAGGAGCAAATGCAGGTAGAGTGTCTTGCCCAAGGACGCAGTGACGGCCAAGGCGGGTTTCGAACTGGACTTCACCAACGCCCCTTGATCTGATGATCAACGCTCTAACCACTGCGCCAAAAACACCCCTTATTTGTTTAACCTTTCTTGGTGTTGTTCTTTTGGGCAAAGCGTTACATGGTGACTGCATTTCCACTGATACCGGTGTATATGTATGATCTGTAATGTCTGAGCCGCCGCTGTCATCCCTCTCACAGGAAGTCTGTCCCAGACATGCATTATCCAGGGAGAAGAGGGGGTTATCCCTGTAATTAGATGCCAGTTTCTCCCAACCCCATTCATGCACATGATTAAAAACAGCACAGAAGTGCTTGCAGGGCAACTTGTGCTTTGCCCAGTCTTTGCAGGTGCACGATGGCATGATGATACTTTCACCAAAGTTGATGTGGTGCTGTGTGCAAGGATGACTTGCCCTTTGCAACAACGTCATTCACCTCATAAAACTGGGCTTCTGTAAGCCTTGACATCACATGGTCTGCTACACTTCTTGGTCTGTCTTTTAAAAACTTTGGCATGTTCTCATTGTACCTTCTGTAGAATGAGGAGTACTTGACGTTGGGTTCAATGTAATAAGAGAAGAGAACAATATCTTAGAAGTCTCTCTGTGAAATATTATCAACCTATGGATTAACCGATTCAGCCGCGTTTTTTCTCATTGTAATGCCATTGAACCAAGCGGCAAACTCTGGGGAAGAGCCGCGACGCCAATTCGGAAGTGCCACACACTGCAGTTCATCTAGTGGCCAGTAGGAGCAGGCTACAGAAGGGAGCAATTTCCATAGACCCCCATGTTAAAATGCCCAACTTTACAGCAGAAATAAACATGTTTACATCGTGGTTCAAAAAAACATATTCTCTGTATAGTTAGATTCCCCCTTCATGACTACTGTGTGGTGGGTAGGGTTAGGTACCGAGAACCGGTTCTGGTTCGGAACCGGTTCCAACATTTCGATTCCAACGGCATCATTTAGAAATGTGAATTTCGGTTCCGCTTTTCGATGCCTGAGAAAATGTTTCTCGCTCTCCGTAGTGTGACTGCGGCGAGGCGGGAAATGTAGCGTTGTACCTACACTTTCTACAGTGTAACCTGAGACCAGGGCCGGCCCGTTGCACTGGCTTTTCACCCCGGTTACACGTTTCATTCGCCCTGTACGATGGGCGCTGCAAGTGATGAAAATGGGGGATGTTGGCTTATCTGGCACCCGCAGCTCACAGCCAAAGTGCGAGTGAGCGAGGGAGAAAGGGAGGGTGAAGATGTTTCTACAATGATGTGGAGGGAGAGTCCTCTCCAGTCAGACTGAGAGGCTGATAACTACAGCTCAGTGAGGTAAAGGACTCTGAGTAGATAGTTCACTTTAGTATAAGTTATCTCAGTGGGTCTCAAACGGTTTGATCACAATTTATGTAAACACATATTTCCAAGGCACTCCTTTATAATTGTTGGGATAAAACAGGTTTGAAATCATTCCAATGTATACTATAGGACAGTAAACCAGACATATCGTTTTAAACTGGAGAGATAAAAAAATATGAATAAATAAAATAGTAAAATAAGATATGAATGAACAACAAACATGAAATACGTTACATGTATTTGTTATTGTCTATGGTAGGTTACTGGTTATGTTCACATACTTATTTAATTATTCAAATGTAAACCGATCTTTTTCATATGGGTGTTTATGTACCCCCTAGATCTAGTCTCTAGTAATTCTGCTTAAAGTGCACCAGATTGAAGCATTTTGCTTTAAAATGTTCAAACATTTCTTCCTGGTATGCCTGAGAAGGCAGATATGCTTGTTTTTCTCAACAAGAACTTAATCATTTACCCTGCCCCTCAAAGAATCGGAATTGAGAATCGCTAAGAACCGGAATCGAAAAGTAGAATCGGAATCGGAATCGTGGAAATTCAAACGATACCCAACCCTAGTGGTGGGTGCATTTTTTCTCAACTTATCTGTTTAATTAATATTAAGCCTTAAAGGTTTTGCATAAATTAGGACGTGGTCACTTTGATGGACATGTACATGCCTCACTGTCAGCTAACAGCAACTTGTCCACTCTGCTAGGCTACAACCATAGAGGCTACAACGTTAGTTAGTTATAGTTACTGTACTTGACCCTTTAGCCGTGTTCGTGATGATTGTGCCTTTTAGGGAATATTGTTACAAATACCAGACAATTAAAATGTTGTGCTGTGCGCTTTGATTTGATTTGATATACTTTATTAATCCCCGTGGGGAAATTGTTTCTCTGCATTTGACCCATCCTAGTGTTAGGAGCAGTGTGCTGCCATTTTGAACGGCGCCCAGGGAGCAGTGTGGGGAACGGTGCCTTGCTCAGGGACACCTCGGTAGCACTTGGACTTTTATATATATATATTATACATGATAACCCCGTTCGCAGGTGTTTGTGTGCTTGGTAGCTTAGCTTGCTATTTATTAGCCAGCTAAGGACGTAACCCTTTATACATACATATACATTTTAGTTTATGATTCAGCCTTGGGTAAGACTTTTATAGTCTATGGCTATGACGCCCATAATGCTAAACGGGAGCAATTGTTAATAGGGGACCCAATTATCCCAGTGGTGGCCGCCGGAGCTTACGGAGCCGCAGGGGGCTAGCTCCAGCCGGCGTCCCGGAGCTAGCCCACTGCGGCTCCGTTAGGTCCGGGCGGTGGAGTCCGTCTTTTCTCAATGTGTGAATGACAAGCATTAAGAAGAACAAAATATAGCTAATTCTCTAGCAGATTGTCTCATTTGAATGTAACGTTTATATAGGGGAACTACACTGTTAGCAGTAACTTGGTATGCATGTATTTCATGTTAGCTTAGCTTCTTAGCCTGAGCTAGCTCTGTTTACTTCCAGTTCGGAGGCAGCAGGTCCCGCCTCGGCTCCGCCTCTTTGCCCTTATTTGGAGCAGGCGGGATTAGACTCTGACGTCACAGTCGAGCCGTTATTGGCCGACTCCGCCTACTAAGGGCTTCTCGGCAACTCTGCAGAATCCTATGGGTGACGTCACGGACACTACGTCCATTTATATATACAGTCTATGCATTGAACAAGTCTTTTGATCAGATTGATAGCTACGGTGAGAGGATCTCCCGTAAAAGCTGTAAAGGTACGTGTTGTGATGTCTGTGTTTGCTTTCCCTGTCGCGAGTTCGGATCACTCAGTGATGATATATATATCTAAATAACATGTGGAACCTCAGCTTTAATCGGATATATTGTATGTGTAGCTACGATAAGTAATAAGGGTATCTTTTATCTTGAGTTCTGTGCCAAAGTGCGTTAGCATTTTTCGCTCAGGGGTCATTTAGATGCTTCTTATGAGACTTGTGTTTTGTTTTGGTAAAAATGGTTTATATCGTCAATTAGCTGAGATTATTCCCGTTAATCTGGTATATAACATTAATAGGTTCTTATATATTAAGATGCCCTGAGACACAGTGTCCCGAAAAACAAAAAAAAACCCGCCGAGGGGGGCTTTGGGGCTTAACATGTAAATTCATAAATATACCGCTTGTTTATCTTATTGTGCCTGGTACTTCTCCTTTTGCCGAGTACACCTGTCCTTTCCTTGGCATCCATATATCTTGGTGCCCACGAGTTGGAATGGCACCCTATCATATGGTACACATTTCAACTGCCAGTATATATTTTTCCCTGGTGAAGGTTGCATGTCTGTATTGAAACATTTGTGATAAAAATACATATTTTATCCATAAAAGATGTATTAACACTGGTCAGTTTAGATTTGGAAAGACACTCGGAATTTGAAATGTCTTAAGTAACTTTACGCCTGATAATTCAACCTGTTGCTGAATGTACAGTAAAGTTTCATGTATTTTTCGCTTTTATCAATCTATGTGTTATGTAGAAAGCTGAAACTACCAACCTATAATTCAGTTGTTGTAGGCATTAAAACACAGAAAACCAACATAAACATTTTAGTGGTGTGAACGCTCGTGAACTGTCAACAGGAGGGCGGGGGGAGCCTCGCTGCGGGTAAACTGTGGACCTCTGTCAGCGCAACTTAAATGATGCCGTTTAAAAGATGAATAAATTAACGGCTGTGCCGGCCGTCAGCGAACCGAGCCGGCCGGCCGTTCTGTGATTCTCCAGAACACACAGATGGCCATTCCGCCCCGTCTGTCATAGTCTGCTCCATCATTCACCAGTAGTTTTCCATTCACCTGTCTCACCTGTTTTCCACACCCACTCGTTCGCTCACTCTCTTTCTCTTCTGCACCCATTAGCTTCTGCCAGTATTTAAACTCGCACCTTACACACACTCTTTGCCAGATTGTACTTTGCCTCATGCTTGTCTTTCCCGCGTTTGAAACTAGATTGCCTACCCGGTTCCGACCCTGCCTGTCCTCGATCTGCCTGCTCTGCCTGTTCCCTGATCCTGCCTGTCCCTCGACTATCCTGTCTGGCCTGTTATCCGACCCTGCCTGTATCTACGCTGACCGCCTCGCTTACTCCCTGACCCTCTGCCTGTCCCTGACTCACCTTCTGCCCGCTGTCCTCCGGTGCGTTATACTGCCCGGTTGGTATTCCTCAGATCCAGTGGAATCTCCAATAAAGTTTATTACCAATTCTCCTTGGTTTCTCGAGTGCTGCATTTGGGTTCTCCTTAAGATTGTGACACCGTCTTATATACTTAATACTTATACTTATATACTTATACTTATATATTATTATACTTGTACTTATATACTTAGGCCTATATAGGGGTTGGGTCACACAGAGTTAGAGAGACACTGGTCGTTCTTAATTATCAATAGATGTATTAATTTTAAGTGAGCTGACACCGAGGTTAGAGGAAGTTCAGAGAAGGCCTCAGGTTATAAAAACAGTTAACCTTTGTTAGTTGACTACTCTTAAAGGATGTCATGAGATAAGTAAACTTTCGACATCTGGAACATACAAGTATAGCATTCAGAAGCAGAACATGTGATGTTGTGTGTTAGGTAATGTAAGGAAAATGAGGGTGCGTCATTTTAGAATCCTATATATGTCTCTGTAAAGTTCTACTGGGTTGGAGCATTGCTGTAGGACTGCTTGAGAGCAGAGTTAATGTTTCCCTCGTTATTATTGATTGTTGTACAACACAATAATAATTGATCAACGATATCTGTGTTTTATTGATTCCTCTCTGTTTCATTCTTTCCTGTTGTGAGTGCTAAATTGCCACAACAGCATCCTTGATTGTTGCGCGTTGGCATCCTTGTCTGTTGGAGCGCGAGCGCAACAAAAGTTGCCGTCTCATCCACGACCACTATTACGTCACTTCCGCCGCATAAAACCCAGGAGGTAGAGAGAGGCGAAGTCACGCTCATCTACTTCCGGTCCATGGGACCTTATTTCGGAAAAATTATGTATTGAAGTCAATGGAGAGAGAAAACGTATCTTTCGATCCCGTTTGAATTGTGCCATGAATTACACATATGATGTTTGTCAATCTTAAAAAATCATTTCCATGTCAAAAAGTCAGTTTGTCATAAAATATAAGACTATGAAAAATACGCAACTAGAAAGACTACAAATCCCAGAGTAAGAGATGTCATAACTGATGTCACAATTGTTTTCCTCCGCTAAATATAAGAGATAGCTAAGATAAGATAACTTTAACAAGATGCTTGTGTGCTCAGGTTGTTATCATACCAGCAATGGGTCTTGCTCGTTCTTTCGCTTCCCGTCTGATGAAAGGACCAGGAGTGGCTGGATCAACCTAGCTAGTAGCAAGCACGTTAGTTAGCATTACAGCCTTAGCCTTGTCATTTTTATTAGCCTTAACATGAAGTAACATTAAGTAACCCAAAATGTTAAACAGTAAGAGTAGCACAGGCAGGAAATAAAAAAAGGAACTCACCTTGTGATAAACCCGCAAGAGAAAAAGCATTTGAGCTCCATACTGTTTCAGACATAATCCTCGATGTGGTTTAGAACAGGATGGCGTTTTATCACAGCAGTCATATTTCGTGAACCCTTTGAAGAGTACTGTCACACCGGTGTGATCATTCTATAATACACCATTTAAGCCCGGCGGAGAAATGCTAACGCTACATTAGCATCGGCGATCTTTTGTACTTCATGCTATCTGCACAAATGGTTGACATTACAAATTAAAAAGATCAGGCAGTTCATAGAGAATCAAAGGAAGGCAGGCAGGCAGGCAGGCAGGCTGGACGTGTTTCATTGACAGTAGTGACGGCCATCTTGTGCAACCCAGTCTCACGGCATTTCATGTTCACCAACACGATTTTTAATCTATTGATTTGTGTTCACCATCGTGATTTGCCCCTTTTTTTCGTGTTGCACAGGACGATTTTAAAAGCAATGTATTTCTACCGGTAACGTGTTTCGTGCCTGCA
Organism: Champsocephalus esox; assembly: GCA_036324585.1. Taxonomy (NCBI): domain Eukaryota; kingdom Metazoa; phylum Chordata; class Actinopteri; order Perciformes; family Channichthyidae; genus Champsocephalus; species Champsocephalus esox. Next base: position 23,584,505 of record CM070489.1, read on the forward strand.
GGCTGCAGCACGTCTTTTTCTCCGGTCGGGTCGTGGAAGACCGGAAGCTGTGTGGTTCATAAAAACATGTTCTTACTCAATATCAAGCCACAATTATTGCTTTTATATTAAATCGTATAATTTCGGACTTTTGTTGCCGTCTGTGAGGAAAATAAATGGGGCGCAGAGCCTCAGGATACTGAAATCTGTATTTTTATATCTTTTTTTCCTTCTAATTTGTTATTCTTTTCAAAATAACACACTGTTATTTACTCACCAATAACACACAATTATCCTTGCTTTTATTTATTGGTTTAATTCCATAATCTCGGGCTTTTTTGGTGTCCGTCAGGAACTGAATTTCAAAATAAAAATAACATGAAACAGACGTAGGCCTGTAAGGGACATTTCGAGCATCATTGCGATTGGCAACATTTCTGAGTTTAGGATGGCCGAAGACACTACACTACCCATAATCCCCAGCTATCGTTTAGGACTACAGTTCCTGTAAGGTTACGCAGAGCGTCAAACAGCTGTGTGAAATGGAACGAAACCACGCCAGATTATCCAAAACTGGAATCGAACACCCCCCCCAGAACTACACATGCTGGCTATTGTGTTTCGCAAAATGTTTTATGGGACGTCTCGACTGAACGTTTTCGTTTTCCCCACAATTAGAAGTTGCCATTATTAAACACATTGGTGTTATCAAATGCAAAACATATAATTAATAAATTGGTGAAAATCACTTGTGTCCATAATGCGCAGCATTAATATATACCCACATGACAGCTCATTGCTACTTTGTAATTCTACTCCACTACAATTCAGAGGTTAACCTGGTATTTTTACTCCACTGCATTTATTTGAGTTACTTTGCAGATTCTGATTAATTATGTGAAATATAAACAACCCTTAAATCAGACTTTAGTTACACCTGAGTAAAATTCAGGGAAGGTGAATGTCAAGTGCCAACAATCAGGAGAGATATTTGATAGTTGGTGCTTGAGAAGACTAAACATGTATCTGCAATTGACATGAATGGAAACAAGTAATAAAGTATATTCATTACTCGTTATTCTCTACTAATAGTTCATTAAAGACTGTATATTATGGCTATTTTGCACATCCCTTTCAAGATTTTCAAAGGTTTATTGACATATCATACACAACTACGGTGTAGTTATGCAATGATGAAAAACTTGGGTCACAGGTTCCTCAACAGTGCATTACAAGACATCTATCAATATGTGTGTACCTCCACCATTAAACTGTCATATTCTGCACATTTCTTATTCTATCTACATACATAAGAGTATAATTAATGTGTATAATATCAGTTAAAATAAGTGCTTCAACATAGTTAACATTGCAGGAAAGCAATATATTAGACGTTAATTACTTTGTCAGGCTTAATATTTAATGTTTAAATAAAGGTTAATCCGTTTTTCTGTTTTGCACCTCCTCCTATTAATATCTGTGTACATCCTGCACTAAACTGTTTTATTGTAGAGATCACTTATAATATCTTCTTGATTTTTTATATTCTATATTTCTATATTTATACTTTCCACCTATGAAAGTATGTACTCTGTACAATAATTCAATAACGTGCTTTAACCACTAGGAGGTGCACACAAGGTGCACACAGCCATAATAACTTTGTATTATAGTGTACAACATCTGAAGATGTATAGTTTTATGCATGCTTTCACATCATTTTACAGCATATTGCTATACTATTTCAGACTCAGTATTTACATTCTTACATTCAAAGAAAATCAGTAATATCTTTAAAAACTACAGTCCTTTTCTATCAGCTGTGCACCGTTATGGTGTAAATATAACCCCATCTATATGAATTAGATCAAATGTAAAAGTCAGCCGAATTAGTGTTGATACTGCAAGGAGACGTATTGTGTGAAGAGAAATTGAAGATGTTGTTTAATTGTGATATATTTATGATCCACGTCAAGTATTCAGTTTCGGCGCCATTTCTTCCAGTTTTTCCAAAGGTCTTCTTATCAGGGCTCTCTAAATAAAGAACTACGGCAGATCTGTAATATGTAATGCAGCCGAACCGTGTATTACAATGCCGTTATGTGATGACTTTCAAAGAGAAAAGCAAGAGCACTCGAAATTAAGTATTATTTTATACTTTTAAAATGTTTTCCGGATTTCATATAATATAAACACCAAATCCCAGCATGCATTGCGGCTAACACATCCAATCAACGAGCTTCAAACCATAGCTGAGGATCTTGGGTAATCGCTCGAAATGCCTACGTCTGTTTCCGGTTATATTTTATTTTGAAATTCAGTTCCTGACGGACGCCAAAAAAGCCCGAAATTATGGAATTAAACCAATAAATAAAAGCAAGGATAATTGAGTGTTATTGGTGAGTAAATAACAGTGTGTTATTTTGAAAAGAATAACAAATTAGAAGGAAAAAAAGATTTAAAAAATACAGATTTCAGTATCCTGAGGCTCTGAGCCCCATTTATTTTCCTCACAGACGACAACAAAAGTCTGAAATTATACGATTTAAAATAAAAGCAATAACTGGTTCTTGATATTGAGTAAGAACATGTTTTTATGAACCAAACAGCTTCCGGTCTTCCACGACCCGACCGGAGAAAAAGACGTGCTGCAGCCTGCAGGCACGAAACACGTTACCAGTAGAAATACATTGCTTTTAAAATCGTGCTGTGCAACACGAAAAAAAGGGGCAAATCGTGATGGTGAACACAAATCAATAGATTAAAAATCGTGTGAGTGAACACGAAATGCCGTGAGACTGGGTTGTCTTGTGACGTGTGTTGTTCTGCGAGACCAGAGATGTAGTTCATTGAGCGTTTCACACAAAAAAATGTGTTACTTCACAGTTTTACGACACATTTATTTATTTTTGACTGGCAAAATGAAATTTAAATTGACAAACATCATATGTGTAATTTGTGGCACAATTCAAACGGGATCGAAAGATAATCTTTCTCTCTCCATTGACTTCAATACATAATTTTTCCGAAATATGGCACGGAGGTCGACCGGAAGGGGAGGGACTTCGCTACTCTATACGATCCAGCACTAACCCTGATGACAGCGGTGTTTCTAGCGATCCAATACCAGACTAACAATATGTTAAATATCTCTGCCTTAGAGAAATTAACCTGTGCTTTAAATGGAAAGTCTGATACTTTTAATAAAATATGAGGGAAATTCTTACAGTTTTAGAAAGGAACTAGATATTACTTTGGCGATGTATATGCTAGATATGATTGGATATGATGTAGCTTCTTGTTCTGTAAATGCTCATTTAAATAATTTTCTATAATTTATGTTGTTTTGAGTTTTCTCTTTTGAATTATGCTGACAGCTTCTGTATATTTTAGTATTTTATTTATTTAAGTATTACTTTTTTTCTTGTTTATTGTGTTGTATGTATTTGTATTTCTTCTCTTGGGGATTATGTGTGTGTGTAATGTCTTTTGCTGAAAGAAAAAATTGCAACAGAAGAGTTTGTTGTTGTTTCTGGTGAAAAATGTTAAACTCCACAAGTTACTGTTTTATGAGTAGGGTGATATCAAGGAGACTGCGGGAGCTAGCTTACACCAATGATATATATCTTTATATATCTTTATATATAAAAATGTGGCTTTTGCCCACCAGTGATCAGTGGAGGAATGAATGTAGGCTATACACTGAGTTATCCTACTGAACCAACATGAAATGTGCCTAGCTTTGTGTAAACTAGCTCCTGCAGTCTGCTCATACTCATGAGACAGTAATTTAGTTGAGTTAACATTGGCTTTTTCACCAGAAAAAACAACAAACTCACCTGTTGGCTGCTCATTGTTAAATGAGGTCCGGTATCAGATCGCTAGATAGCTAGAAACACAGCTGTCTGATGACTGGCAAGGGCTGTCCCATGCTCTGCTCAACCTCGTCAGGTCACGTGAGTCACGTGACTTTTGTCTGTAATATTCCGTGACATGAGAAGAAAAATGGTTGTACTTGTTATAAAAAGTGTTGTACTTGTAAAACTTATGCTGCATTTGTCTCTGAAACATGATTTATTAGAAAAATGTGATGTGTTTGTTTGAAATACGTTTTTTATTTGTAAAACTAAATGAATTAGTTTGTAGATGGTGTTTTGTATTTGCTATAAAAACTTGTTTAGTTTGTTTGTTGAGTTATGGCAGGAATGTAGCTCCATACCAGTCTGTCAAGCTCCTGAAGTTTGCAGCCGACACCACGCTCATCGGACTCATCTCTGGTGGGGACGAGTCTGCCTACAGGTGGGAGGTGGATCTGGTGCAGGGACAACCACCTGGAGCTCAATGCTCTCAAGACACTGGAGATGGTTGTGGACTTTAGGAAGAACGCAGCCCCACCCGCCCCCATCACTCTGTGTGACTCCCCAGTCGCTGCTGTAGAGTCTGTCCGCTTCCTGGGCACCATCATTGCCCAGGACCTCAAATGGGAGCAGAACATCTGGTGGAAAATCAAAAAAGCCCAGCAGAGGATGTTCTTCCTGAGGCAGCTGAAGAAATTCAACCTGCCAAATACAATGATGGTGAACTTCTACTGTACACCTCCATCATCGAGTCCATTCTCACCTCCTCCATCACCATCTCGTGACATCCACTCTGCAGAGAGGGTGATCGGCTGCAATCTGCCATCCCTCCACGACCTGCATGCCTCCAGGACCCTGAGGCGGGCAGGGAAGATAGTGGTCGACCCCACCCACCCTGGACACAAACTGTTCACCCCCTCCCCTCTGGCAGGCCAGGCTGCGCTCCATCGGGACCAAAACCTCTCGCCACCTGAACAGTTTCTTCCCCTCCGCTACCGGCCTCATCAATAAGGCCCGGCCCCCACTGACACTTTACCTCAGCCACATCATAGACTTTGTGCATCACATTAATGCACACAATGTACAACACATTTCTGTTTTATTTTCTTATTATTGCCAATTTTTATTTTTATTCCATATTTTATTCCATTCCATTGCAATATAAATACTGTTATATTTATATTTTACTATATATTTTTTGTATCTGTGTTTTAATTGTTGTTTTATTGTTATGCATGCACCATGATACCTAGTCAAATTCCTCGTAGGTTTAACCCTACCTGGTAATAAACCTGTTTCTGATTCTGATTCTAAATACCTAACCTTAACCCTTAAGAACGAAATATTGTCTGCCATGTAATCTAATACTTAAGTCCTTGTTTGAATGAGTATCATCTTAACTTTCTACCATTCCTGCACATTGGGTCCTTGTTTAAAAAAGTAGTGCGCACAAACTCCTACACACACATAAAGATGTAATCACAGCTGTCCGATGAATCTGCCAAAAGAGATGAGTGCAGGCGGACAGGAAGTCGAGGTGGAGACGCAACGCAGCTGAGGATGGTCCAGCTGGAACCTTCAGCAGAGGATCAGGTTACGGGGGGGCTAAATTGGGGGAGAAGGGGCCGTAGGGGATTAGGAAGTCTTTGCACAAACGTTGAATTGACAAATAGTGTAAGCTGCACATTCTGGTAATATCCAAACCCTCTGCTCTCCACCTCATGGCAATCCATTTTATGACACAAATGATGGCTAGCTGACATCCAAATGTGTAGGCTGTAAAATGTATCTTTCACATTACACTGAGTTGGACCAAAGAGTGGCCAGATGTGTTTGATAGAAAGACATTTCCAATCTGAAACTCCATGGTATCTTCTTATTTTGTGTAAATACCATGTAGAATTAAATAAATGTTTTAGACCTTATTAGACCGGATACAATACTGATGCACGCACACGCACGCACACACACACACACACACACACACGCACGCACGCACGCACGCACACACACACACACACACACACAGGGCCGTATCCACCATTGAGGTCACCGAGCTGTTTATATAACAAAACTTAAGTTCACTAAACTGGGTTCTTTGGAGTACTTCCATTTACACAAAATAATGTAGGCTTAATAACCCCATCCATCTATCTATACATCTATCTATCTATTTATCTATAACAATAGTCTTCATTTACAATATATGTCATGGTTTTGGATTTATGTTTTCATTTTCCACATTTTGAAATGTTTTCCTCCTTGTGTCTTGTCTGATCCTACTCCCTGTGTTTGCCTTCCTGTCGTTAGTTGTGTGTCTGATTGTGCCTCATTGTGTTCACCTGTTGCCCTTGTATTTCTGCCTCCCCTGCCCAGCTGTGTCTTGTGCTGTGATTACACTTCTGTGTATTTAGTCTTGTTCTTCATCGTTTCATGTCCCACCTACCTGTCGTCTATGCTTGTCCATGTCTCCTGCCTGTTCTATTTCGTATATGGCTTCGCCCTCTAAGGCTATCGCTATTGGGTAATTCCCCTGCGCACCCACGCAGCACTGAAAACACTTGTAGTCCACGCCCACCTGCAAGGTGGGCCCCACCCTCGGGCTCCCTTCCGGTATAAATCGGAAGGAGGCCCGACAATCTGCTCCCTCATTTCTTCAGCACCCCGTTACTGAAGCACAAGAGACACTTCAATTGCAGAGTAAACATGAGTAACAATTGTGTGAGAGATTGTCCCTCATGTGGCTCTGGGTTCATAATGACTTTTCGCGGGTGCAGACGGCAGGACTCAGGAGTGACCTGATCTGGCCACGCTTCTCAGCCATCAGGAGGTTCCAGGGGGGGGGCGGTGGCGAACCCGAGGACCCTGAAGGCTCCGGTGGCCACATTTGTTCCCCTCACCAAGGTGGAGGGGTTCACAGATGCTGTTTTTCCAGCCGCTCTTTCTCTGGAGCCGAGCCTGACGGCGTTTTTTGGGGTAAGACAGGCCAACATAATCGCCGGACGGTGCCCTACGTTGAGCGCCCCCAGAGACCAGTATGTCGCACGCCAGGCCGACCGGGTGCACCAGTGTGCCTTTCAAGTCACCAGCACGTCAGCTGGCTCCAGCCTGCTGAGCTCCCACAGCGGCACCAACGTCTGCAGCAGCCGCGGCGTCCACACCGGCCACAGCGGCAGCAGAGGCCGCAAACGGAGAGACGCAAAGGGGAGTGAGGCTCCCCCGCTACTGGTCTGCTCCACGAGAGCCTCCGAGGAAGCAGAGCCGGTTCTGACGTTCTGGGGGTTGTGAGTAAAATAAAGTGTGTTAATTTTCCAACTTTTTCTGCTGAGTCATCAGTAACAAGTGTTTCTCACCGTTCAAGCCAGAACGGGAGAATGAGACCCATCCTTGATCTGTCAGTATTCCAGGCTGAGCAGCAGGAGCGCCCGCAGCGCCACGGCGTCAGGGCTCGCTCCAGAAGCCTGCTGGTTTTAACCTATCGGTTAGTAAACTGCAGAGCTCGCTAATTAAGCCAGCTGTCACTAACCTGTCGTTAGCAGGGCTCGCTCCAGAAGCATGCTGGTTTTAACCTGTTAGTAAATAAACTACAGAGCTCGTGGCATTCCTCTGTCCGAGATACGCCTCCTACACACGGTCATAATAAACCCATGAGCGCCGTTATAACGCCTCGTGTGGGCAGCACTGCACACACCTCCATCCATCCCCTGAGCGTGTAGGCGCCTCATGATGAGATCCAGAGTGAGACGCAGTGTGTGGAGGCTCCCTCGCAGCCCTTTCGGTCCAAGCACACCTTGGGTTGCCTCACGGGCAGCGGCGGCAGGGGCTGGCGTGGCTTGTCACCATGACGACCAAAAACACATCTCGAGCACGTGCGCCCGCTCTCAGAGTTTTTCTCAGAGTGGCAGCGCGTGTGTCTGATGGACAGATGGATGAGCAGGCTGATCAGCAGAGGATATGCCCTGCAGTACGCCTCCCCCCAAACACTCCTGTCCTCCCAGAAGCTATGTCTTGCGCTCCAATCAGAGCTGCAGGAACTCATGTTGAAAGAGGCTATTTCCAGGGTTCCTCAAGGGGAAGAAAATCAGGTGCTGGAATGTGTTCACCAGGACGACTGGTTCACTTCCACCTGAAGGATGCATACTTCCACCTGAAGGATGCATACTTCCACGTACCCAACATCCCAAAACGCAGGAAATTACTGCGTTTCTCATTTCAGGGAATATCAGACCAGACAATAGTCTACCGTTCGGATATTTCCTGACTCCTCCCATTTTTGTGTAGAGATGGCTGGAGCCACTACACAGAGGAGGGATGAGAGTGTGGTTTTCTCTGGACGACCTGCTATCACTGGCTTGCTCCAGGGAGAAAGCTTTACAGACGTTACATCTCGTATCGCATCTGTCAAAGCCTGGGTTTTCATAATGAATTTGAAGAAGTGCTGTCCTCTTCCCTCTCAGATATTCATTTATCTGGGAGTGGAATTAAACTCAGCCAGCAGAGCGCGGCTCTTGCGGCAGCGAGTGGAGGAACTGACAGCTCCCTCTCCGGCGTGTCACATCCCGCAGGCCCTCTCCGTGATACAGCTGCTCAGCATGACGTCAGCTGGTCACGTGGAGATCCCCCACAGGAGGAATCTCCAGAGGTGGTTCATTCTCCTGCGCATCGACCCCGTGCGTCAGAGGTAAATGTGCTGGAGCTGTTCTTTTTCTCGTCTTTTTCTCCGGTCGGGTCGTGGGAGACCGGAAGCTGTGTGGTTCATAAAAACATGTTCTTACTCAATATCAAGCCACAATTGATACAACACAAGAGAGCGGTCTCTCCCTAACTCCCACCAACAACATTGCCTAAATAACGCACTTTTCCTCCTTTCTGGCCTCCTCCTCCTCCTCATTCACAATTCCCCGTGTTAGATCTCACTGTCAGCACGCCTCGAACAATGCGCCACGTCGGAAAATACAACACATTCTTGATTCATTTAAAAGGACAATTTGTAACTGAGAGGAGTGACTGCTCATTTCTGCCGAGATGCTCAAAGGGTGAGACACTGTGTCTGAGAATCACTGACTAGCAGAATATGTATATTCTAGAGTGGAGCTCTGCAGAGAGCAGGGTGGAGGAAATGAGGGCAGTGGATTATCACGGTGCGGAGAGGAGCAGCGCTAGTTCCACTGCAGCTCGTGGTAGCAGCTAGCTGGTCCTGCTGCTGCGGGTGCAGCGGGTTAGTTGGCGGGGGCACCTGTTCTTCGTGGTCCCAATCCTCCCGGTTTTCATAGTGAACATCGGGATCCTTGTGGATAGCAGGGTTGTCCGGCTGGACCGGCTCCGTTGGAGATCGCGGTCGTTTACGCAGACTTGTGACTGTGAGAAATGTTTCCATTTTCGATCGACTGAGAATTAGCCAAGTAACAGTTCACAGTAAATTACAACGACCCGCCCCTGATAGATCCCGCGAAAATGTATCATATTTATACACATTCTCGCGGGCTGCGAGAATGTGTATAAATTAGGGCTGTCAAGTTTAACGCGATTAATGTATGTGTATTTTTTTTTCCTCGGCCGCCCCGTAGCTTCAGAGCGCATCGAGTTTAAAATACCATCTACAAACTGATGCTGCTGACAGCCCCGCTCCTGCCGCCCGCTTGTGGCAGACCACACTTCCACGCTCACCGGCAGGCACCGACTGGCCATCGGGAGGACCGGGAGGGTGTGTGTGTGTGGCCCGAGCGAGCGAGAGAGAGACCTTACGTGCATTGTTGTTGTTAGCATCTGGTGCTAGCTCGCTGCGCTAACAGATATAAGGAGCTGTTTAAATGAAAACAGAGGAGCGACATTTCGCCACAACTGCGCCGAGCACTTGACTTGATGCAAGAAGCAGACAGCGGGACATTGTAGGAGAAGTCAGCACACTCATGATTGCAGCGTCCAGGCAGCCCCCGTTCGAGCATATGCCTTGAGTTGCACATAGCTCCAGCAATCCAACACACACACACACACACACACACACACACACACACACACACACACACACACACACCCCATTTGTATTGTATCAGAGAGGTTCCAGGTTGAATTGATGCGAATATTTGTAATGTTCAGAGGTTGTTGTGTTTAATATTCATGAGAATATTTGTCATTGTTTAAATGATAATAAATATTAGCATAACGCATATTTGTCCACTCATATGTTGATAAGAGTATTACAAACTTGAACAATTGTACTCCAAGGTACATTTAGAACAGATCAAAAATGTGCGATTAATCGCGATTAACTATGAACAATCATGCGATTAATCGCGATTAAATATTTGAATCGACTGACAGTCCTAGTATAAATATGATACATTTTCATATCAAAACAATGGGGTTGCTAAACCGTTGCTAGGCCAATTGTTGGAGTTGCTATAGCAACTCCTAGATACCCCCTGGCGCCGCCCCTGGTTGTAGTACACCAACAACATGGATTAAACGTGTGGTTTTTTTACCACAATGTTGGGGAAATTAATGGATAAAATGCACGGATTATTATTATTATTATTATTCCCACTCCGATCGGGACACTAGATCCACCGTTTCCCCACAGCGAGGCTCCCCACGTTGACAGTTTACGTGGGCTGGGTGCAGTGGCGGACTGGCCATCGGGACGAATCCCGATGGGCCGGTACCGAAGTGGGCAGGTCGGATAAGTAACTAGCACATCCCCCATAGGCGGCGCGTGAGGCTCAGGTTTGAGAAGGCTAAATAACTTCTTTTACCTGACGCTGCCCGCCTCCGGCGTCTATAGAAAAGAGATCAGCTCAGTGTGCGGAGTTTAAATCTCTCAAGTCATATTACAGGATAAAGGAAATACAGTTTAAACTGCCGTATGCAGAGAAGACGCCAACGTGTCGCACTTATCATTCATATTACATCATCAATCAGATCATCGATCATATAATATATCATATATCTCCTGATCTGAGTCAGCCTTCTCCAGCCTCATCTGGCCGTGCAACACTCACAGTGTCACAGACTGTATGCAGAAGTATTATTTTAAGCAACACATTATGTTGACGAAACACTCGAGTCAAATGTAATTAAAGTCAGATCCACTCGTGTCTTAGACGTGAACGCGCTCTCAGCTGGAGAGAGAAACCCTGGCTTCGTTTACCGAGTTGATAACCAGCGTCGTAGGACCGCTTAGCGAGATCTCGTTTGTTAGTTTGTTGTTGTTAGTTTGTTTGTTACTCAAACATATCCAGGGTCTGGAACTGGCTTCGTAGTACAGGGCACAGGTGGCTAGCAGCGCTAATGTCAAAGACACAGACATTATACATTATATTTGTATTTTACCAGGATGCAGTGACACAAATATTTACATATTTACATTTACTATCTTCAGCACCCGCCGCCCCTGACATCCCCCACTCCCCCCGTTGACAATTTACTAGCGGTACCGAAGTGGGCCGGTCGAGAGTCCCGGGATGATTTTTAGTCCCATTCCACCACTGGCTACATGACCTATGATCGCCCATATTGACGCACCTCATTCCTAAACTTCTAACAGATACAACATAAACCGATCCTTCAGCCTCATATGAGCTCTCAGACACGTTCAAAATTAAACTGTCATCGCTGTCTGAGCTTGCTGCTGTGCACCGTTGTGCGTTTACATGCAGAAGCTGGGATCTTGAACGGTGCAGCTGGAGCGCTGTGCCCGCAATGACGTCCCCATCATTTGGCGGGACTTGAAGAATCCGGGGGAAGATCCAGAAAATTGTCAACATTGAAGGATTAATGGTTATCAAAGTACAAATATCCAAAGTCAGTTCAGTAACGGTTTTCAAGGGGACAATATTTACTCAAATTGATGGGTTTGGATGATGGGGGAAAATTGTGTCACAGGCTCTTTAATGTGTATAATATCAGTTAAAATAAGTGCTTCAACATTGTTAACATTGCAGGAAAACAATATATTAGACGTTAAGTACTTTGTCAGGCTTAATATTTATCTGTAGATAGATACCCCCAAATACCTTAATCTGTTATTTAATGTTTAAATAAAGGTTAATCCGTTTTTCTGTTTTGCACCTCCTCCTATTAATATCTTTGTACATCCTGCACTAAACTGTTTTATTGTAGGGATCACTTATAGTATCTTCTTGATTTTTATATTCTATATTTCTATATTTATACTTTCCCCCTGTGAAAGTATTTACTCTTAATATTTTTTTAATCAAATATAACACATAAAAACAATAATTCAATAACGTGCTTTAACCACTAGGAGGTGCACACAAGGTACACACAGCCATAATAACTTTGTATTATTAGTGTGTATGTACAACATCTGAAGATGTATAGTTTTATGCATGCTTTCACATCATTTTACAGCATATTGCTATACTATTTCAGACTCAGTATTTACATTATATATCCTTTATTTAACCAGGTAAAAAACTCATTGAGATTAAAATCAGTAATATCTTTAAAAACTACAGTCCTTTTCTATCAGCTGTGCACCGTTATGGTGTAAATATAACCTATCTATGAATTAGATCAAATGTAAAAGTCAGCCGAATTAGTGTTGATACTGCAAGGAGACGTATTGTGTGAAAAGAAATTGAAGATCTTGTTTAATTGTTGATATATTTATGATCCACGTCAAGTATTCAGTTTCGGCGGCATTTCTTCCAGTTTTTCTAAAGGTCTTCTCATCAGGGCTCTCTAAATAAAGAACTACGGCAGATCTGTAATATGTAATGCAGCCGAACCGTGTATTACAATGCCGTTATGTGATGACTTTCAAAGAGAAAAGCAAGAGCACTCGGAATTAAGTATTATTTTATTCTTTTAAAATGTTTTCCGGATTTCATATAATATAAACACCAAATCCCAGCATGCATTGCGGCTAACACATCCAATCAGCGAGCTTAAAACCATAGCTGAGGATCTTGGGTAATCGCTCGAAATGCCTACGTCTGTTTTCGGTTATATTTATTTTGAAATTCAGTTCCTGACGGACGCCAAAAAAGCCTGAGATTATGGAATTAAACCAATAAATAAAAGCAAGGATAATTGAGTGTTATTGGTGAGTAAATAACAGTGTTAATTTGAAAAGAATAACAAATTAGAAGGAAAAACAGATTTAAAAAATACAGATTTCAGTATCCTGAGACTCTGAGCCCCATTTATTTTCCTCACAGATGGCAACAAAAGTCCGAAATTATACGATTTAAAATAAAAGCAATAACTGTGGCTTGATATTGAGTAAGAACATGTTTTTATGAACCACACAGCTTCCGGTCTTCCTCGACCCGACCGGAGAAAAAGACGTGCTGCAGCCTGCAGGCACGAAACACATTACCAGTAGAAATACATTGCTTTTAAAATCGTGCTGTGCAACACGAAAAAAAGGGGGAAATCGTGTTGGTGAACACGAATCAATAGATTAAAAATCATGTTGGTGAACACGAAATGCCGTGAGACTGGGTTGGGCATATAGGTGTAAGCAGGGGTAAAGTGCTATTTTTACAAGTGGGGAGTGGACCTCACCTCCTCTAGGAGGGTCCTCACCTCCTCTAGTGGGGAAGATTTTTTTTTAAATATTGAAGTGAAAAGCATCAATCTGGTGCACTTTGAGAGCCAAAATGAAGAGATCTATGGATATACAGTATCTCTCAACATACATATGAAACAGAACTGTAAACAGATTGTCTATTTCTTTATAGATATTTTACAAATCACTCCCCTTTTAAAACAAACCGTTTGAGACCCACTGAGATAACTAGACTAAAGTTAACTTTCGAAACACTGAGAGTCCTTTACTTCACCTGAGCTGAGGTTATCTGAGACTCTCAGTCTGACAGGAGAGAGTTCTCCTTCCACCTTGTTGTTGAAAAAGCTCCTTATATCCGTTAGCTTGGCTAGCTAGCACCAGATGCTAACCACAACGATCTCCGGTAGATACCCACCGGTGCGTGAGCTCTCTCTCTCTCGCTCGCTTGCGCACGCACACAAAATGGCTCGTGCCACACACACAGAGCAGAGCTTGAATGAAACAGACCCAGAAGTAAGCTACTTGTATTCACAAGGCCTATTATGTGCAGAATCCCTCTCGCTTTCAGGTGGTTTTGATTGAGTGTCCACACGTGGACGTTTAAGGACTAAAAAACGATCCATTTGTCACTTTGCTGTTAGCAAATCATTTTGGGGCTCCAGCTAACAGGAAGTCACTCAAGTGTCACAAAGTAATTTAGCCTATGGGTAGGTCAAAAATGTAATGGGTGCTGGCCATTGGCCTAATCCAGAGCCATTTAATAGAAGAGTTACGACATCTCCGTTCACTCCAATGGACCACTTTTTTACAGCAATGGCGGATCGTGGAGCCTCTCAATCGTTCCCCGGAAGTTAGCGCCAAGGCTAGCAGAGCTGTAGAGTTGCAGCATAATAGACCGTTCGTGACGGACTTTTAAAGGTAAGAAGAAGTTTAAAGATTTATATTGCGGATATTATCAGTACATCTGATTCAAATGAACATGTGTATTAAAGGATGTCAGTGGATTATCCCTAAATTAGTAGATTTAGGGAACGTTTACAGATAACAGATTAAGTTAGGATACCGAAGCAAGTTAGCAACACACGTAGAACAGCCTTTCAATTGTAAATTCTGTTCTCTTAATGTCATTTCGTCCAACATGTTGAATTAGAGAAGAGGGGCTTCTAAACGGGATTGTATGCGGGGGTGGAGGGAGTTAAATATTAGATAAATATAACTTTGGTGCGTGTAAGAGTGAGTGTTTTTAGCAGAGCCATATTGTGTCCTTGTGATTCTGTTGATTATTATTGATTGATTCTGGATTGATGGCAAAGGGAGAGGGACTTAAGTGAGAGTGAAAACACAAGGTACGTTTAATACTACTGTTTTATATAAGTAAACACCTTACTGTATCTCCCCAAGGCATTTCCCATCCAATAGGTGTGCTATATAGGTGTGTATAACCCTTTCTCCTGTCTGTTACTCCCTCTTTCAGCACAAGAACCAGAGGGGGATTCAATGGAGCCTGAATACCTGCACTGAGACCCTCACCCTGCACCCTGAGTCTCAACTCTCAGTGTTTTTCAAGCCTTTCCCTGTTTTTTTGTATTAAACAAAACATTAAGCTTTCCCAATGGTGTGGTTTTCGTTTTGTGAAAAAGTGCAAATGTAGTGTTTGTATATAATTACATCACATATTTTGTTGCTGTTGGTCGTGAAATTGCTCCTGCTGACTTGAGCCAGCCATTTTTTCCTCCGCTCTGTGTCAGTTGGGAAGCCGTACATTCGTACTCTTTTCTCTGAGCGATTTGAGCATCCCCAGGCAGCACAGCAAACCATGGTGGCGACTAGGAGGCAGCACAGCAAACCATGGTGGCGACTAGGAGGCAGCACAGCAAACCGTGGTGGCGACTAGGAGGCAGCACAGCAAACCATGGTGGCGACTAAGAGGCAGCACAGCAAACCATGGTGGCGACTAGGAGGCAGCACAGCAAACCATGGTGGCGACTAGGAGGCAGCACAGAAAACCATGGTGGCGACTAGGAGGCAGCACAGCAAACCAGGACAACACGGAGGAAAAGGCACCGACAAACTGCATGATATGCTATTCAATGTTTATTGAATTCCATGTATTTGCAAAGCAACACATTTAACATCATCATCATCATCATCATCATCATCATCATCATCATCATCATCATCATCATCATCATCATCATCATCATCATCATCATCATGCTGCTGCTGCTGCTGCTGCTGCTGCTGCTGCTGCTGCTAGTCCTTTGATAGTCACCTGTCGGTCTCCAATTACCATAGGATTACTGAAACTACCATGAATTTAAGAAAATGGTAGAAATGAATCCAATCTGAATTTTAAAGCATTACTTTAGATCCCCTCCCTCTAAATGTATCAATAAACATTAGAAAGTGATGCTCCTGACTACCATACAAGTTTAAGAAGATAATATTGGTTTGAAAGAATTCAAAGCTATAAATAAACATCAACAGGCTCTTTAACCAAGGCACTGCTAACATGTAAACTAGTTGTTCACACAAATCCTAATATTATCACTTAATATTAGCAAATTCGATTTTATTTTTTAAAACATATTGATGTACATACATACACATATCGATTTGTTGTATAAATATTGCAAATCAAAACCTTTATTCACTAATAATTACCAAAAATCGTAGTTCTATCTCCTGTTATCAATGCATTCACATTGCCCGCCATGAACTTCCGGGGAACGATCCTCGTCTACATGAACCACATGACGATAACCGTTTTTGGACTTCCGTTGTCGTAACTCTTCTATTATATGGCTCTGGCCTAATCATATCACCTGTGTTGGCTTTATGTTTTTGGTCAAACTTTTATTTGTTTCACATTTGCATTGATGTAATCAATAATTTTTCTGATTTAATTTAACAAAAATAATAATAATTTTCGGGGGGAAAAAAAATATATATATTTATTGGGGGTGCTTAGGGGGTGCTTTGGCTCCCCCCTGGTGCCTCCCCTGCCCACCTTGCGGGTGGGCTTGGACTACAAGTGTTTTCTATTTCACCCAATAACGATAACCTTAGAGGGCTACGCCAATACTCATAGAAGCTAGAGTTACATTACGTAACTTCAGTTCCCACCTGTAAGTTTGTTCCTGTCTGTCGTGCTCCCCGGTTTTGTTTTTGTTAATTAATTTCTTGTTTTTCTTGTTTTCGGCTTTTTATAAATAAAGCTCGCCTTTTGTTACCTTACCTATTTTAGTACAATTGTACAACATACAATTGTATAACACACATTTTGCTTACATTTTTGTTCTCTTTTGAGAATCAAACATAACAGATTTAAATAAAAAAAAACAATGCAAAAAAACAAGTGAAATGAACTAAATTGCTGAATTGCTTTTTATTCACTGGCAGGAGCGACAAGTGAGGAGGAGCAAAAAGTGAACAACGAGGGAGAGATTGAACAAAGAGAAAGAGTAGAGGAGAGAGAGAGTAATGAACAGGAAGAAGACAGAAAGACAAAAGAAGATGGAAGAGGGGGTGCAGGTTATGGAAAGGAGAGAGACATGCATTACACTATCAAAAATAATGTATGCTGCAGCTAGTGCTGCGTACCTGGACTCACATTCAGGTTCAGGTCCGGACTCAAGTCCAGAGGTTCAGGTTCAGGTCCGGACTTATAAGTCCGGACCTGAACCCATGGCTTGTGTCAAGTTGTGTGAGTAACTAAAGTGAACTTATTGTGAGCTAATTATCAATTGAAAATTAACTCATAATCAACTCAAATTCAAACTCGTCAGGTTTATTGTGCTCCCTTCCAACTTGTGTCTACATTTCTCTACAAAGTACAAATGTAAAAAAACTACTTTTTGACACTTAGTCTACAAATGACTTATGACAGCAACTATATTGAACTACTACAAAGTTCAAACATTGATTTCATTTACCAAACTAAAGTAACCAAACAGTCCCTGAGCTGACTGAGCCTAAATCCCTAAAACGTTGCTGAAAGGTAGAGTGTAGAGTAGACTATACGCATTACACTGTTACACACCTACTATAAGTATAGGCTACACTGTAGTGACTGTACAGTCAGAGTGTACTGTACTGTCTGTACACCATGTATTTTCAACAACTCTACATGTGTACATTATACAGTACATACTACATACATAGTGATGTACATACTGTTAGAAATTCAAATCAATGTTGATATGGTGTAATTTTGAATTAAATACACTATTTAATTTAAATTAGTTTTATTCTGAAAAAAACGGAAGTTCACACTATTAACTTAATACTTTTATTCTGAAAATTATTCACTTCCGGTTAGCATTAGCGTGTGGCGAAATGCTACGTTTTCAAACCGTGAATCGAAGGTGAAATGACATGTGATGTTGTACACCGAGCACACTGGGATTAGCACTCATTTATTGACGCTGAATAACGTTTATCAGGGAATGTTTAAATAACCACAGACACCAGAATATATGTAAGTGCTAGTTTTTTTGCGAGTCCAAGTACCGGTTCCCGACGTTCCGGTTTTAACCGGACTTGAACCGAAACTTTTTACAAGTCCAGTACCGGTTCGGCGTACCGGTACGCAGCACTACACACAGCGCTGGAGTGAGGATTCAGACTCAGCTCTTCAGGACTGCTTTGAATCAACGGAATGGAGTGTGTTTGAGGACAACAATATCAACATACACACGGACATTTGCTACATTGGGAAATGCATCGATGACGTGGTACAGAAGGTTACTGTACGAACATTCCCGAATCAAAAGACCTGGATAAACAGCGAGGTACGTACCAAGCTGAAAGCGCGCACAGAGGTGGAGATTCAGATGAGTACAAGAAATCTAGATATGAACTCCAGAGTGCAATTAGCAGTGCAAAGAGACAATACGAGACAAAGTGGAGTCTGACTTCAAAGGCTGTAACACTCGGAACATGTGGGCGGGACTAAAAACAATGACAGATTACAAAGGGGCAGCGGGGTGTGCTGCGGGACTGTTTGTGGGCACATCTCTCCCAGATGAGCTGAACTGTTTTTTTGCTCGATCCGAGAGCAGCCAGGCTGTGGAGGCACAGAAGGATCAGGAGCCCTGCCCTTTTGTTTTAGACAGGGCAGATGTGTGCAAATCCTTTAAAAGGGTTAACCCACACAAGGATCCTGCAGTCTGTAGTCCCCAAATGCTTCAAACGTCCTGTCCCCAAAAAGTCAAACCAGCCTCAACGACTACCGCCCAGTAGCACTCACCTCCATCATCATGAAGTGCTTTGAGCGGTTAGTCAAAAACTTCATCACCTCCTCCCTCCCTGACTCTCCCTGCAGTTTGCCTACAGAGCAAACAGGTCCACAGATGACGCCATAGCGATAGCCATGACGCCATAGCCATCCGTGAGTCCGAGTCCCTCACTCTGTTCCAGTCCCGCCTCAAAACCCATCTTTTCACCTCTCTCTATCCGTAAAACACCCCCCCACTCATTTTCGACCTCCTTCTGACTGCCACTGTCTGTTGTCTACCTGCCCCAGTCTATCTACACTCATATTGTAAAGCGTCTTTGGGTACTATAAAAGCGCTATATAAATCCAATATATTATTATTATTATTATCACCATCCACTCACAGCTCAGAGACCTCGGGCTCAACAGCGCCCTCTGTGATCCTGAACTTCCTGATGGGCAGACCCCAGGCAGTGTGGTTGGGAAACATCACATCCTCCACCCTGATCCTCAACACTGGAGCCCCTCAAGGCTGCGTGCTCAGCCCTCTCCTGACGACGACATGACCGTCATCGGCCTGATCACCGACGGCGATGAGACGGCGTACAGAGAGGAGGTCGGAAACCTGACATCTTGGTGCCAGTATAACAACCTCCATCTCAATGTCAGCAAAACAAAGGAGATAATTGTGGATTACAGGAAGCAGCAGAGAGAGGGACACGCCCCCATCACCATCAATGGTACTACGGTGGAGAGAGTCAGCAGGACTGCACATCACTGAGAACCTGACATGGACTCATCACACAAACACCATCATCAACAAGCTATTCTTCCTCCGCAGGCTAAGGAGGTTCAACATGGACTCCAGGATACTCTGCAACGTCTACAGGTGCACCATAAGTATCCTGACCTTCTACAGGTGCACCTTCGAGAGTAACCTGACTTCTACAGGTGCACCATATAGTATCCTTACTGGCTGCATCACGGCCTGGTACGGAAGCTGCACCGCCCTCAATCGTAAGTCTTTACAGAGGGTGGTGAAAACTGCACAGCGCATCACCAAGACGGAGCTGCCATCCATGGAGGATCTTTACTCCCAGCAGCTCAGGAAGAAAGCCCTCAGGATTATAAAAGACCCCCAGCACCCCAGCCACAAACTGTTCTGTCTGGCAGGCGGTACCGCAGCATCAGGACTAAAACCACCAGACTCAGGGACAGTTATATCTCTCACAGGCTCCGCCCTCTACTGGATTATATGGATACTACCCTCTATGCAAGCATTCACCTACTGACATTTCGACAGACGTAGCCGGCCTTTGGGCGGGCCTACCTTAATGTGCGCGCATCTCACTGTATAACAGGAGGCCTCGCCTCCTGACTATCATCCCTTTCTCTTCAGCGAGCGGGCATCAACTGAAGCAGAGATAATACGTTTGAAAGAATTATCATACCTCCAGGGAGTCGCCACTGCTAGAGACCCAGGCCTCTCCTTCGTGCCCTGGCTTAAATAGCGGGCGCCGATCCCCACCATCTTTGCTTTGAGTGTTTGGGGGACCAGGATATGGCCGAGGCGGTGCCATTCACGTTCGCCATTCCTTCCGGGTCCGGCGTCCATGGAAGTCCACCGCCCAGGGCTGTACTCTCCCTGGCTGATAATCATGGCGGCGGGTGTGTGGGCTACTCGCTCATTGCTAGAGATGCCCCCGCCTCACCAGGTCAGATCGATTATTGGCCGCAAGGCCGAATAAGTAGCTTGGTCCACGGGCCTTTCCCCAGCCCCTGTTCCCCCGGGGACCAGTGCTCGGTGGCTTCACATGATATAGGGTCGAACATACTTCCTCACAGGCCGCCGCCACTGCCTGCCGTGTGATGTCCCTGGGATATCATGCCGCATGGCACTTTCCAAAGAGGACCGTGTTGATCTCCTGGAAGCCCCCGTGTTTACGGAAGGGCTCTTTTTTATCGATCTCCTTGCTCACGGGATAAGGAGTAATCGCAGCGTGGCTGCTTCTTGCCCATCCCATTGTGACGGGCGTGCGTGACCACCATCAGAGAGTATCACAGCTTCATAGCTGGGGACCCACAGCTGGGAGCTTGTCCTCTAACTAACACAATGTTATGGGGAATGGAAACTCAGCTGTGTGTTGACAAAGTGGATGGACAGGACGCTGAGACAGGGTTATTCACTACGGTTTTGCAGCATCCCACCTCCATTCAAAGGCATGCAAGAGGTAAATCTGTCATCCAAGGAGGAGATGGGTTTCCTCTCAGCAGAGATTCAGGCTCTGGTGCAAAAACAAGTGGTGTCTGTTTGTGCACAGAGAAAAGGGTCTTTATTCCATGTACTTCCTGATTTTCAAGAAGACAGGGGAATTCAGACCTATTCTAGATCTCCGCGGCCTGAATCGCTACATTGCCTACAGAAAATTCTGCATGTTAACTATAAAACAGTCAATGAGGCTAGTGCAAACCGGGCGATTGGTTGACAACCATCGACCTGAAAAACGTATACTTTCATGTGGAAATTGCTCCGGAGCACAGAAAGTGTCTGCATTTTGCCTTCCAGGGGATAGCCTACGAGTACAACAGATTACCGTTCGGCTATTCCCTATCCCCACGCACGTTCAGCGAATGTGTGGCCACTGCGTTTCAACCGCTGCGCGCCCAAGGCATGAGAGTTTTCTTTTACCTAGACGACCTCATAGTCATGGCCGGGTCCAGGGAACAGGCAATGCTTTGCACAGCACAATTGATCACACACCTAACTTAGGCTTTGCGATCAATTGGAATAAGAGCACCCCCATACCTCACCAACAGGCATTGTGGTGCTCGATGCAGGCGCGCTACACGCCACCCTGTCAGAGAGCAGAAGTGCATCCCTTCTCCGGGCGGTTCACAGGCTGCGACAGAGGGTGACAGTGACAGCTTTAACTGTCATGCAGACTTTGAGTCTCATGGCGGCTGCTCACATTGTGGTCGTGCTGGGGTTACTGCATATGCGCCGCCTGCAGAGGTGGTTCTCCAGCCTGCGTTTGGATCCCAAGAGGCACAAACGGCGGCTGGTGACCATCCCCCCCCTCAGTGGAGGGCAACCTCCGGTTCTGGGGGTCCCCCGGTCACCTCTGGAGGGGGTTTCCACTGGGACGGGTGACCTCCTACATCAGTGTTCACGGACGCATCCAGAAGAGGATGGGGAGGGACCTGCCTGAAGAGGGCTATAGGTGGGCGCTGGTCTCTGACAGAGACACGACACAGCAACCTCCTAGAGCTACGGGCGGTAGTGTTAGTCCTCCAGCATTTCATGCCCCTAATTCAAGGGAGACATGTAATGGTCAGGAGGGACAACAGCACCACAGTGGCTTATATCAACAGGCAGGGCGGAGTCCGCTCCGCCGCCTTGTTGGCCACAGCTGAGAGGCTGTGGTTATGGACTTCAGAGGTGGTGTTATCTCTGAGAGCCCTCCATATCCCGGGACTGGAGAACAGAGGGGCCGACCTCATGTCAGGGGCGGTCCCTGCCAGGCGAATGAGAAGGGCGCTTCACTCAGAGGTGGTGAAGCAGATCTGGGCCCAGTTCGGGAGAGCGGAAGTGGATCTGTTCGCCAGCCGGCGCAACAGCCACTGTGCCCTGTGGTTCTCCATGGCCCTGAGCGACGACCCACCCTTGTGGGTGGACGTGTTTGCACACGAGCCATGGCCAAGGAAGCTGCTCTACGCCTTTCCAGCGCTGCGTCTCATTCTCCCTCTCCTGAGGAGAGTGAGGCGAGAACGTCTGTCAGTCATCCTAGTTGCTCCGGACCGCGTCGGGGCTCCGTGGTACTCAGAGATGACACAGATGAAGGTGGGCCAGCCCTGGGCGGTTCCCCAGTTCTGGGGGTGATGTCTCAAGAGGCAGGTGCAATCGGGGCATTACCCAATCTGGGCCGTCCTCTCCAGGCTTGGCTCCTGAGAGGGACAGGCTGAGACAGGGTGGATTGTCTGACAGCGTATAGAGCCCCTATCTTGTTAGTTGGGCTCTATTTTATCCTTCTTACAGTTATTGTAACCAAACTTAATGTGGAGTCAGTGTGTGTTTATGCTAAAACAATGTCGGACACCGTAATCTTCTCTGGTCCTCTCCCCAATCTGATCAATGATGACATGTATAGCCGAGCCGCATGTCATCCTTTCAGCGCTGGTTGTCTTGGTGGTGCCCAGCAAACAATGTGGGCTTCGTAAATAAATTAGTAAGTAAAACCTGGTCTGATTAAGAGAGACGGCATTCATCCTACTTTGGAAGGTGCAAATCTAATTTCGGCAAACATTTCAGGGCTTTGTGGACGTAATCCATGACAAACTGGAGTTGAGACCAGGAGGCGGAGTCACAGTTTTACACGCTTCTCTGCGCTCTCTCCTAGGTAGGCAGTCATCCATAGGAATCCCGAACCCAATAAAATACCCAATATTAACGGTGTGTGTGTCTGCCCAAAGACAATTTCAGGTACAACCTAATAAAAGGTGTCATACATAATAACTAGTGCTGTCAAAATTATCGCGTTAACGGCGGTAATTAATTTTTTGAATTAATTGGGTTAAAATATTTAACGCATTTAACGCATGTGCAGAATGGCCCGCCCCATACGTGCCACCAGTGGCAGCGCCAGGGTATGGCTGGGGTAGGCTTCACCCATACCAAGAAATGGCTTAGCCCCACCATGAAAAATGATGTTAAAGTAAGCAAAATAAAGTCTGCCAACTCGCGGAGTAAATTGCACAGACAGCAGCTAGTAAGATTGATTTCAGTAGCCACGGTTTTGAAAACTTTTGTCACGTAGTGATCGTCTTCTCAATAGAACATCTTTGATAACGGCGTGGTGTTGTTGCAGGAAGTCCCGACGGAGAATACTTTTGCTGTAGTACAGGGCAGAGCCATATAATAGTAATAATATGGCTCTGGTACAGGGGTGCACATAACTGGTACGCAGGTTATGTGCCTAATCTGAAATGCGTACCGTCACTTGTGTCACAACGCGCATTTGCGTACCGACGTACTTGTGAAGCTTTTCCAGAAGGCGGTTAGATCACCGGACGACAGAGTCGGTCTCCGTGTGCACAGACAGGGCTGCTGTTAACGTCGGTCTGTACAACGGAACTGTGCCAAAACTACGCCAACCGGCTGCGGAGGGAGACTCTCCCCTTCACTGGAGAACTGCGCTAAAACAGCTGATCACAACGTTCACACTCTGTGGTCACGATGTACTCCACTAGCCTCCCCCACCCCCCTATGTCGACTTTCCTGAAGTACTCCCCCGTTGATAGAAATCAACACGTAATGAATTAAGACCCCACGGTTTGATGATTGATAGGTGTGTGGGCTGTCTTTCATTTTGACATGCAGAAAAATGTTATAATAAACATAGATACTGTATGTTAAATGGATATATCCGCCTGCTTTCATTTATCTTTCCATTCCCACAACAATATCCATAAATAAATGGCATATTTTGGACATAGTTCGAATGGTGATTAATCATGATTAATTAATTTTTAAGCTGTGATTAATCTGATTAAAAAATGTAATCGTTTGACAGCCCTAATAATAACCTAATAAAAGTAAATGTAACAACTACCACAGTGCAACAAAACAGGAAGATTCAATGTGGTCTCTTAAACATAAGATCTCTAGCATCTAAAGCAATATTGGTAAATGATTTAATATCAGATTATAATATTGATATATGCTGTCTCACTGAAACTTGGTTGCGACATGAAGAATATGTCAGCATAAATGAGGCCACTCCACCCAGCAATATCAATACTCATATTGCCCGAGGCACAGGCCGAGGAGGTGGAGTTGCAGCAATCTTTGACTCAAGTTTACTTATCAATACTAAACCAAAATTAAATTATACCTCCTTTGACAGTCTCGTTTTTAGTCTGACGCATCCAACCTGGAAAACTTTGCAGCCAATCTTATTTGTTACAGTGTACCGTGCACCAGGTCCTTATTCAGAATTCTTATCAGAATTCTCTGAGTTTGTATCAACTTTGGTACTTAAAACAGATAAAGTAAGGTGACTCGTCATGTTGACGATGATAAAAATAGCCTTACTGTTGCATTTAACTCTATATTAGATTCTGTTGGTTTCTGTAAGAGTGTAAATAAACCAACCCACTGCTATAATCACACTCTCGACCTTGTTCTGACTTATGGTATTGAAATTGAGCAACTATTAGTCGAACCACATAATCCTGCTTTATCCGACCATTTCTTAGTAACTTTTGAAGTACTATTACTAGACTACAAAGCATTAGTCAAAAGCTCTTGCAGCAGAAACCTATCTGTTAGTGCTAGAGCCACATTTAAGGAAGAGATTTCACCAATACTTAACTCGATAGCATGTCTGCATGTAAGGGAGGAAACTTATACAAAATGTACACCACCCCAAATTGATCATGTTGTTGATAGTGCTACAGATGCGCTGCGAATAAAATTAGACTCTGTTGCTCCTTTGAAAAAGAAGAAAATAAAACAACATAGATTAGCTCCATGGCATAATGCCGAGACCCGTAAAATAAAGCAAAAGTCGAGACAACTTGAAAGGATATGGCGTTCCACTAAACTTGAAGAATCTCGTTTCATTTGGCATATTACTCTCAATGAATATAAGAAAGCATTGCGTAAAGCGAGAGCAACCTACTACTCTTCATTAATAGATGAGAATAAGAATAATGCAAGATTTCTTTTCAGCACTGTAGCCAGGCTGACAGAGAGTCACAGCTCGATTGAGCCTTCTATTCCCATAGCACTCAGTAGTAATGATTGTATGTGCTTTTTTAACGATAAAATTGTTACTCTTGGAAACAAAATGAATGACCTCTTGCCTTTGACCAGTATAGTGTTATCAACAGCTCCCGGAAACGTAAGTTCTAATATTACACTAGATTGTAAACTAGAATGCTTTTCAGCCATAAACCTTGAACAATTAAATTCAATGATTCTCTCTTCTAAACCATCAACGTGCATGTTAGACCCAATTCCAACTAAGCTGTTGAAGGAAGTTTTTCCATTAATTAGCACTTCTTTATTAAATATTATGAATATGTCTTTATTTTCAGGCTATGTTCCACAATCATTTAAAGTAGCAGTGATAAAACCGCTTCTTAAAAAGCACAACCTCGATCCAGAGGTTTTAGCCAACTATAGACCTATTTCTAATCTTCCGTTCCTCTCAAAGATTCTTGAGAAAGCAGTCGCAAAACAGTTGTGTAATTACTTAAAGAACAATGATTTATTTGAAGATTTTCAGTCTGGCTTTAGAACACATCATAGCACAGAGACAGCTCTGGTTAAAGTCACAAATGACATTCTAATAGCCTCAGACAAAGGACTTGTCTCTATTCTTGTCTAGCTCGATCTCAGTGCTGCATTTGATACTATTGACCATGATATCTTATTGCAAAGACTAGAGCACTTAGTTGGCATACAGGGAACTGCTTTAGGCTGGTTTAGGTCCTATCTATCTGAACGCTTTCAGTTTGTACGTGTCAACGATGAATCTTCAACGCAAACCAAAGTTAGCCATGGTATACCACAGGGCTCAGTGCTCGGACCTATTTTGTTCACATTATATATGCTTCCGTTAGGCAATATTATAAGGAATCATTCTGTACATTTTCATTGTTATGCGGATGATACTCAACTATATTTATCAAAACTGAAGTTACTGTGCTCGGCCCGAAGAATCTACGAAACAAACTATCTAAAGATATACTAACTATGGATGGCATTAATTTGGCCTCCAGTGAGACTGTAAGGAATCTTGGTGTTATATTTGATCAGGATTTATCCTTTAACGCCCACATAAAATCAATTTCAAGGACCGCCTACTTCCATCTATGTAACATTGCAAAAATCAGGCATATCTTGCCTCAAAACGATGCAGAGAAACTAGTCCATGCATTTGTTACTTCAAGGCTGGATTATTGTAACTCCTTATTATCAGGGTGTACCAAGAAGTCAGTCAAGTCGCTTCAGCTGATTAAAAATGCTGCAGCTCATGTACTAACCAGAGTTAGGAAAAGGGACCACATTACTCCTGTTCTGGCTGCCTTACACTGGCTCTCTATAGAACACGGGATCCGGAGTCATGGATGATCCTGTTACTGCAGTCCTGTGTCCTGGATCGCGAGCCCTGGATCTTGAGTCGTGGCTGTGGTCCTGGATCATAAGTCCTGGATGGATATCTTCGTGGATTCATCTTCCTATTATACACACATGCATTTCCAAACATTTGGACTACCTATGTTGCAAATGTATTATCTTTTTAATTTACACACGGCATCTATTGCACGTCTGTCCATCCTGGGAGAGGGATCCCTCCTCTGTTGCTCTCCCTGAGGTTTCTCCCATTTTTCCCTTTAAAATGTGGGTTTTCTCCGGAAGTTTTTCCTTGTACGATGTGAGGGTCTAAGGACAGAGGGTGTGGTATTGTCATACTGATATTCTGTACACATTGTGAAGACCACTGAGACAAATGTAACATTTGTGATATTGGGCTATATAAATAAACATTGATTTATTGATTGATTGATATAAAAGGGTTACAATACGTAACCCGGCGTTTCATCCCACAGGCCATAAGACTGTTATACACCTGAACTTTTTAAACAACATCCATAACATTCATCTGGCTGCAAATTATTTATCTAATATTTCCAATCACTTGTATAGAGACTCTTATTGCATTATTTCACTATTTTACTATTTTTCCTTTTGTATTTACTTGCACTATTTTTTCAGTTGTGTTGCACTGTTGGAGGAGCCTGGGACCTAATATTTTCATCGTCATAACTACACTGTAGCTATGTACAAATGACTAATTGTCAGGGTTTAGTGCTAGTATGCTGTTAGCTGTTGTGTTTTAGTGTCTTGTCTATCGGTCTGTTGATAATTACTATACTCTCTCTCTCTCCAGGTGTCGGCACTTCCTGTCCGTGTGGCACCTGCTAGACTGATTGTTGTTCCCGCCCCTGATTGTGTCCACCTGTGCCCCATTACCTAATATGTATATTTAGTCCTTCTCTCCCTTTGTCTGGTGTTGATTTGTCTTGTGTTATCGTTAGATCCATGCCTGTTTGCCAGAGATCTATGTTACAGTACCTAGTAGATCCTAGTGATTCTATGGAGAGTCCTAGTAGAACCTAGAAGTCATAATTGATAGCTTTGGTTTCTTTACAATAAAGAGTATTACCAAGCAACATAATCGAGCATCTGAGTTCTTACGAGCCCATCGTATCAGAACGAACCAACCTAACAAGATGGACTCAGCCGATTCTACAACGCTAAAAACGGCCCTGCAGGTGCAGGGTAGACTCCTTCATCAGCATGAGGAACAGCTGTCAGCAATTAACCAAGGGGTCCAGAGTTTGAATGTTCGTCAAGACAACCTTCAAGCTACTGTGTCAACGGAAATAAACCTACTGGCTGAGAAGATGCGGGAAGTACTCACTCATCTCGTGGCAAATCCTGGTGTTCCTGCGGCACAGTTTTCCGGTCCAGCGGGGGTCGGGTCTGCTGATATTCCCATTCAAGTCCCCGTACATTCGCCTACGATCCGCCTCGCTTCGCCAGAGAAATTCTCCGGAGAATCTGGAAACTGTCGTCCTTTCCTGGTGCAGTGCGATCTCTACTTCAAACACCAGCCCGCAGCAATTCCCACCGATCAAGCTAAGCTAAGCAGAAGCCTGGGCAACAGCGGAGTGGTCCCGGAACTCGCCTGTTTGTCAGTCAGTAAGACTGTTTTTGGAGACCATGAGCAAGATTTTTGATCTGACATCACCCGGGAGAGAGGCAGCGAGAGCCCTGGTGAACATTAAGCAGTGGCAGAGGAGAGTGATGGATTACGCAATCGAGTTCCGTACTTTGGCAGCGGAGAGTGGGTGGAACTCAGCGGCTCTCTTTGATGCCTTCCTGCATGGATTATCGGATCCCATAAAGGATCAGTTGGCTCCATTACAGCTGCCTGAAGATGTGGACTCGCTGATCGCCATGGCTATCCGGGTTGATCAACGTCTAGCTGAAAGAGAGCGGGAGAAAGGAAGGAATACAGGATCCACTCCACCTTTCAGACAGGAATTACCGAGGGAATACTACGCTTGGCAGAGGAATTCCCAGTCTTCATCTCCAGAGCGACCAGCGCCCCCTATCGCCGCGGAGGAACCGATGCAGCTCGGTAGAGCCAGACTCACTCCGGAGGAGCGTCAGCGCCGTCTACGGGAACGGCGATGCTTCTACTGCGGCCAGCAGGGTCATGTTTTGGCAGCCTGTTCGGTAAAAGATCGGGCTCATCAGCGGGAAGGAGGACGCTGGTGAGCCGAGTGACTTCCTTCGACTCTCCAGTCAGAAAATTAATGCAGGTACAAATCAAACTTGGTGATAATACTATGACTCAGGATGCATTAGTCGATTCTGGGGCTGATGAGAGTTTGTTAGACTGGGAGTTGGCTAAAAGTTTAAACTTAAAGGTTGTTCTTTTAGATCAACCCTTAGAGGCTAGTGCTTTGGACGGCCGCCTTTTATGTACTATTACTCATCGCACGGAGCCCATGGTATTAGTCATAGATCAGGAACATCGCGAGCAAATAAGTTTTCATTTATTTAACTCTGCTCAACATCCTATCATTTTGGGGTACCCCTGGCTTGTTAAACACAACCCTCACATTGACTGGCAGACAGGAGAGGTTAAAGGGTGGGGAGTTGAGTGCTCTCGTTCATGTTTAACCAGTAAAACAGGGTTGAGTAAATTGCATAGTAACTCTAAGCAGGGGTCAGGCAATAACATTGACACTTTTTCTAAGCCTTCTGACTTTCCTGATTTGGCTAAAATGTCGGCGTGTTATTTAGATATCAAGGAGGTGTTTAATAAAACACGAGCTACTTCTTTGCCACCCCATAGACCGTACGATTGCCCCATAGACCTTCTGTCAGGCTCTACTATTCCCAAGGGACGGTTGTACTCACTTTCTGGGCCAGAAAGGGAGGCCATGAAGGAATATATCGATTCTTCACTCAAAGCTGGTTTGATTCGGACATCTTCATCCCCAGCAGCGGCAGGTTTCTTTTTCGTGGGGAAAAAGGACGGGACATTGAGGCCCTGTATTGACTACAGTCCGCTAAATCAGATCATAGTTAAGAACAGATATCCCCTTCCACTCATCTCTACGGCATTCTAACTGTTACAGGGAGCTAAGATATTCACCAAGCTTGACTTAAGGAATGCTTATCACCTTGTGCGCATCCGGGAGGGCGATGAGTGGAAAACAGGTTTCAATACACCGACGGGACATTACGAATATTTGGTGATGCCTTTTGGACTTTGTAATGCACCTACTGTTTTCCAAGCCCTCATTAATGATGTGTTAAGAGACTTCCTGAATGTTTTCTGTTTTGTGTATCTC
This sequence comes from Champsocephalus esox, assembly GCA_036324585.1. Taxonomy (NCBI): domain Eukaryota; kingdom Metazoa; phylum Chordata; class Actinopteri; order Perciformes; family Channichthyidae; genus Champsocephalus; species Champsocephalus esox. The sequence continues at coordinate 23,614,533 of CM070489.1, forward strand.
GATGATATTCTCATCTTTTCTCCAGATGAGAATACTCATGTTAACCATGTTCACCTTGTTCTTCAGAGACTCCTGGCTAACCATTTGTTTGTGAAGGCCGAAAAATGTGAGTTTCATGTCAACTCAGTGTCATTTTTGGGCTTTGTGATTTCCCCTAACAAAGTGGAAATGGACCCAGCTAAGGTCAGTGACGTGGCTAATTGGCCAACACCAGACAATAGAAAGAAAGTTCAGCAATTTTTGGGGTTTGCTAACTTTTACAGACGTTTCATACGCAATTTCAGTGCTATTGCCTCTCCTCTCCATGCCCTTACCTCTCCCCATGTTCAGTTTGTGTGGAATCCACAGGCAGAGAAATCTTTCCTGGAACTGAAGAGGAGGTTCACCACAGCTCCCATCCTGACTGTACCTGATCGCCACCGACAGTTTGTGGTGGAAGTGGACGCCTCCAACGACGGCGTTGGAGCTATACTGTCCCAGATATCAGCGGGGGACAACAAACTTCATCCGTGTGCTTATCTCTCCCGTAAGCTATCTTCTGCCGAGAGGAATTACGACGTGGGAAATCGGGAACTGGAGTGGCGGCACTGGTTGGAGGGAGCGGAGCAGGATTTCCTGGTCTAGACGGATCACAAAAACCTGCAATACATCAGGAAGGTCAAATGCTTTAACTCTAGGCAGGCCAGATGGGCTTTGTTCTTTAATAGATTTAGGTTCACTCTGTCATATCGACCTGGTTCACAGAATGGAAAGCCTGATGCACTCTCCAGAATGTATGATCCTGAGCCATCCCCCAAGAGTCCAGACCCCATTCTGCGGCCAGACCGAGTGATAGGGAGTGTGACCTGGCCCATTGAAGCCAAGGTCAAACAGGCTAACAGCGGGAATCCTGTTCCTAAAGGGTGTCCTCAGAATCGCCTGTTTGTTCCAGGGACACTTCGTTCTAAGGTGATTCATTGGGCCCATACATCTGTTCTTTCCTGCCATCCTGGAACCAAGAGGACCCTCTTTATGGTGAAACACAGATTCTGGTGGCCTGCTATGGGGAAAGATGTGGCAGAATATGTGGCAGCATGTCCGGTGTGTGCTAGGAACAAGACGTCTCGTCAAGCTGTGGCAGGTCTTCTCCGACCTCTGCCAATTCCCAACAGACCATGGTCGCACATTGCGTTGGACTTTGTGACACGATTTCCACCTTCGGCAGGTTACACCACAGTACTCACAGTCATTGATCGTTTTTCCAAGATGGTACACCTCATCCCCATGTCCAAATTGCCTACGGCCAGAGAAACAGCACAGGCCATGTTGTCCCATGTTTTCCGTATCCATGGTTTCCCAAACGATGTCGTTTCAGACCGAGGCCCACAATTCGTTTCACGTTTCTGGAGGGAGTTTTGTTGCCTGATCCAAGCCACTGTGAGCCTGACGTCCGGATACCATCCCCAGTCAAACGGCCAAGCGGAGAGGATGAACCAAGAAATGGAGACCTGTTTGAGATGCCTGGTGTCCCAGAAACCTACCACCTGGAGCAAACATCTGATTTGGGTTGAGTATGCACACAACACCTTACCCACATCAGCCACCGGAATCTCTCCTTTCCAATGTGTCCATGGATACCAGCCTCCATTGTTCCCGGAGCTCGAGCAGGAAGTTATCGTACCATCAGCACATGCTCTGGTTCGCCGCTGTCGCCGGGTATGGAAGGGAGTTCGCCAGATGCTGCAGAGAAGTGCGACCGGCATGAAGAGGTTGGCTGACCGAAAGCGACGTCCATCTCCTAGATACAAGGTCGGTCAACGAGTGTGGTTGTCCACCAAAGATCTTCCTCTGCACGTCCCCTCCAGGAAACTGGCTCCTCGGTTCGTTGGTCCATATCCCATTTCAAAAGTTATTAATCCTGTTGCTGTTCGCCTATGTCTCCCAAAGTCCCTCAAGGTCCACCCCACGTTCCATGTCAGCAAGCTGAAACCAGTTTTAGAGAGCAGACTGGTTCCCCCCTCCACACCACCTCCACCTCCCCGGGTCATCGACGGAGGTATCGTCTATACAGTAAAAAAGATTCTGTCAGAAAGAAAGCGGGGTAGAGGGAGACAGTTCCTGGTCGACTGGGTAGGGTATGGAATAGAGGAAAGATGCTGGATCCCGGGCAGCTTCATTGTCGACAAGTCCCTTATCACGGATTTTGACAGACTACGGTCTCACTATTCAGGGACGTCTGGAGCCGTCCGTAAAAGGGGGGGTACTGTCAGGGTTTAGTGCTAGTATGCTGTTAGCTGTTGTGTTTTAGTGTCTTGTCTATCGGTCTGTTGATAATTACTATACTCTCTCTCTCTCCAGGTGTCGGCACTTCCTGTCCGTGTGGCACCTGCTAGACTGATTGTTGTTCCCGCCCCTGATTGTGTCCACCTGTGCCCCATTACCTAATATGTATATTTAGTCCTTCTCTCCCTTTGTCTGGTGTTGGTTCGTCTTGTGTTATCGTTAGATCCATGCCTGTTTGCCAGTGATCTATGTTACAGTACCTAGTAGATCCTAGTGATTCTATGGAGAGTAGAACCTAGAAGTCATAATTGATAGCTTTGGTTTCTTTACAATAAAGAGTATTACCAAGCAACATAATCGAGCATCTGAGTTCTTACGAGCCCATCGTATCACTAATAAAAGCATTGAACCTTGAACACACACACCACACGCCTATTACAATCAAAGCACCCAAACGTTGACTTTAATTAAATGTACTATGGCAACAGATTACACATAGTTGTATTAGGTTACTTGAAAGCAATAACATTAAGTAATAAATAGGTTCAATTTAATATAATTGCTTTCAACTAAGCTAATATATAATATGTAGACATACAACATGTAATTCAAGTAAACGTTTCAATTTGTGTGTGGAAAAAATTGAAACATTGACCTAATTAAATGCACAAATTACACTTATTATTGGGTTATATCAGGGGTCGGCAACCCTAGGCACACGTGCCACCATTTAGAATATGATCACAACCAATAACAAATCATTTAAACTGGTTTATTCTTGTCTTATGTTAGCTATAGTTAGCATTCTTTCTTTTTATTTATGCATATTTTACTAATCACTCTCCTTTTAAACTGTTTTTTTTGTACTGCCCTATAGTGCACATTGGAATTATTTCTTACTTTATTTTTTACATCTATATTAAGTAGATAAAGTTGTGCTCTCTCTAGCTCTCTGTCTCGCTCGCTCACAGAGGCTGTGTGGAACTGCAGAGCCTTTTTGGTACAGTGCGATTTGCATTTCCAACACCACGCAGGAGCCTTTTCGTCAGACCATGGTAAAGTGGCATTTATCGTGTCTCACTTAACGGGAAGAGCTGCAGCCTGGGCTACTGCAGAATGGTCTAGAGACACAGAGTTATGTTACTCATTGGCCGATTTCATAGAAACTATGAGTCACATTTTTTATCACTAGTCACTTGCTACAGAGGCCAGCAGAAGACCTTTCCAGATGCGCCAGCTCAACTGTCAGGTGGTTGATTACACACTGCACTGAGCCTATTCAGATCCCTATGAATAAGGACCATACAGAGAGTATGCAATTTCATATCTTTGAGTCTGCTCAGCACCCGATTATTTTGGGATTTCCATGGCTAAAGACACACAATCCTCACATTGACTGGCGCTCAGGCAAGATTAAGGAATGGGAAGAGGATTGTATTAACATGTGTAACTTTCACAACCTGTTATTGCACCAACAGACTATAGTAGGATCATTATAGGTTACCCTGACTATCCTGATCTTCAGAAGGTATACTCCCTGTTACCATGATTTAAAGGAAGTGTTTAACAAATCCTCACCGAGATTTTGACTGTCCCATTGATCTCCTACCGGGAGCCCCCATTCCCAAGGGGAGACTTTATTCGATTTCGAGACCAGAGAGAGCAGCAATGGACGACTACATCTCCTCTTCACTCAAGTCAGGGATTATTCGTCCTTCGTCTTCTCCAGCCGGAGCGGGGTTTTTCTTTGTGGGAAAGAAAGACGGCACAAAGTCTCTGAGACCTTGCATAGACTACAGTCCACTAAATGACATTACGGTGAAAAAACGCTATCCTCTGCCACTCATGTCATATGCTTTTGAACTGCTTCAAACTGCCAAGATATTCACCAAGTTAGATTTAAGAAATGCATATCAGTTGATTAGAATAAGAAAGGGGGGTGAGTGGAAGACAGGATTCAATACTCAGAGTGGTCACTATGAGTACCTAGTAATGCCTTTTGGACTATGCAATGCACCGGCTGTGTTTCAAGCTTTTGTGAATGAGGTTTTGCGAGAATTTTTGAATATTTTGGTATTCGTGTATCTTGATGATATTTTGATTTTCTCCCCAGACGCTAAATCTCATGTTAACCATGTCAGCCAGGTTTTGCAGAAACTGCTTGAGAATCAGCTATAGGCAGGGGTGCACATCACTTTTTTGCGCTGGTTCTCAAAGGAGCACCTGGAGATGTTGCTTGGTGCTCATCCTTAAAATGAAATAAACCGTAACTTTTGAGGCGGTCTTGACTTTATTTGCCAGACACACGGCACTGAACACACATGCAGAGGTGAACACAGAACACACATGCTGAGGTGAACACAGAACACACATGCAGAGGTGAACACAGAACACACACACAGAGGTGAACACAGAACACACATGCAGAGGTGAACACAAGACAACATTAGCACGACCAGTAATCCTACAAGCTGTCATCACTCCCCTCCTCACTGTTCTCCTGACTGTTCTCCTCTCTGTCAGACATGGTAGCTGATGATGTAGGCCTACTACTTTCTCTCTGGTTGAGTCTGCGATTAACAGTTGGTTTTGGGTCGAAAGTCTCTGTTGTCATCTTAGACAAGTGGATGTAATCAAATAAGTATTTGACCAATAACCTACCATAGCCAATAACAAATGAATGTAACTTATTTTATTTGTGTTGTTCATTCATATCTTATGTTACCTTAACATTTATTTATGCATTTTTTTTATCTCTCCAGTTTTAAAGGATATTTTTGGTTACTGTCCTATAGTATACATTGGAATGATTTCAAACCTGTTTATTACATTACATTACATTGCATTTAGCTGACGCTTTTATCCAAAGCGACTTAAAATAAGTACATTCGACCAGGAAGACACAATTTTGAAGAAAACAGAATCATAAAGTACATCAGGTTTCATAGAGCCAAGTATTTCAAGTGCTACTCAACTGGCTATAGATAGCCAGTCCTTTATTAGTATATAAGTGCTCTGTTAGCAGTTCTTTGTTAGTAATTCTATTGCTCGAGGTGGAGTCGAAAGAGATGAGTTTCAGTCTGCGCCGGAAGGTGTGTAAGCTTTCTGCTGTCCTGATGACAATGGGAGCTCATTCCACCATTTTGGAGCCAGGATAGCAAACCCACGTGTTTTTGCTGATGGGAACTTGGGTCCAATAATTATAAAGGAGTGCCTTGGAAATATGTGTTTACATAAATTGTGACCATCTAAACACTCCTTTACCTCATTGAGCTGTAGTTATCAGCCTCTCAGTCTGACTGGAGAGGACTCTCCCTCCACATCATTGTAGAAACATCTTCTACTTATATCCGTTAGAGCAGCCAGCACCAGATTCTAATAACAACAGCGCCGGTACCGGTGCACCCTCCCTCGCTCGCTCTCACACTCACTCACATTTTGGCTGTGAGCACCAGATAAGCCAACATCCCCCATTTTGATCACTTACAGCGCCCATCGTACAGGGCAAATTAAACGTGTAACTGGTGTGAAATGGGTGTTACATTTACTTAATTATGAATATTGTTACATCAAGGCCGAAAATTAGGATGAGCCCCCATGGTCAAAAAATGTTTTCCCTCCCAGAACTGCCAGCGCAACACCTCCCCAGATCTGGCGCCCTAGGCGAACATCTATAACGCCAGTGTGACGGGCCGGCCCTGGGTTCATATGCAACTCGCAAATATCTTATGACCCGGTGCCCTTTTTTTGGCGGAGGTGTGCATGCGCACCTGTGCACCAGTTATGTGGCTATATGTCAAGGCAGGGAAATGTGAGTTCCACACAGAAGAGGCGTCTTTCTTAGGATACATAATCTCACCCAATCATATCCAGATGGATCCTGCTAAAATCAGTCCAGTTTCCCAGTGGCCCACACCAGACTCCAGGAAGAAGGTTCAGCAGTTTCTAGGGTTTGCTAACTTCTATAGGAAGTTTATTAGGAATGTCAGTCTTGTTGCTGCCCCTCTGCATGTTCTGACTTCTCCTAAGGTTCCCTTCAAGTGGACTCCCCAGACGGACTTCGATTTCCAGCGCCTCAGAGAGAGATTCACATCAGCTCCTATACTCACCATTCCAGATCCCCAGCGCCAGTTTGTGGTCGAGGTTGATGCTTCCAATGAGGGAATTGGAGGGGTATTGTCTCAGCGTTCTGTAGAAGACAACAATAGGCATCCATGTGCTTCCCTGTTGCGGAAGTTGACAATGGCAGAGAGGAATTATGATGTGGGAAACAAGGAACTGTTAGCCGTAAGAGCTGCCCTCGAGGAATGGAGACACTGTCTAGAGGGGGCAGAGCAGCCGTTTTTAGTCTGGACAGACCACAAAATACATAAGAAAGGGTAAACGCCTCAACTCCCGTCAGGCCAGGTGGACACTATTTTTTAGTAGGTTCAACTTCACACTCTCTTTTCGCCACGGATCCCAGAATCAAAAACCTGATGCTTTGTCTCGTCTTTACGATCCAGAACCACTTGCTGTAGAGCCCAAGACCATCCTTCCACTTAACCGTGTGGTCGAAGCCTTTTTCTGGCAGGTGGAGTTGGACGTTAGAAAGGTGAATGTCATGAATCCAGCACCTAGCGAGTGTCCCAACAATCTGCTGTTTGTTCCTGAGTCTCTCCACTCCAAGGTCATCCACTGGGCTCACTCATCTGTGCTGTCGTGCCATCCGGGAGTAACAAGGACAATGTTCAGGATAAAATAGCGTTTCTGGTGGCCAGCCATGAGGAAGGATGTGGTGGAGTATGTAGCGGCTTGTCTGGTGTGTGCGTGTCATAAGACCTCGTCTCAGGTCAAGATGGGCTTGCTCCAGCCGCTGCCGGTTCCCCAACGTTCTTGGTCACACATATCAATGGACTTTGTGACAGGACTTCCCTCATCCAGAGGCAAGACTACGGTCCTAACAGTGGTGGATCGATTCTCAAAGATGGCTCACTTCATCCCATTGACCAAGCATCCCTCTGCTAAAGTCACCGCAGAGGTCATGATGAATCAGGTATTCAGGATCCATGGATTCCCTAATGACATTGTTTCCGACAGGGGTCCACAATTCATTTCCATTTTTTGGAAGGAGTTTTGTCGAATCATAGGTGCCACCGTCAGTTTGTCATCCGGATATCACCCTCAGTCAAATGGACAATCGGAGCGTCTGAACCAGGAACTGGAGACTACACTACCTTGTCTCGTCTCCCAGAACCATACTACCTGGAGTGACCACCTCACATGGGTCGAGTTTGCTCACAATACTCTTCCTACGGGGGCCACAGGTCTCTCTCCATTCCATTGTGTCAATGGTTTCCAGCCTCCACTTTTCCAAAACAACGAGGAAGAAGTAACGGTACCATCGGCTCATGCCATGATCAGATGTTGTCGCCGAGTTTGGGCTGGTTCTCGCCAGTCTCTTCTCCGAAGTTCAGCTCGGATGAAGGCTGTTGCAGACGTACATCGCAGGGTCGCTCCCTCCTACAGACCAGGCCAAAAGGTTTGGCTTTCCACTAAGGACTTACCACTCCATGTCGCCTCTAAGAAACTGGCTCCGAGATTTGTGGGTCCTTTTTTCGGTGTCCAGAGTCATCAACCCGGTGTTTGTGAGCTTGGACTATGAGTGTGCATCCGACGTTTCACGTCAGTAAGATCAAGCCAGTGTGTGAGAGTACACTTGTTCCCGCCTCCAAGCCCCCTCCACCGCCCCAGTTCTTTGAAGGGGGTGAGGTTTACAAGGTCCGTAAGCTGCTGGAGGTCCGTAATAGGGGGAGGGGGAAGCAATTCCTGGTAGACTGGAAGGGTTACGGTCCTGAGGCTAGAAGCTGGGTAGCTGCTTCATTTATTGTAGATAAGACTCTTTTTACAATCAGCCTGGGCCTACAGGAGTCGGTCCTAGAGGGGGGGGAGGTATTGTTGTGCACCGACAGAAATGTTAAGGGAGTTTCATTTTCATGTTGTTTTATGTTTGTTTTGTCACTCAACATTTACATGTCATTCCAGGTTTCCTGATTATCTACCTCTTGTGTGTCTCCCGTGCTCATCAGCACCAGCCCCGCCCCTGATTGTTTCCACCTGTCTCTTTTTGTAGTGTGTTTAAATTCTCCAGTCTCCCAGTGTTCCTTGTCAGTTTGTCTTGTCTCATGCCTAGGTCAGATCTATGCTCTCCTGATACCATGATGTTTTTGTTCCTCACTACGATTTTCTTTTGTTCACTTGTCGTCATCTCATCAAGAGATTAGGAAGTGTTATTTTTGTTCATCTATTTAAAAATAGAGTATCTTATAAATACTTTACCTCTGTCTCCTGTGTCGTGCAATTGGGTCCTATACCCTGAGTTCCTGAGTTTGTAACAATAAATATGCAAGTTGCAACACACACACACACACACACAGTAAAACTCTGCCCCTCATGTGTTTTATAGGCTGGCACGACTAGGCTGTGTTCAATGGGGCTGAGCTGGGTTGTGTAGATTCTGCCAGAAGGACAATCACGGTCAAACTCCTTACGAAGTGGTGAGGTGCCGCTCCACATTGCTTTTCTTCCCGACTGCAACGCTGGTCCCGCAAATCAAGCAAGCACGTGATATTCGATATTCATTGTTTGGGGAGGAGGGGTGTTAGGTAGATATAGATTTGGAGTAAGTAGATAGAGTTCGCAATGATTGAGGTTTCGTTTATGCATAGGGTAGATTCTTTTAATTACATTTCCTTTTTCTTTTTTGTAGCTTTACATTTTGTATTTGCTTGGCGAGCTACTTATTGAGGGCTTGCGAGCTACCGGTAGCTTGCGATCGACGTGTTGGAGACTCCTGTTCTAGAACATTCTAAACATTTCAAATTTGCTCGCACTGTATCCCTCACACCTGCACATCAAGGGAGGAGACACTTCATACAGTCCTCCAGCAGCAATATGAGGAACAGTTTGTTTGGCTCAGAGGGCCTGAGCAGATCTGGGAGGAGAGTGAGGGGATTGGATTAAAGACAACATCATGTGCTTGCACAATGCAACACAACCCTGTTTCCTCTCCGTCTGATGTTTATGCTGTTAAATGTTATAGCTTGCATTTCAGAAATCCTCAGAGATATGTGTACAGTGCAGGGAGGAGTTATTCATGTGGACAGAGTGCAGGTGGCTGGACAAAGACCCACCCACCACCCATTACACCCTGTTTACTCTGCAGGGACAGCGTGTTTGGATAGTCTGTAATGGGCTGTAGGCCGTCACATAAACTCAGCTGTAAAAGGAAGGAACTCTGGGTCTTTATGAGACAAACACATCCAGGGAATTCACCAGAAGAGACTTTTTATAGGTTCAAACTGATTAACCTAAAGTGCTTACATAAAATACACGTGTTGAAAGCCAAGGGGAGAACGGAATGTGTTCATGACAAAACTGGTGTAGCCTATCGTCACTAGCAGTGGTGTAAAGTAGCTCAGTACTTTTAGTCAAGTAGGCTACTGTACCTAAGTAAAATGTTGAAGCACTTGTACTTTACTTGAGTTTTTCCATTTTTTGTGACTTCATAGAGGTAAATATTGTAATTTTAAACTATAATTATCCTTGTGTTTATTTATTTGTTTGATTACTAAACACAAGTTGGAGTCCGTCAGGACCGAGGTTCAGAGCAGCTCATAGTAGTTGCTTTAGAGAATTTTACACCCGGAAGTAAGTATTCTCTCCGCTTCGCTTGACAAACCCCGAGCGTCGAACAGCACTTTGAAATGGGATGGAACCACGGCAGACTGTCCAAAACTGGATTTGAACGGGTCCACCTCGTCCCCCCCTTCCCCACCCCGTCCCCAGAACTACACATGCTCGCTATTGTGTGTTTCGCAAAATGTTCTATTTCACGTCTCTACTGGGAATTGGAGTTTTAAAAGACGTTTTCGTATTTCCCATAATAAGAAGTTGCCAGTATTAAACTGTGTACATCCCTGGAGGTTTAGGGGATAGAAAACACTCAAATTTAAAACATATAATTAATAAATGGGTGAAAATTGCTTGTGCCCATAATGGGCAACATTAATATACCCACATGCCAGCTAAGGTCAGAAGAGCTTTATTTAACAGCTGGTCTTATGTCTGTGACCCCTCCTGTTGTTCATTGATAAGCCTGCTTAAACATGCAGTAGTTAACATTGCAGGAAAGCAATATATTAGTACTTTGTCAGGCTTAATATTTATACCCCCAAAGCTTTTTTCTTATTCAAAATAAGACCTTAACCTAAAGTATTCTTTAATGTTTAAATAAAGCCTTATTAGTTTGTTTGTCTGTGTCTCCTATTAATATCTAATAATAAAAATAATACATTTCAATAACGTGCTTTAACCACCAGGTGTCCCTTTCTGTCAGCTGTGCACCGTTATGGTGTAAATATACCAATATAACGGTTGGAACAAATATAAAAGTCAGCCGAATTAGTATTGATACTGCAAGGAGACTTATATTGTGAAGAGAAATTGAAGATTTTGTTTAATTGATATATGTATGATCCACGTCACATATTCAGTTTCTGCGGCATTATAGGCTCTGTGCACAAGATGGCGTCTATCAACTTCCGGCGGCTGGGTGTGAGGCTGAGTACTTCCGGTTTGAGTACAGAGTTTTGACAGCTTGACAGCTTGACAGTTTGTTATGACACACTGAGAGCAAGAATGAGCGGATTTCGGGGTAAAGAAAAGTGATTGGCCTTCCAGCGTGTAAGAAAGTCGGCACTACATTGCTGTGTGCCCCTTTGTACAAATTCGTCCCGTTATCAGAATCAGAATACCTTTAGTCCATAGACCTTTAGTCCCACAGAGGGGAAATGTGCAGCGTTGAAGCAGGAAAGAGCCACAGACAGCTTAGTGTTGCATATCTTACATGCGTTAAAAAAGTACAATGTTATAATATCATAAACAATATGCTAAAAAAGTACTAAGTTATAACATAATAAACAATATGCTAAAAAAAAGATAAAAAGTTACATAATTTTCAAAAATACAGATAAAAAACAAATCCGTCACGACATCCGTTTGTGATGACGCTGCACAGCTGATTGTCTGACAGCAGTCAGCTCTGTCCCTGTTATTTGCACCGCCTCTGTTAGTACACATTTACTGACACATCATCTGTTGTAGACCCAAATAAATAAAATAAAATAAGAACTAATTCTCAAAAAAGGATAAACGCCATTCTTAAAATGTATAAACGAAAATGACGAAAATTATCACAATCTCGTGGTTGAAACCACAACCCCCCAACATAACGCAATGGAGAGACAGATCAAAAAAGGTCTTTATTATGGAAAAAACTACAGCAAGACTACAACTGAAACTAGTAACATTTGAGAGAAGATGGAAACCAATAACACAAGCTCTAAACACCTACTTTTTATGTTTTTTCTTGTATTTATTTTATTTACATATTATTTTTGGTTTGGTATTATTTTATTTTTATATTTAATTTTAACTAGCACCTGTTTCGGATTTGTAAGCATACCTGTACCGACTACCCAGGGAAACGTCAGAGCATTTAAATGAATGTCTGTATTTTTGTATAATTTGCCACGACTTGGAATGAAAGGGGTAATGTATGTGTCATGTGTATGTGAGCAATAACGTGTAGATTTCAGTGGACTATAAACTGAACTTTTTTTTATGTACATCTCCATGTTTGTTATATATTTGTGGAATATAAAAAAAAACATACTACTTTGTTACTCCATTTTAGATACCTTAGAAAACTTTATTTTTTAGTTTAAAAAAAAATCTAAATGTTGAATATGTTTTACTATAGTTAAGATAGAGGGAAAGCAAACATGTATTTATAATCCCGTATATCAAAGTTCAGTCAGAAATTGATATCAAAATGTACCAATGATAGATGCTTTAAATTTGATCAAAAACCCATTGTTCAGTGTGAGTAGAGATTACTAATGTTTCTGGCATGGAACAATCCATGTTATATTTGTGCTAATTAGATTAAAAATGTTTTAATAATGGGTCATATTTGACCCAAGGACAACAAGAAGGTTAAAGAGGGATGGCTCCATCTTTGCATCCAGGATCCAGCTGTTGATGCTTTGTACTTTTGTCAACATCAAGTGAGTTACAATGTCTTCTTGATTTCAATTTGGTTACGTAAAAGATGCTGTCCATTTTATCTGCATGGAGAATTCACTTTTTTTCTGCTGCTTGCAAGTCAAACATGCACTACAGGAATCAAACTGTTCTGTTTTGTTTGCCATGTTGCATCATGGACTACAACTGCATATCAGTGTGCGACCCTGTGCTTCTGAATGACAATAAATGATCTTAAATGCTATAATTTTGATGCCACAGTATCATTTTTCTTAGAGAGGGTTTGGTGCCGGCATGCCTACCCACAGTCTCTGCTATGAGACATGTGAAGTGAGGTCTTGTGATATAAAACCATAGGGGTGTTGGTTAAGACCAGCAGATACTTGTTAACGCAACACCAGTTGTGTTTCTCACTGGGATTAAAGTCAGTGTTCCAACATTTAGCTGTCAAAGCTGTAGGCTGGGCTAAAATAAAAAAGACCGGAAACTAACTTCCTGCTGAAGGGATAACAGTTTGCCTGACTTCTTCATCTGGTTATTATTATGTTTTGTAGCTACATTTAACCATCTTAGCATAGTTCAGAAACTCTTTTTCTTCGATAAGGCCTTCAAAAAACCTGAACCCGAGTGCTCTCCCTTGATCCCTTCTTTAGTTATCCTCCATTCAGACCTGAATGCAGTAAACTTATTTTCATCAGTGAGTCCTCAGCTTTCTGTCACAGGGTGTTCCTCCTTTTTGGAAGTAAACCAACTTTTCTGAGAGGCTGTATTAAAGCGTTCCCTACCTGAGAGCTCCTCCTTGTGGCACTAAGTACTCGGGGAGCTTTAAAATATGTCCTTTCGGTTCCGAGCTCTGTCTAGAGACTGATGTCCTTGTGAGCAGCTCCTTGTGAAAGCTTTTCTAGAGGACCCTGTTTATACTTATTTGTTTCCTCGCTTCGGATCACAGCTTCGTACTTCTCACTAAAGTACCAACCTTTATCTATGGAAATTTTCCTGGCATTCCAGTGTTTTTATAAAACCCATGCTTTCAAAGAAGAAGAGAAAGTAAATGAGTTAGTATGACAAGATCAAAACCAATTCCATTTCACCTCATGTTGTTTAGTATTTGTGTTGTGTCTTGAAGCAGTTTTCAGTAAAACAAAAACAAGACCCTCCACAACAACCTCAAGACGGTCAATTTGTCTTGTCAAGACAGGATTCCAAGTTTCCTGAAATAAATGACTAATAGTCATCATATAACTCATCCAATTAAATTAATAAGTGGACACAAAGACTTGCAGTGGGTTTGCTAAAGCTTGAGACAAAATATGGAGAAATTACAGACTTAGGCTTGCTTTGAGAAACCCATGGGCGACACAAATGTGTTACTTCGAATTGGAAAAAGGTAAAATAAACTGTCCGAAGGAAAGGCCAAGTAATACTTCTGCTTATTTAAACCTACATATTAGTATTTAGCTTACATCTAAATGTAATATATACATTTACAGTTGATTACAGATGTCATGATAATGATAAAGCTAGAAAACGCTGTCTTAAAAATGTTTCCATAAAATTGACACCCACATTTCAGAAAACAGAGCATAGGTAGCCTATTATTAGGAACTGCTGCCCTCCGGTGCTAGAAACATGTAAGCGTTTTTTGACACGTGATCAACTATGACCCGCAATCTCCCGCGCATGCGCAAGCGTACTGAGCCGACACATTTCAAACTGAACGGCGGTTAGTTTAAACTCAGACCGATTAAAAACAACAACGGTTAATTGTCTAGAATATTCAAAACGAGTAAGAAAATGACGAGCACGTTGAACGGAATTACTCTGAAGGGAAGCGCCGAGCTTGTGGCCAATTTCTTCTGTAAGTATTTATTTAAAAACGTTGTTTTTAGCTCGCTTCGAGCGCTCTCGACAGACATGCAGTGCTAATGTGCTAACAGGCCTGTGTATTGTTAGTTTGGGAAGCTCAGCATTGCTTCATTATCTGAAATGTGTTGGTAGATTACGCTTTACTTTATATTTGAGCACGCAACAATTAACCAAACTCGATTTGTATTTTGTTGTACTATACTTTTTATTGAACCTTTATTTAACCAGATAACAGCATTGATATAGAATCTCATTTGCAATGCTGACCTGGCCAAGAAGGCAGCAACGTTACACATAACACAAACATATAAAATACAGAGAACATAACTAAGAAAACAAAAGACAAAAAAGCAGTCACTACATTTTGCACATTAGGACAGTAAGAAAGGTGCACTTTAGGCTATAACGTGTTCCTACGTAAGTGTACCGTTCTTATTATACATCCACGAAGTGTACCCATGTATAAATGCACCGCCCACTTGGACTTTCCTGGTGAACCTTTCCAGTGCACCAAAAGCCGCTCAACAGATCAAATTAGAATAACATAACATTTTTTTTGTTATGTACGTTGTGCCGAAGTCATTAGATCTCTAACGTTTCTGGAAATGAACGATGGACGCTAAGTATCTTTTGCTTTTCAGTATGGCAGCATTTCTGACGTTACATAGCCATTCTAGAATTGGAGGACATTTTCTTTCCCACATATGACATTTCAAATAGTCCATGCCAAAATGCTAAAAACATGAACGTGTCCTTACACAAAATGGGAATACTGTTATAGAAACATTTAAAATATCAAATAGCTACTTTTGTCATTACTGTATTTTCCCAGAATATGAATAGCTTTTTTTGTTATTGGCACCAGGGAGCTTACATGTGAGCAAAGCTAGATCAGCCCACACCTCTAAATGAGGAACAATATAACGTACGATGACATTTTGATTGTCTCTCTCCCCCACAGCATTTGGCATCAACAGCATCCTGTACCAGAGGGGCATTTATCCTCCAGAGACATTCAGCAGGATCACCCAATATGACATGAACCTTCAGCTGACCACTGATCCCAAACTGAAGAACTACCTGACCAAAGTGGTGTCTCAACTAAAAGGTAGCTCAGCGTATGCTTGCTATAGCCCTTTAAAGAGCCGGTGACAGCATCCCAACAACTGTTGTGCGATGAAATATTGGGCTACTAGTAATCTCGAACCGTCAGTTTAAAAAAGAAAAAGCGATACCTTTCCGATAAATATCAATAATTTCGAACATCGCCGGGAAATTCCTTCGACTCATTTTGAAGTTTTGGGGGAAGCCTGAAGTGACGTCAATGCGGGAACGCTTCGAGAGCCAAACACGGACCAAGTGTGTTGTCATGCGTAGAAATGGTGAATTACTGAGATTAGGCACGTTAATAACGTTTTAATGATGTTGACTACAGTATATTCATATTTGTCAGTGCTTTCATGTCAATTCGGCGACATAAACATAAATGATCGTGGTGAAGATGATGATTAAATTAGGATTACAAATCGGTAGTGAGAGCTGCTGAACTTCCTCCCGTAGGGTGTGATATAAAAACAAATCGATTATTTTTGTAGTTGTAAACTCAAGTGGATGAAACTACATATATTAGTGCTTTCATGTTAATTCGGCGAACATATGATACATTAAATGATCGTGAGGATGATGACTAAATATCGTTTGTTTGAGCCGGTCTGCATTTCCTGATGAGAAAACAAACCGATGCTTTTTGTAGTTGTAGTACACCAACATGGATTAAACGTGTGTTTTTGTACCACAATGTTGGGGAAATTAATGGATAAAATGCACGGATTATTATTATTATTATTCCCACTCCGATCGGGACACGAGGTCCACCGTTTCCCCGCAGCGAGGCTCCCCCCGTTGACAGTCCGAAGTGGGCCGGTCGGATAAATCACCAGCACATCCCCCATAGGCGGCGCGTGAGGCTCAGGTTTGGGAAGGCTAAATAACTTATTTTACCTGACGCTGCCCGCCTCCGGCGTCTAGAGAAAAGAGATCAACTCAGTGTGCGGAGTTTAAATCTCTCAAGTCATATTACAGGATAAAGGAAATGCAGTTTAAACTGCCGTATGCAGAGAAGATGCCGACATGTCGCACTTATCATTCATATTACATCATCGATCATATAATATCATAATATATTTCCTGATCTGAGTCAGCTGAGCCGTATCTGGCCGTGCAACACTTACAGTGTCACATACTGTATGCAGAAGTATTATTTTAAGCAACACATTATGTTGACAAAACACTCGAGTCAAATGTAATTAAAGTCAGATCCACTCGTGTCTTAGACGGGGCAGTGATATCATAAAACTATACGCTTTCAAACACTCGGTAGGCCTAGTTATTTTTTAACCAGTTGTTCTGTATTCACCTTGCAGGTGCAGCTCTGTGGCTTGTATCCTGGATTATATGTTTAAGTCATGGATGTTTAAAGCTCATATTTGTCTAATATTAGTTTACTTTTCATTAATGAAGTATGAGGCTGCGCTGTCAGAACACTTGTCCCTATTTGTGATTGGTCAAATGTAGCTAACCCCGCCCCCGTGAACGCGCTCTCAGCTGGAGAGAGAAAACCTGGCTTGATTTACCGAGTTGATAACCAGCGTCGTAGGACCGCTTGGCGAGATCTTGTGTGTTAGTTTGTTGTTGTTAGTTTGTTTGTTACTCAAACATATCCAGAGTCTGTTGAACTGGCTTCGTAGTGCAGGGCACAGGTGGCTAGCAGCGCTAATGTCAAAGACACAGACATTATTATATTTATATTTTACCAGGATGCAGTGACACAAATATTTGGGAAGGCTTAGCCTTCGCTAGCCTACAGCACCCGCCGCCCCTGACATCCCCCGCTCCCCCCCGTTGACAATTTACTAGCGGTACCGAAGTGGGCCGGTCGAGAGTCCCGGGATGATTTTTAGTCCCAGTCCACCACTGGCTACATGACCTATGATCGCCCATATTGACGCACCTAATTCCTAAACTTCTAACAGATACAACATAAACCGATCCTTCAGCCTCATATGAGCTCTAGGACACGTTCAACATTGGGACACCATGGGATGGGTACCGAGTAGGGATCGACCGATATGGCTTTTTCAAGGCCGATACCGATTATTAGTAATCAAGGAGACCGATAACTGATATTTGGAACCGATATACATTTGCAGTAAAATCAGAAAATATAGTGTCAAAATGTAGAATAACACAAACTCCAACACAACTCAACACAACTTATTTGAAATGCATTTAAGCATATGTTATGTTTAATGAACTTTTAAACATCTTCCAACTGGTTTCCTCCCTGTGCCCTTTTCTTTAGTGCAGCCGTCTGCAGTGAGTTAGAGAGAGACAAGAAGTGGGGCTGCAGGCTGACAAGCTTAACTAATAATAATGCTTCATTTATTATATCAAACCAATCTAGCATAACATCCCAATAAGCTGCTAGCAACTGCAACACACTAGTGCTAATATTTTGCAAACTATTAAAAGTGAGGCTATTGCAGTAGACCTAACGTTAGTCTAGTGCCTCACTTCTAATATGTTGCTAAACATTTGCTAAATACATGTTGATTAGCTAATGAGCTTCACATATCAACCTGAAAAACTGCGAGGCTCCACTTGCAGCCCCTCCTCCGCACCACAGTTACGGCCCCTACACACGGCGGCGTGCGTTACCGCTTCAATGCTTCTGCCCATTCACTTTGAATGGGGTGACGTCACGATTCACCGAACTGCATTGTGGGAGCAAAGCGTAGCTTCTCTTGCGGTGCTCGCTGCAAAAGTAGAGCAATGTTCTACTTTTGCCGCCTCGACTTTGTCATCAGATTATTTAATGCGATGTTAAAACGTTGTTGTTTCTTTTGATGTGAAATATTATGTATTTCATTTAAATAAAAAGCAATGTTAGTTTTGTTCACAATTTGTTTACCAGCTGCTCTTGCAGTAATAAGTAGTGCACCTTTCTTACTGTCCTAATGTGCACAATGTAGTGACTGCTTTTTTGTCTTTTGTTTTCTTTGTTATGTTCTCTGTATTTTATATGTTTGTGTTATGTGTAACGTTGCTGCCTTCTTGGCCAGGTCAGCAAATGAGATTCTATCTCAATGCTTTTATCTGGTTAAATAAAAAAAGTTAATTTACCTTATTATTTTCTACAAAAGAACCGATAAAAGTACTGTTAAAAGACCGGATCAATAAGCGGTATCGATAAAAGTAGTAGTACCGTTAAAACCTTAACGATACCCATCCCCAGAGTTCCCGTTAGAATATTTTTTCGCCGGTCAACATGTCCGTTAAAGTTTAAATCTTCCGGACAAAATTTGAAAAGTGCCGGTCAAAAGTCTTCTTTGTTATTTTTTGAGCTTTAAAACAAATTGATATGATTCGATATTAAACAAACTAACTATAGTAGATTAACTATTCAATTGTGTTCAGTAATATACAATAACACGGGAATAATAAACGGAGCACTCTCTCTCTCCCTCTCCTGACAGCCCGCCAGTATCATGCAGCTCGCGGATCAGTAATGAGTGACCCGACAGTCAAACTAAACATATCTATAACTAGTTTAGCTAGTTTGAGAGGTCATTAAAATAGCTACGTGTGATATTCTAACCTGAAGTGTGTGTGCTTTGTCCGCTCACCGGTGCATGTGGTTATACAGAGCTGCGTGTCGACTCGTCAGCAGCAGCTGATCTCTCTCCCGTCAGATTAGACTTCACTCACGTTTATGTCCATATCGATCAGATCCAGCTGGTTCTAGCTAATGATAGGACTACCTGCTTATTAAAAGACGCCTCCACATGAAGTGTTAGACATTAGAGTTGACTATTCTTGTCTGTCACATACTCTTTTGTCTGTCACATAAGTGGCGCAACTGAAGCGGTATTGCGCTAAAGGGAACTCTAGCCATCCCTATGCACACCTGTGGCTGTCTGGAGACTGAGTTCCCCCACCTTGCCAAAAGGGCTATAAAAGTGCTCATTCCCTACACCTCCAGCCAGGGGCGGACTGGCCATCTGTGTGTTCTGGAGAATCACAGAACGGCCGGTCGTCAGCGGTTCACTGGCGGCCGGCACCCCCCTTTATTTTTTATGTTTTTAAATGGCAACGACAGCGGGCCGTTTCCACCCAGTGAGGCTCCCCCCATTGACAGTTCACTAGCGTGCTCTACCAATTTGTGTGGGCTGAGCTGGGTGAGATTCCAGGGCTGATTTTTAGTCCGCCCCTGCCTCCTCCACCTACCTGTGTGCGTGCGAGTACCGGTCAAGGCTGCTGCCAGAGGATGATCTGCGTTGCTACATTGCATCCCCGCATCATCCACCTGAGCGCATCAAAGACGCAGACTCATTGTTCCCACTAAAGTAGGGCTGAGTGGAATGAGGAGGCAAAGTTGACGTTCAGTGTGTTGCCGGGAGCATATAAGGATTTATCCACCATGTTGAAAATGTTAAAAATGAGTCAGTGAGTCAGCACGATAGATTCAAACAGAGACGAGACAAGAAGAGAGAAACTTTCGGAGTCATTTCAAATAGCGTGCTCAAAAAGGAGAAAGGTAGACAGCGAAAACAGAGCATTTAATGACATTTTCTCTTACTGGTAGTGTTTCTTGTCGTCAAACAAAAATGATCTCTTGAAATAACGAAAAGGACAAGGACATCCTGTTGGAGGGGCAAAGGAGCCTATTGGGATTCTTTTTGGAGTATTGAACCCACGGTTTGGACGCGATGAGCGGTGGAGCACGCACGTGAACTGCGAGCGCCGGAGCCTCGCAGCGGCGAAACTGAGGCTCCTTGGTCAAAAGAGCCGGCTCTTCTTGTTAGTGAGCCGAGCCAAATGATCCGGCTCACTGAAAAGAGCCGTAATTCGCATCACTAACGTAAAGAGATATGATCTACTGTAAGGAACGGCTCAATTCAAAATTCAAGTCACGTGACTCTCTCCCGGGTGGACGCCCTCTCAGCCCTGGTCTGGCAGAAACACTGCTTTCTGGACCTCTTTGAAATGCAATTGAATAGCCCTGCATTATAGCAACAATAATAATAATAGCAATAATAATTGGGAGGGGGGGGGCGCCGCTGTTCTTGTGTTCTCTGAGGGGAGGCTCACCTTCTCACACTTTGAAAACCCCTGGTCTAGCCTGATTCCAAACCCAAATATTTGAAGGTAACTAGAATTGAAGATGAGAAATAGAAACACATTCTCTCATCCAAACAGCTGTGAATCATTTTCTGTTGCAGAATGTATCAGTCAAGTAAATGTTTTAGCTGTACTTGACTATTCCAATATTTTAAAGCACATGTTCAACTTGCCATTCTGTTGCATTTATCTAAGCACTCAAGCTGCTTTGTAAATAATATTTTCAGAACAAGTTAAAATAAAAACAATCTTGTGTCACACTAAAATTGAGCTCTCAGTCCCTGAGTCATTCCAAGTTGACTTAGAGAACCCATGCTTATGTCCACTGTTTTTAATATCTATTGTGTACTGTCATAAATAGCATTTTGGTATAGGATTATTTTCAGGCTATCCATGCAGTGTTAGTAAATGTTTTTGTCTCTTTTGCAGAGTGGCTGTTTGAGTGCACAGTGCAGAAGTTTGTGTTGGTGATCACATGTCTGGAAACCAACGAGGTGCTGGAGAGATGGCAGTTTGACATCGACTGTGACAAATCAGCCAAGGAGAGCAGGTCAGAATACTCTCCTCAAAACCCCGAATTAGTGATGTCTATTCAGCAAAATGATTGCACACATTTTAATCTGTTGTGTAGGTTTTAAGTTTGATTGAATTGTCATATCCAATGGTAAAATGTGTTGCACTTAAAGTCCAGTGGGTGGCAGTCAGAGCACACGTCAAAGTCTGATCTTTTTTTGTACACTGAAAATATTAGGTGTGTGTATCCAAAATCTGATTTACCTTTTTAGCTTTTAATATTTTGGTTGTCCAGAGAACTATAACAATAGTTAGTTTTCAGACAACAAAAACCATTAAAACACTTAAATGTTTCTTTATTAAGATGAACACACACTAGTTCATCTTGACTAAATCCCAAAATATGTAAATATATATATATCCCATAAAACTTACATGGCCAGCTGTTGTAGGGAAAATAAAAGTCTGGTTTTAAAATGACTCTATATATTTGTTATATATTATATATATATATATATATATATATATATATATAGATGGAAGTAGTGATAGACACACATCAATGACACTATAATAGCATGTTCGTTAACTCAGTTGTTCTTATGTGTTTCCCAGTGCTCCCAGAGAGAAGTCCATTAAGATCATTCAGGATGAGATCCGCTCGGTGATGAGACAGATAACGGCCACAGTCACTTTCCTGCCCCTGCTGGAGACCCCATGTGAGTATCCAGACCCTTTTCTACCAACAAACGGTTTGTCTTATGGGTCATCTCAATGTCCCTCCTCATCTCGTCCCTCCTCCAGCACAGAGGAAACAACAGCGGGGATACAATACACATGTAATATATAAATCTCTTTATATAAATAAAGCAGGGGGTCCGCGGGGTCTTAAAAAGTATTAAAAGTTGATAAATCAATTTAGCGAAAATTAAGGCTATTAAAAAGTATTAAATGGCATTTTCCAAGGTATCAAATGTTGTAGCTTGTTTTCAATAAGTATATAAATGGTCCAAAGAGGTTTTATTCTACAGTCTGCCTAAATGTAATTATTGCGTAGGTGTGTAGTAGGGCTGTGCATCTTCACTGGTCTCACGATTCGATTACGATTATCCTGTCAACGATTCGATTCGATATCACGGTGCGTCACGATTCATACCAATGCGTTGCATCCTCAATTTTCTATATTACTGCACATGGCTTATTTGTCATCAATGCATACATGCAGTAAATACATAAGAACTCTCTTTTTATTATTTAGAAAGTGCTTCAGAAATCAATAACATAAATGTCTTGACATTAATTTATAAACCAAAATAAATTAATTGTATAGGTCTAGCCTCTGTGTGTGAAGTTGTTCCATCCTCAAAAACAAAAAGCTAATGCTTCTGCAGTCTAGCTGCAGCTTCTAGCCACGACCTTCTGTTAAGAAAGGACACTGAAGGTCCTGAATGAGGCTTCACACACAGGACTTGAGTCTGAACACAGCAGACAACAGGAGGATTCACAACAGCATATACAAACTAAAATAGTGCATGTGGGTGCACACTCACATTCTCTGTCTCACTGTTTGTTACATAAACCCCATGAATGTATGAGATTAAATTAGCTTCATTATATCTCAGTGATTAAGTGAATAACAAAGTTTCTATCGGGTCACTGTCAGCCTGTCACTCATTATTTTCAGGGAGGGGGCGGGGCTTGGAGGAACGGAGAGGAGACGCTGATCGCGGAAGCTTTTTTCCTCCTGCCTTCACAAACCTTACACACGTATTTATCGTCTGCAAATTGCTAGAGGACATTCATACTCTGCAATCCAAGACTTCATTAAATCCACCGAAAACCTGACATGATTGTAACGCGATTATTTTTGAAAAACATAAATCCCTGTCTGTGTCTCTGAGCCGCAGCGACACGGAGTGATTCGGAGCGGGTCCTGCTCCTGCTGGTTCTGGACTGGTGTTCTTGTGTTGGTGGATAAAGCAGACTGCTCCGTGTTGCTGTGCCGCTGTCACGTCTGTTCCCTGATCTCTGCGTCACTGACCGATTTGATATTAAAGTGACAGAAAAAACGTTATAGTAAAGCCGCGGCCGGAAAATCAGGAAGCAACGTTACTACTCTATAACTGATTATCTTCCGTCACTGCATCGAGACCGAATCGTCCGCATCGCAATGCATCGTAGAAACGATTATTTTCAACAGCCCTAGTGTGTAGTGTGATTCTGTGTAGTTTATTTATGGCATCCCGTTGGATTTGACGTCACCTGAACAGGACATCGCACGCTCACTGCTTGATAGCGCGCGAAGGTCCGTTTACGCCGCTTGTTACACAACATCGTTATGGGGAAATGCACGTTTGCATCTCTTGGGAACAATGCCTAAATCAAATACTTTCTAATGGTTTCTTGTTCTAATAAACCTTGCATTGGGTTGGTCACACAATTCATTCTCTTGTGCTTTGTTCTATCTGAATTATTATAAGGAGGTATAAGCTGTTTAGTAGTGCTATCCTACAATCAATACTGTATACTAGTGTTGTCACGATACCAACATTTTGGTTTCGATACTGATACCAAGTCAAGAATTGCGATTCCGATTCTTTTTCGATACTTTTCTTAAAAAAAGGAAACCGTCTTAAATGTAATTATTGTGCTTTATTTCACACCAGAACCATAACACAAACGTTTAAACAATGAGAACAATAAACAAAATAAATGACAATAATTCGTATTAAATAAAATTAAGCATCACCTCAAACAACTTTTTTATTTTATAAAATATAATTTTAATAGTACAGTAATATAAATAATTATTGACCAAATATACATTGCAGATGTTAGCCACATTGGTAAGTTAGCTAAAAAGATAGCCATATTAGACAGTTATCATTGCCATTAATTGCCTCGTCAAACTACGAAAACGTTCGTTTGTCACAAAATAAATGACACTGGTTTGACTTAGATTTGAGGGCATGGCTTGAGCATGATGTAATTATGTTATCTATCACATTCGCTAACCTGTCTGTCTTTAGATTCTTTAAATAGCTCTGGATTTCGGTCGGTGAGGTGCTTAGCCAAGTCTGATGTGTTGGCTCCCTTGGTCTGCAGGGATCTAAAACATGTCTCACTGACAGGCCTCGTGGTGTCCGTAGGCTGGCCCTCACTGTCAGAGATATCGCTCAAATACTTCCACATTTCGCTTCTGGCGTCTTTTTTGTCAACAAGCCGAGGCGCAGCGGCAGTTGCACTCCCACTTGCAGCCATGCTTCTCGTTTTCTCACATGCTCTGGTAGCTAGCGCGTGCACGAGAGAGGGGAGGGACTTAGAGCGTGCTTGAGAGGGGAGGGACTGCAGGCACGGCTGCAGTGCAGGGAGTGGAAGCAGAGCGCTGAACACACACTCTTAAAGTACCGATACTAATGAAACGGAGGAATCGTAACGTTTTTAACCTTTCAAGTATCGGTACACCGTGCAACACTACTGTATACAGTAAATATGAGGTAAAGTGTGTCGGTTGGAATTCGAAGTGGCGATGAGGTCTTAAAATGTATGGAAAGAGTCTTAAAAAAGGTCTTAAAATGTATTAAATTTGACTTCAGGATTCCTGCATATACCCTGTATTATGAAACATACATTTGGTTGTTTATAGCATAAAGAACATCTGATTTAATGTGAGGTGGGGAAATAATCATTTGAGTATAAGTATTATGTGTATATAAATTAGGGCTGTCAAGTTAACGCGTTAACGCAAAAAATAATTAACGCCACTAATTATTTTAACGCGATTAACGCATGTGTATTTTTTTTTCCTCTGCCGCCCCGTAGTTTCAGAGCGCATCGAGTTTAAAATACCGTCTACAAGCTGATGCTGACAGCCCCGCTCCTGCCGCCCGCTTGTGGCAGACCACACTTCCACGCTCACCGGGAGGGTGTGTGTCTGTGTGGCACGAGAGAGAGAGAACGTGCACACCTTACGTGTATTGTTGTTGGTAGCATCTGGTGCTAGCTAGCTGCGCTAACGGATATAAGCAGCTGTTTCGATGAAAACAGAGGAGCGACATTTCGCCGACAACTGCGCCGAGCACTTGACTTTATGCAGGAAGCCAGACAGTGGGACATTGGAGTCTCCTCCACGCGAACTATCCGTGCTGAGTGTGCTGACTTCTCAGTCAGCACACTCAGCACGGATAGTTCGCGTAACATGATTGCAGCGTCCAGGCAGTTCCCGTTCGAGCATATGCCTTGAGTTGCACATAGCTCCAACGATCCATCACACACACACACACACACACACACACACACACACACTTTGTATGGTATTATTGAATGAGAGAGGTTCCAGGTTGAATTGAGGCGAATATTTGTAATGTTCAGAGGTTGTTGTTTAATATTCATGAGAATATTTGTCATTGTTCAAATGATAATAAACATTCGCATAAAGCATATTTGTCCACTCATATGTTGATAGGAGTATTAAAAACTTGAAAAATATCCCTCTAAGGTTCATTTAGAACAGATACAAAATGTGCGATTAACTATTTTAATCGACTGACAGCCCTAATATAAATATATAATTTACAACAGCTGTAAGATGCTTGAAAAGTGGTTGAATTTGACTTTGGAAAAGGTGTAAGAACCCCGCTGAGGACTCCTCCGTCCCCGCATCTTACGGGCGGGAGTGAGGAAGAGACTCTGGTAAGGGAAACGATGAGGCCTTAGATGATAAGCAGCTGACTTCTCCTTCACCATCTGACCTCTGCCTCTTGCTCTCCAGGTGCCTTTGACCTCCTTGTCTACACAGACAAAGACCTGCTGGTTCCTGATAAATGGGAGGCGTCTGGGCCGCAGATCATCGACCAGTCAGAGGAGGTGCGCTTGCGCTCCTTCGCCACCTCCATCCACAAGGTGAACAGCATGGTGGCGTACAAGAGGACCGACTCTGTTTAGACTCTCTCACAGAGAGAACGTTGTGCTGCTGTCATTTCCTGTCTTTCTTTTTCTTCTTGAGAAGAATGTGACAACAACCTGTTTTGTCTACGTTGATGTAAATATTTCTCATGAGCATTGATCCAACAATTTGGAACAACTGTGTCTTTTCTTTACTTTATTGTTTCCCCTCTCTCTTAAGTAGTCAACTTCTGTTAGAAGATAGTGGTTTATATGTAAAACTTTTATAAAATGTCGTAAATAAATGTCTTTCTCAAACGTTTTTCATTGTTATGGGTTACCCGCTTCTGACCAGAAGGTGGCAGTGCATCCTCACTAGTTGGTTCCAGGTGATTATGTGGTCTTGTAGTTTACACAGTGTGTCATGTTATAGAAGAAATCCACAGAAAATAATCATCATCTTTATTGTGACATACAGTTTACTTGGCTCACATTGTTCAGTGGTGTCGACAGATGTGTAACACCTCCTTTATAGACGCTTCAGCAAATCTCTTATCTAAAAAACATCTTACTGGTGTAATGCCCTCTAATGTACATGCAACTTTCAGACTTAGAAAACAACCCCGAGACTGAAGCAGTAAGGAAAGATATAGTATTTAGTATTGAAGAAGCACAGAGGTCAGGCACATGTACTAAGTCCTGGAGACATTCAGGATACAGAACAACCACTGGTACACCACTCTGAGCATGTGTCTGGATACGTGCTTTAGTAAAGACAGGGCTGTCAGTCAAACCTGCCTGGGTGTACTGAGCGTACTGATGCTAACTACACTGTATAACGCCTGGGCAGACACTGCTCTTGACCTTAATGAAACTTTGTAGATACTGTAACTTGAAATGATCCGTTTAACTGAGCTTCAGACTCAGCTTAAAGGTTAACTAACCCTCAAATAACCTGACTCTAGCTTATGTACAACGTGCACGCAGGTTTCATAGTGTGTGATGGTCCACTGCTCAGTGTAGCTCAGACAGTTGATATAGAGCTTGTAGGCAAGCTCAACACCAGTTACTGTCCCAATCGCTGTGGCTAGAAAGAAGTGGAACCTGGCGGAGCAGTGACTGAGTAGAAACGGCACAGTTAGGTGTAAGTCCATGTGTTGTGAAGCTGCAGATATAAATCTTGTTCGTCTACCACGTTGGTTTTCTGCTGGGAATCTTTAATGCGACGAGCATTAATGTCAACGGCTCACATGTGTTCAGATGTGAGCCGTTGACAGGGTCAACAGACGTAATAAAGTTGAGTCCTGCCTACTTAAAATCCGGCACACTTGGACGTGGTACTGTCATGACCATAAATAATTTGAAATGATACACAGTCCTAGTTTAGAAATGCGTTGAGGTCTGTCATTTACAAGAAAAGAACAAAAATATGGAACGTGTACAAAAGTCTTTATTACTAATATGTTTCACATTGCTCTGATGAAGTTGAAAGGTGCTGCTTGGTTGAAACCGGTTTAAAAATGTAGCCAAAAGGTATTCAGACTACTTCACTTTCACATTCCTATTGGACTGTTCTATAAAGGAATGAACACTAAGAAACGGTGTCATGCGTATAGCCCTGATACATTCATAATCATGTTGAATAGAGAGTTAAAAGTCCCATGTCATGCTTTTCTGGTTATTACCCGTCCCCTTGTTGCAGGAGCTCCAACAAGGCTTTTGGGCAGAGTGAAATTTTGTGAATACACATACTATACAGAGATGCTGTTTGAGAAACCAATGTGATTTTGGAAAATTGAACAATATAAATATATTCTAGTCGACCTCAACAATGGAATTATGATCAGTAGAAATGGCCATGACATGGGACCTGTAATTAACCCGGGCTGAACTCTTGGCCTTTCTTTAAAGTGTGTTACATTTCTTGTATATCAATTGAAGACAAGCTTTAATAAGATTAATTTAAATTTGATAGGACACTGTGTTTATACAATACGGTGTACCCGGGCTTGATGACACGATCTTATTGGTTGATTTTCAGTTCTATTGTTGGTGGATATGCAAGAAACGTCATACTAGTAAATCATAACACTGTCTGGTCCGGCTGCTGCAACTTTCAATTTCTAAAAATATAAAACAAACATTCCTTTGAATTGTGAATCGCTCCTATTCTATCATAACAGCAGTGGAAAACGTCGACCCATTTCCCTTTTGAAATGACAGGCCTTTTCTTTGAAACAGCAATACAAAACAGTACACATCCAAATGGCACCCGGAAGCGTTGTTCCTAAGAAAGGTACTTCAAAAATAGGGTTTTTTCTAATATGAAAACTGCTTTTTACTATATAAAGAATTGTGTGCTGTTGACAAAAGACTGACCTTACAATATAGAAACTCTAATAAATACATAAAACAAAAATAAATACACAATAGTTAAGACCATGAGTGAAAACATTACAAAAGACTCAAACCCTTGTAGTGCTGAGAATGAAAACACACGTAACAAGTTTCTCAGATTATTGTGACACTGTGTAATGTATATTATGTACATATGTCTACAGTACAATATCTGTCTCCGCCAAACTGGTGCTGATCCCCAGAGATCTGTATCACTATTCAGTGTTTTCCTAAAACATACTAACTGTGAGAGATAATGTAAGTGAGACTTCAACATGACTGTGCAAAAAAAAAGGCTACTATAATAAATATAGCTTAGTGCTGACTGTTATTTTCTCTCGTGACAGCCATGAAATAACGTGATGACAGGAAGACAAGTCTCACAAAGTGAGCACGACCTCTGGAACAAGGATCATACCTGTTAGTGAAACAGTTAGCTTAAGATACTTGATCAATTTGTTTAATGTTTTATTCGGTCTTACTTTCACAGATTTAGTAATCATTTGTACCTGCTATGACACGTACTCACTAAAGTGTTCGCTAAGATCTGGGTACGGAATCCGGCTGGGCCAGAAATATGCTGTGGGATGATCAGAGGGATGTAAACAAGCTTAGCCAGATCATCCAAACTCGTTCCTTTACATGGAGTTGTGTTAGCCTCGCGGTTAGCTACAACACAGACTGCTAACCAACTTAATGTGGCAAAGGACCCTTTAGCCTGGAGGACCCCT
This sequence comes from Champsocephalus esox, assembly GCA_036324585.1. Lineage (NCBI taxonomy): Eukaryota > Metazoa > Chordata > Actinopteri > Perciformes > Channichthyidae > Champsocephalus > Champsocephalus esox. The sequence goes on from CM070489.1 coordinate 23,643,452, forward strand.
AAGTGTTGCACTGGTAGAGGTTAATTCACCATCCGTTGCAGCCATAACAAAAAGCTGTACCTCGCTGCTTTGACCCATGTATGTTGCCCGGTTTCATCGTGTTATGTTAAAATTGTTACTATAGCACATATTGCTCTTAAAGTTTGAAATGTGTATTGAATTTAAGCAATTGTTGGTTTCTTGATCTTGTATAAAATAGTTATTTTTAACATTATTTAGGTAGAGGCTTTAAATAAGCCCATGTTTTTTGTTGCCTCTTGATCTGTTGTTTTCTAGGATGTTTGTGTTTTATTAAATTATGCAAAACCATTAAAACCTTAGTCAGCCCCCAGTACTTAGTATCTCAGTATCGACTAGATGGATTAGTACAGACATGTATTGTTCAAAGAGCACTAATTCCAATGACTTTGGTGATCCGCTTCCTGAAGCAATACTTTAGCTAATGACTAGAGGCTCGGAAACAAATGACTTTCCCGTCATAATTAGCTTTAGTGCTGATCAGCTGTTTATTAGCTGTTAATAAGAAACATTAAACATTACAGCAACACTATGCGCTAAACGTCAGCATGAACGCATTGTGCTTCTGCTAGCATGCTTGTGTTAGCATTCAACTCAAAGCTTGGCTGTCCCTGGCTCTTAGTCTTATTAAGGTTTAGTGAGTACAACCGTATCATCACAAATAGGAAGGGCTCTATGAAAGTAAGACCAAAGTTGTAGGTAACTGGAATTATTCTTAATTTAGAAAAACTCTTGGTAAAGGTGGGAACTGAACCTTTTTTCACACACAGACTCGTATGTGTCCGTTTAGATATCATGACATGTTGTGAGAGCAGGTTGGACATGGAAAACCATGGACATTATTAATGTTGGTTTAAAATCAAACTCGTGTTGGGATCACATGAAGCCGTTACTCAGCCCCTTCTCACACTCCTCGGCCAGACACTTCCAGCGCTGCCTGTTCTTCTGACATCCTTCCAACAGCGGGGAGCAGTACTCCGACATGCCAGACAAGGTCTGTGGCGGAGACAAAGAGATGTTATTTACCGTGGGGAAATTAAATGAGCATTGTACTAAAATACAGAATTCATTCATCTTTCTAGCAAGTGGCACGATGGCAATGTCAAAATAACTTTTCCAGCATTCATTCATTTCAATCGATGCGGTCTGTGGTCACTGCAGGAGAAATGGATGATATACCTCATATAACTGAGTGCAGATGGCATCAATGAAAGACACCTGCATGCTGGGAATCTTATCTCTCTTCTCCCGATTCATCAGGTCCTAAAGTGAAAGGTTCGGAAAAGAAATACTCGTAAAACAAAGATGGCAGAAATGTATCCAAATCGCATCATATTTGGTGTCCAGCAGATGGAGTTCCAGGCCATTAGCAGGACAGTGATCTGTGACATGCAACTATTTGTCAGGTGACACGAAAACGTCAGCTGAGCATCACCAGGTCAGCCCTTTAAATAAGATGCTGCGTGTTTTGGTGATAAACCGGAACACATGAAAAGTGAATTGAAAAAGATCCCAGTGGCATCCCACAGCTTTTGTTCTACTTCTGTTCAAGGTGTGTAGAACCCTGATGTGACACTGCACTTACGATGGGTTCAACGTTCAGCTCACGCCTCTCCTTATCCCCCTGCTCGAAGAACTCAGTGGCTACCAGCTCGGCAACCTGTATCAGAGTTCAAATGAAATCTTAAAAACAACATGTGGATTCTAAAATTCAGTGGACACAAAAAGATCCTATCAAGGAGTTCTTTCTTTACACTGTTATCAATGTTCACACTTTTAGTTCCAAAGTATCTAAAACAAACATATATTCTAATGTGATGAAAGGCGAAGCAGCAAACATGCATCACAGGATCCCTCGTGTTGTGTCACACTGCTGCGCTGCTGTTGTGTTCAACCCGAGAACGAGAGCCCTGGCATGTGTGTGGCACTTTGCATTTGAGTGGAGGCAGTTTCATGAGGTTGATTTGGGAACTACGTTGGGATATTGAATCGTGGATACAAACTTGTCAGACAGCCTGAGTTAAATCCACTGAAGAAGAACCAGTTAGACCAAGACTCTATAAAGAAGGCAAGGAAGGACACACGCAACGACTTGAAGAAACAAGTACACTACGAGACCACGAGATCTGCCAAAAGAGTGCTGGTGACCGAGTTACTAGTCTCAGTGTGATTACAGAGCTAACTGAAATATGACTGCAGCCCCAGGCTCTCAGTATGTGTGGGAGCTCACTGGTAACAGCAGCTGACAAAGAGACAGCTTATCACAGCCACTCAAACCCAACTAGTCGGGCTCAGTAACTTAGTCTTTATTTACTCTACCCATGTCAGTCAAAACAAAAGTCTGAGCAAGTTAGCTCCACGCCAACATAACTTCAGTGCTCAGGAGCAACAGCAAGAAAAAAGCCACGACTGGATCTTTGAAAGCATTTCCAACTGTACCTGTTAGATGCTTGCACACTTTGGCCATATGTTCATAATCAGTTTGGTCAGGCAAGTACATCCAAGTCTGTGAGGAGAGATCATCTCATGTCCGCTGATCAAAGCGTTTATTCGTAAGCACAAAGCTTCTGACTGTACCTGCTCTCTGTTACGTGTCCCCACACCGTCACATGAAGGATACGTTCACCCTGTCATATTGTTTATTTAAAGCTGCACTCACCAATGTTTTAATATCAGAATTTGATCCACTGACTTATTTGTACTCACAGAGAATTAAAAATACCCATGAACACATGGACACTGGACAGAACCATGTAGATGTTGGTGGCACTTCTGTGGGAAGCTACTGAATCCCCTAAGCTTTAAAAAGGTTTCAACCACACTACAGGTTTACAGGCATGACGACTCAAATGAAACTCCGATGTTCATCTAAAGCCAACATGTACCCATGCGGAGGAGAAGGAGGAAACACTCAGGTTATCTGATCTGGCATCAGAGTGCGTGTTTGAGTTAGAGAAAGTATTTGCATGTTTACTTTCCAAATACATTTTGAAAGGTTATCTGAGGAGAGGGCCACATCTGTTTTTATTAAAGAGCACTGACTTGTCAACACAAACAACCTCACACACACACACACACACACACACAGTGTGTTGCCTGCCTGAACCTCTCTCCACTGTCAGGTTCCTAACAAGGCGCAGACTAACGAAGCTCACGGAAACATTAACCCATAGGGAGACTGCTCTCACATGGGGATGCTGAAAGAAGGGTGTGTGTGTGTGTGTTTATTACAATGCTCTTTACAGTTAGAAACCTAAGAGCATGTTGCGGTCCATTAGTGACGTCACATTAGTCCTAAGCAGAGGTGGAAGTACTTCCTTTACTTGAGTACATGTAGAAGTACTTTGGTTTAAAATACTCCATTACAAGTGAAAGTCCTGGACTCAAAATGTGACTTTAGTAGAAGGACAGGAGTATTGTCAGCTCAATGTACTAAAAGTAAAAGTACCTATTATGCACAATGGTATTATATTATTAAAGAATATTGAAATATGCATTACTTTAATTCCTTACAAATACATGGAGCCTTGGAATATTGCAGTTTGTTAATATAAAGACCATTGTAGATGTTTCTAAATATATGAGTTCTTTTAGCAGCAACCAGCAGAGCGCTAGTTAAATCACAGCGGGGTTACCCTCTTCTGCACGGGCCAGGGCTTGGTGATGGCTGAGATGTCACACGCTGTCATCAGCATTGACCTGAAGAGGAACACAGAATGACACGTTGGTGTTCGTAAAGCCACTCCCTGTCTCCTCGACAACAGCATTCGGTCATAATAACACCCGCGTGAGTTACGGCCATATTTCAGTTTGTTGAAATAACACAGAAACAAAAATACCATGTTTGTGAAGAGAGAACTCGGTTAAGATGCTTCAGCTGCACAAACCTTTAATAGTCACTTTGGAATGTGTTAACTGTTTTCTTTAAAGAGCCGTTGATCTGTAGAAAATAGATCCTTACAGTCACACAGCACTCATTCTGGGAGAAATGCTCATATTAAGAGTGATGTGAGTCTGTATGTTCAGAAGCCTACACAGCTGGAGCCAGGATGTGACGGTCCAAACCCATGATGTCATGTGACAACAGTTTGCCTCTGGGTACTGAACAATATGTATTGGCCAGAGGATGTTTTGACTAAGGTATGAGTTGTGCGAACGTATGCGTTAAGAGATAATCTCTCTGAGTGGACGACCCTCATCAGATGATAGCCGATGGGTTCCATGGTCTGTATTTCGGCATGTGCATGTTGCCTCTTTTGCTCTCCACAAAGAACTGTCAACCTGCATTTTACCAAACAGGCTCAAATGTGATTGGTCAACACTACTCAAATCAAATCAAACTTTAACTCAAAGTGCTTCACAAACACATACAAAAACATAAATAATACTATCTCCCCCATCCCAGGTATATTCAGAGTAACGCATAGCTTTGTGATTCAAAAGAACTCTCAATACCAACGCAGGAATAAAGCAGGAATAAAATAAGAATACAATTCGAGAAAATAGGAAAATAAAATGCAATTTGGTTAAAAGCTAAATTTAAAAGTTGGACTTGACTGTGAGGTAAACCAGAGGGCTACTAATCAGGACGTGTTAGGACAGGAAACAGGGAACCTGGCCTGGCTCTGGTGGGTGCAGTGCTGCAGACTTGGAACATTATTTGAGTTGTGAAGACTCACCGCAGTAAGTCTCTGTGATGTTCGTCCTCCCAGACAAACTGGCTGTTCTTGGTGAGCTCAAAGAATTCACCACGCCTTCTGATAACACACACACACACACACACTGTTATCACGGAGGTGGATGAATGTAAAAGAGAGAAAAAGGGGAAGGAAGATGGAAAACATGAAATAAAATGTGGGAAGGAAAATATATCTAATAATGTAGTATTTTCCTAAACCAAATTGTGGTCTCCACCAGTCCACCGATTCATATCTGTGGATGTTGCATGTTATTACACCAACTCTCATAATTACATAATTTGCAGGATAATAACATCCTGCAAACTGCTTCAGTGATAAAGCTTGGATAACCCGCTGCATTCACAGCAGCTGGTGAACACAGTGTAGCGTCGAGCAGATACTGTGAGGGTTCTTTTAGAAAATACAGTTTGAACAACTTTCCAAGAGGCCCTGCTAAGCTTCTGGGGGTTCCCTCTCCTGTAGTGTGGTCTATAGGTTGTAGTGCATGTACATGATCTGCAAAGGCTAACATCCCTGAGTTTCCCTGCTCCTCCAACCGGGCTCCTTCACACAGGGACTAACTGCCCGTCCAGGGTTCAAGTCCAAGCTCCATTAGGTGGCCTCATGTCCTCATTAAGCTTTACAAGTACAAAGAGTTTCTGCATAGTAATCTAAGTGATATATTTTTAAGTGCTGATTGAATGTAATCAGTCATAAGCCCCGTCTCCTCCCCCTGCCCACGTTGACTCTTCCTAAGTGATTCCCCTCTCAGCTGCTCTCCAGTCAGACTTCCATCTGGGCTTGATGTTTGGTACGTACTTCATGTACAGAGCCAGGTCAGTGGCCAGAATAGCCCTCTCGATCATCTTCAGAGTGGCCTTGTACTCGTCCAGGGAGAGGGCGCTCAGGATCTGGTTTCCCTGGAGAGGCAGAAACACAAGAAGAACAAGTGTGTGAGTGCAGGAACACATATTACATTGTGTGTGCCAGCATGCCCACCTGAGTACTGTGTGTGTGTGTGTGTGTGTGTGTGTGTGTGTGGTGTGTGTGTGTGTGTGTGTGTGTGTGTGGTGTGTGTGTGTGTGTGTGTGTGTGTGTGTGTGAGACAGCAGCAGCAGTCCTCTCGGGAATAGATATGTACTATGTACTGATACTGTTGACTCATGTTTGTTTTGTGATAGACCACCAAGGAGTTTCCATGACAACACTACACTGCCATAGTTTGCACACACACACACACACACATTTGTTTGGAGAGTTTTAAGCATGTTAGTGGACACATTATTGTCATGTCACTTCCATTTGAAGTGCTTTAAGACTCTTTGAAACCTCACGCAGAATGGCTTTGCACTCCAGTATGTGTGTGTGTGTGTGTGTGTGTGTGTGTGTGTGTGTGTGTATTAGAGTTTCTTTTGAGGCCATACAGATCCGAGGAAAGTCACTATATGTAAACGGGCCTTCAGAGTGATCCAGGATACAGCTTCAGCACGAGGCCTGAGAACATCCAGTGCTATGCCATCAGACACACTCAGGTTGAAAACAGCTCCAAGGCAATCTCTTTTTAAACAATTAGAAAGCCTTTATTATAATGGCCTAATCATGCTAGACCTAAAAAAGGGAATGTCTGCATCCACATGTTTGCTTATCCAAAGAGCACCTCAAGCACTACATGTCATGACTAAGGTTACGGCTTGCTGTGATAACACTGTTCATATAAAGGCTTACACTGCAAGTCCACTGTTATGAGGCTCTGAGCAAGATTATTACATTACAAGGTGTTATAACACCAGTTCTGATTGGACTTGTATTACATGATGTAGTTCTAACAGCGCACGTGCTTTTGCTGTTGGTGGGATTGTCTAGCTCTAGAAACAAAGACTGCATGACCCTTCAACAGGTAGGAGAGGATGTGAGTGTCTCACGGTTGTCTAACATACTGTATGTGTGCTAGACAACACAGAGCTGTGAAGAAGTTGAAATAATAAGTGAGGCTGGCAGGGTGCCATGTAGGGGCCGCAGACCCTCAGAGGCCTGCCAGGAGCTCAGCAGCTGCATACTGAACCAGCTGAAGCGCTCAAAGTTACACTCAAGTCGTACTAACTGTGACTGTGAAGTGACGCTGTGTTTAGTCTCTGTAGTTTCGAAGAGTAAAAAGGACTTGTGTTTCCTCTAGTGTCGTGGGTAGAGGTAGGTCCACCTACAGAGCTGTTGAGGATCATCAGGCACTGGTCGAAGTGGTGGTGCTCCATGGTGGAGTGGCAGTACAGCTGGGCAAGAGGGTGCTCGCTCCTGGAAACACAGAGGAAGTGAGAAAGACTCCCACACATACATATACATCATGCATCCTTTATGTGACTCTCCCACAGTACCTCTGTATGTAGGAGTTGTTGACTCCTCTGTGGTCCAGATCGTGGCTTAGAGTTGCAATCATCAAAGCCAAGACCTCCAAGTCATTCAGTTTATTCTGTCAGGAGGAAGACAAGAGCACGGACACACGAAGGAGTTAGGATTCTGCATTCTCCTGTCTTACAAGGAGCCGTGGGAAGCTGCTGTACACACTCTCATGCCCCTTCTCCACCAACAAAGTGAATACTTTCCAGCGGCCGCTGCCGTGAGTTAACGGTAGACTAAACTCTGCCGTGGGTTAACGGTAGACTAAACTCTGCCGTGAGTTAACGGTAGACTAAACTCTGCCGTGGGTTAACGGTAGACTAAACTCTGCCGTGAGTTAACGGTAGACTAAACTCTGCCGTGAGTTAACGGTAGACTAAACTCTGCCGTGAGTTAACACGGTAGACTAAACTCTGCCTTGAGTTAACACGGTAGACTAAACTCTGCCATGAGTTAACGGTAGACTAAACTCTGCCGTGAGTTAACGGTAGACTAAACTCTGCCGTGAGTTAACACGGTAGACTAAACTCTGCCGTGAGTTAACACGGTAGACTAAACTCTGGTGGACGAGCAGCACTGCAGCGGTCGGTAAATGCCGCTGAACCACATTAATAAACAATGAACCACGGCACTCTGGAGAAAAGTATAACGTATCGTCGACGGAAGCGCCAGCCAATCTAATCATATGCCAGTACAAGCGCTAGCCAGTCAAACCGTGTGCTTGTGTGTCCAGGGCGGGAGATTAATGTGATTGGTTGTTAGTCGCGCGCCAGATACGCCCACCGGCAAGCTTCAACGCAGCGGAAATGTGTGTACGATACGTAAAGGTTGAGGAGTAGTTATTTAGTTTAATCTGGCTCCGTATGATTAAAAGCAACACGATCATCGACCCGACGCAGTCCCCCATTGTGTTGTTGTGAGCGGCGTTGGGGAGAAAATCAGCGACGTAAACAGTGATGTGATGACGCAGCAGCAACAGTCGGGCTTTGAGCGGTGGAAACACAAGTGGTGCTACAGAGAAGAACCAGTTAAGCACCAGAAAAGCACAAGAACGGATCTTGAACAGCCCATCTGTTGAGCTGCTGAACTGAAGCTATCCGATATCAAAGAATTCTTTATTCAACTCACAAGTTTTCCCTGAGACTCCGGTGGACGAGCAGCACTGCCAACTCCTCCGTGTTGGAAGAAAGGGGGCATTATTCTGTTTGTGACTTGAACGGGCCCCCCTTAGGTTCCCAAGTCAAGTCCCCAATAGATGACCATCTGTTACTTCAATCAAACCAAACAGAAGCCTCGTAGCTTTGAACACGTTGCAGTGTGCATGCCACTCACCACACAGAGAGTTTCTGCCTGTGACAAACAGCTTTACAACAGAGTGAAAGGATGGCATTCTGAAGAGAATGAATCAAGCATGTCTGATATGTCCTGTCTGAAGCTACTCATAGTTGCTAATTGTTAGGGAAACTTCTGTGTAGCAATGCAGTGGAGTCACCGACCCAGGAAGGAGACACGGTAGAGCAGGAGCTTTGATGTCAAACACTGGAGGTTTATTTGGAGTTACGGCCAGAGGATTCACATCACAAGTCACACAGTCACGGTCTGACTGCACGGGAGAGTTGCCACGTCAATTCTGGAGCGCCTCTCTCTCGTTAGCCCATTTAACTGGTTTCACAGAGTAATCAACATGTTGTGATAAGATAGCTTAGACAGTGGGGCACACTGAGTTACCTGCGTCCGCCACTTATGGCCTCGAAGATGTCATATCCTGGAGTCCACACACAACAAAGAAGGAAGTGTCCCAGTGCACCCACAACAACAGACCATCTGTGACCTAGTGTTGCCCGGTCACAGAATGGGAACAATAACATTATGGCTCAAGCAGCCTGTGTCCTTGAAGGAGATAAACAGACGTCAGGGTTGGTCCTGTACGTCATATACGACAATAATTTCCCTAACACTAATATTTTATGCAGAATTACTGTTTTTGTATTACAGAAACTACTAGTATTCGCGGTTTTCCAAACTAATGTATTCTTACATGAGATAATGTAATTTTATAAATATACTCAAAGTTTCATTTAGCAACAAATCATGTAAATTAAATATTACTGCCCCACTAACCAAAACAGAAAAGTTACTCTTGCAACACGATGTAGATGTAAATAGGAATTGTGTTGCTTTCAGGGAAACCAATTTGGATATAAGACTCTTATCGTAGATTGTTCAACAAGATATAACAATTTTCCTAACTGATCAATTGTTAACAGCATTGGATTTCTTTCATATTAGTATGTCCAGTTCTCCAGTTCCTAGCTGCTGTGGAAGGCGGACAATTAAATGTTTTGAGTGGCAGTAAAGCATGTTAGATCTGTAGATGAATAAAGCATCTGTATAGAATTCAACTTTTTGGATTCGAGTAAAAGGCAGTGACTGGCTGACCTGTAGGCGTCCGGCCTTCAGCAGGGTGAACATGGTCTGGGCCGTGTTGAAGGCGTGTCTCCAGTTGTGATAGGCCACATTCTTCCTGTAGTTCTTCTTCACACTCAGAATCCAATGGCATAAACTCTAAAAATGGGAGAAAGAGGAGAAAGACATTTATCAAACCCTCATGAATACTTTTTCCAAAGCTGAAGGTACAACGTTTAAGCACAATATTTAAATAATAAATGCCTAAATGCCTAAATTCCATTTGGACTCCGATCAACACATTTCCACCCTGTGGAGTTCTTCTTCGTCGTCTGTATTACAGCGCTAGAGAAAGGTCTGCTACAATACGTTTATATGCTAACGACATCATACTCTAGATAAAAAACCCACACACACATTCAACAAAAACATGAACCATCCAAATATTCTCCAACATGAGAAACCAACTCAGTCAGACCTGTTGTTTTGAGCTGCGAGACCCACTGTGTATCTGAAGCAGGGGGCTTGACTGTCCAAATATTATTTGAAATTGAATACTTTGCAGCTTGCCAGCAAAACGATGTTTAAAAAGTAAACGCTTTTTAATTTGAAACTTAACTCAAAGTAAAAAAGTCACGTTTACTCTTCAGGAACCCGTTATCTCACATATTTATTTATTTATTATTACAATAAGCAGTATGCTGTATATTTAACTTCTCCTGCATTACCTCCACATTAGTCTTCCGACATGCACTATTTTATTTCTATACTGTTATTTCTTGCACATGTTGTATTAGTTGTATTGTTTTATGTCTTATGTATATTTATGTTGCATTGTTGGAGGAGCCTGGGAATTGTAATTGCCATGACTACACAGTGGCTGCTGTACCTGTGATGAGAGAACCTTTAAATAGGATCTGAACTATACTTTGATGTCACATTATAATTGAGAATAATAGCATGTTGTGTAGTGTACCCCCAGGCAGGCTGCTGCACACTGACAGCTCTCCTGCCTGAGGGCCCAATCAGCTCCAATCAAAGACCCTCTGTTCTGGCCCCTCGGCTGCACCGCGGGGGTAAACCACCAACACACAGGGACCGCTTCAGGAGGGAAGTGTGCTGAGGACGCCAGCCAAACCCGCCAGAAGTCCGGTGCCGGGGGCGGGGGGGGGTTACTGACAGACACCAGAGTGTGTGAGGGATTCTTGTTGGGGAAGTGTTTTTGGTGTATGACATTGCTCTGTCTCTGAATTAAGGATGCACACATATTAACTCACTTATGCATTCACTCATCATCGGACGCACACACACACACACACACACACACATTCATGCTCAAATGCTGCTGATAATGACCAGCAGTTTTATGCAATTACTGAATCCAGGAGGCTTCTCATGTTCTGAGACATTTATTGAAAACAACCAACAATTGTCAGCATAATGTGATGGTTAATGTGATGGTTGCCATGATACCTTTCACAATAAAAAAGCCTTTTGTGTATCACTGATGTAATTCAGGCTTTGTCTCTTTAATACAAAGGGTTGTCTGGACATATTACCTGTGGTCGTGTAGCAATAGCTATCATTTTAATAATTGAACAACCACCTGCCTCATTTGACTTAGGATGTATGTATGTCAGGATTCCAGGGGCCTCTACCAAATAACTTGTGTGTTATCCAGCTCTGGTGAGACAAACAGATGGACAGAAACAATATAAAGCATTTTTAGGTAAAATCTACTTTCATTCTTACTGTGTACTTCATCTGGAAGTTTTGCACCAGATTGAGGTCGACAAACATCCGGATTGTAGCCATGGTGGTTTCTGTGTCTGACAAATCAAAGTCACTGAAGCTGAAGTCCATGAGACGCAACGACTGGGCGGACGGCACTGTGGCTACCTGAAAACACACGCACACACACACTGATACATATAGATAGAGAGATAGATACTTTATTTAGCCCAAATTGGGAAATTGTTTTGTTCCAGCAGCAGTGTCAATCATTACACAAACTATGTCAGGGAACTCAGTTGTGTAACAATAACCGACAGGAGTATTCTGCATCTGCACCCCAGATATTAAAAGTGCTGCTGCCGGTAGCTTTAGTTACGAGGGTTTTCCTCATGATGTGTAACACAGACTGTATGCAGCAGTCTCATGGGTAGAACCCGTGTCCTAGATACCAAGTGACGCATACTCCCTTTAGCACCCAAGAGGAGCCACTTAATCAGGTTATGCTGTGAGTTCAGCCACCTCGCCACCAGGAGAAGAGAACAGACGCTCGTACTGTACGCCTCCACGCTCAGGCTGTGGAAGCTGGACTAAACTGATGTATTTTATAATCTCACATATATATATAATCTTGAAGAGCTGTTATAAAACCAGTTATGTACTTGAAAGTGAGCTAATCATGAAAATCACTAGAAAGACGGAACTTAACAGTATATCAAATTTTGAGTTCATAAACGACAGTTTAAGAAATAAATTAAGATTAAGAAGTTCAACAACAATAAAAATACAGTCATTTGAAAGGATGTGTCCATTTGTAAAATGGGTGTAATATAGGTGTAATAACAGCGTAACGTGGGTATATCAGGGGTCTAATAACAGCCTAACGTGGGTATATCAGGGGCGTGATAACAGCGTAACGTGGGTATATCAGGGCGTGATAACAGCGTAACGTGGGTATATCAGGGGCGTAATAACAGCGTAACGTGGGTATATGAGGGGCGTAATAACAGCGTAATGTGGGTATATCAGGGCGTGATAACAGCGTAACGTGGGTATATCAGGGGCGTAATAACAGCGTAACGTGGGTATATGAGGGGCGTGATAACAGCGTAACGTGGGTATATCAGGGGCGTAATAACAGCGTAACGTGGGTATATGAGGGGCGTAATAACAGCGTAACGTGGGTATATCAGGGGCGTGATAACAGCGTAACGTGGGTATATCAGGGGCGTAATAACAGCGTAACGTGGGTATATGAGGGGCGTAATAACAGCGTAACGTGGGTATATCAGGGCGTGATAACAGCGTAACGTGGGTATATCAGGGGCGTAATAACAGCGTAACGTGGGTATGTCAGGGGTCTAATAACAGCGTAACGTGGGTATGTCAGGGGTCTAATAACAGCGTAACGTGGGTATGTCAGGGGTCTAATAACAGCGTAACGTGGGTATATCGGGGGCGTAATAACAGCGTAACGTAGGTATATCAGGGGTCTAATAACAGCGTAACGTGGGTATATCAGGGGCGTGATAACAGCGTAACGTGGGTATATCGGGGGCGTAATAACAGCGTAACGTGGGTATATCGGGGGCGTGATAACAGCGTAACGTGGGTATATCGGGGGCGTGATAACAGCGTAACGTGGGTATATCGGGGGCGTGATAACAGCGTAACGTGGGTATATCAGGGCGTTATAACAGCGTAACGTGGGTATATCAGGGGCGTAATAACAGCGTAACGTGGGTATGTCAGGGGTCTAATAACAGCGTAACGTGGGTATGTCAGGGGTCTAATAACAGCGTAACGTGGGTATGTCAGGGGTCTAATAACAGCGTAACGTGGGTATATCGGGGGCGTAATAACAGCGTAACGTAGGTATATCAGGGGTCTAATAACAGCGTAACGTGGGTATATCGGGGGCGTGATAACAGCGTAACGTGGGTATATCGGGGGCGTAATAACAGCGTAACGTGGGTATATCGGGGGCGTGATAACAGCGTAACGTGGGTATATCGGGGGCGTGATAACAGCGTAACGTGGGTATATCGGGGGCGTGATAACAGCGTAACGTGGGTATATCGGGGGCGTGATAACAGCGTAACGTGGGTATATCGGGGGCGTGATAACAGCGTAACGTGGGTATGTCAGGGGTCTAATAACAGCGTAACGTGGGTATGTCAGGGGTCTAATAACAGCGTAACGTGGGTATATCAGGGGTCTAATAACAGCGTAACGTGGGTATATCGGGGGTGTGATAACAGCGTAACGTGGGTATATCAGGGGTCTAATAACAGCGTAACGTGGGTATATCGGGGTCTAATAACAGCGTAACGTGGGTATATCAGGGGTCTAATAACAGCGTAACGTGGGTATATCGGGGGCGTAATAACAGCGTAACGTGGGTATATCGGGGGCGTAATAACAGCGTAACGTGGGTATATCGGGGGCGTGATAACAGCGTAACGTGGGTATATGAGGGGCGTAATAACAGCGTAATGTGGGTATATCAGGGCGTGATAACAGCGTAACGTGGGTATATCAGGGGCGTAATAACAGCGTAACGTGGGTATATGAGGGGCGTGATAACAGCGTAACGTGGGTATATCAGGGGCGTAATAACAGCGTAACGTGGGTATATGAGGGGCGTAATAACAGCGTAACGTGGGTATATCAGGGCGTGATAACAGCGTAACGTGGGTATATCAGGGGCGTAATAACAGCGTAACGTGGGTATATGAGGGGCGTAATAACAGCGTAACGTGGGTATATCAGGGCGTGATAACAGCGTAACGTGGGTATATCAGGGGCGTAATAACAGCGTAACGTGGGTATGTCAGGGGTCTAATAACAGCGTAACGTGGGTATGTCAGGGGTCTAAGAACAGCGTAACGTGGGTATGTCAGGGGTCTAATAACAGCGTAACGTGGGTATATCGGGGGCGTAATAACAGCGTAACGTAGGTATATCAGGGGTCTAATAACAGCGTAACGTGGGTATATCGGGGGCGTGATAACAGCGTAACGTGGGTATATCGGGGGCGTAATAACAGCGTAACGTGGGTATATCGGGGGCGTGATAACAGCGTAACGTGGGTATATCGGGGGCGTGATAACAGCGTAACGTGGGTATATCGGGGGCGTGATAACAGCGTAACGTGGGTATATCAGGGCGTTATAACAGCGTAACGTGGGTATATCAGGGGCGTAATAACAGCGTAACGTGGGTATGTCAGGGGTCTAATAACAGCGTAACGTGGGTATGTCAGGGGTCTAATAACAGCGTAACGTGGGTATGTCAGGGGTCTAATAACAGCGTAACGTGGGTATATCAGGGGTCTAATAACAGCGTAACGTGGGTATATCGGGGGCGTGATAACAGCGTAACGTGGGTATATCGGGGGCGTAATAACAGCGTAACGTGGGTATATCGGGGGCGTGATAACAGCGTAACGTGGGTATATCGGGGGCGTGATAACAGCGTAACGTGGGTATATCGGGGGCGTGATAACAGCGTAACGTGGGTATATCGGGGGCGTGATAACAGCGTAACGTGGGTATGTCAGGGGTCTAATAACAGCGTAACGTGGGTATGTCAGGGGTCTAATAACAGCGTAACGTGGGTATATCAGGGGTCTAATAACAGCGTAACGTGGGTATATCGGGGGCGTGATAACAGCGTAACGTGGGTATATCAGGGGTCTAATAACAGCGTAACGTGGGTATATCAGGGGTGTAATAACAGCGTAACGTGGGTATATCAGGGGTCTAATAACAGCGTAACGTGGGTATATCGGGGTCTAATAACAGCGTAACGTGGGTATATCAGGGGTCTAATAACAGCGTAACGTGGGTATATCGGGGGCGTATAACAGCGTAACGTGGGTATATCGGGGGCGTAATAACAGCGTAACGTGGGTATATCGGGGGCGTGATAACAGCGTAACGTGGGTATATCGGGGGCGTGATAACAGCGTAACGTGGGTATATCGGGGGCGTGATAACAGCGTAACGTGGGTATATCGGGGGCGTGATAACAGCGTAACGTGGGTATGTCAGGGGTCTAATAACAGCGTAACGTGGGTATATCAGGGGTCTAATAACAGCGTAACGTGGGTATATCAGGGGTCTAATAACAGCGTAACGTGGGTATATCGGGGGCGTGATAACAGCGTAACGTGGGTATATCAGGGGTCTAATAACAGCGTAACGTGGGTATATCAGGGGTGTAATAACAGCGTAACGTGGGTATATCAGGGGTCTAATAACAGCGTAACGTGGGTATATCGGGGTCTAATAACAGCGTAACGTGGGTATATCAGGGGTCTAATAACAGCGTAACGTGGGTATATCGGGGGCGTGATAACAGCGTAACGTGGGTATATCGGGGGGGCGTGATAACAGCGTAACGTGGGTATATCGGGGGCGTGATAACAGCGTAACGTGGGTATATCGGGGGCGTGATAACAGCGTAACGTGGGTATATCAGGGGTCTAATAACAGCGTAACGTGGGTATATCGGGGGCGTGATAACAGCGTAACGTGGGTATATCGGGGGCGTAATAACAGCGTAACGTGGGTATATCGGGGGCGTGATAACAGCGTAACGTGGGTATATCGGGGGCGTAATACAGCGTAACGTGGGTATATCGGGGGCGTGATAACAGCGTAACGTGGGTATATCGGGGGCATGATAACAGCGTAACGTGGGTATATCGGGGGCGTGATAACAGCGTAACGTGGGTATATCGGGGGCGTGATAACAGCGTAACGTGGGTATGTCAGGGGTCTAATAACAGCGTAACGTGGGTATGTCAGGGGTCTAATAACAGCGTAACGTGGGTATATCAGGGGTCTAATAACAGCGTAACGTGGGTATATCGGGGGCGTGATAACAGCGTAACGTGGGTATATCAGGGGTCTAATAACAGCGTAACGTGGGTATATCAGGGGTGTAATAACAGCGTAACGTGGGTATATCAGGGGTCTAATAACAGCGTAACGTGGGTATATCGGGGTCTAATAACAGCGTAACGTGGGTATATCAGGGGTCTAATAACAGCGTAACGTGGGTATATCGGGGGCGTAATAACAGCGTAACGTGGGTATATCGGGGGCGTAATAACAGCGTAACGTGGGTATATCGGGGGCGTGATAACAGCGTAACGTGGGTATATCGGGGGCGTGATAACAGCGTAACGTGGGTATATCGGGGGCGTGATAACAGCGTAACGTGGGTATATCGGGGGCGTGATAACAGCGTAACGTGGGTATGTCAGGGGTCTAATAACAGCGTAACGTGGGTATATCAGGGGTCTAATAACAGCGTAACGTGGGTATATCAGGGGTCTAATAACAGCGTAACGTGGGTATATCGGGGGCGTGATAACAGCGTAACGTGGGTATATCAGGGGTCTAATAACAGCGTAACGTGGGTATATCAGGGGTGTAATAACAGCGTAACGTGGGTATATCAGGGGTCTAATAACAGCGTAACGTGGGTATATCGGGGTCTAATAACAGCGTAACGTGGGTATATCAGGGGTCTAATAACAGCGTAACGTGGGTATATCGGGGGCTATACAGCGTACGTGGGTATATCGGGGGGGCGTGATAACAGCGTAACGTGGGTATATCGGGGGCGTGATAACAGCGTAACGTGGGTATATCGGGGGCGTGATAACAGCGTAACGTGGGTATATCGGGGGCGTGATAACAGCGTAACGTGGGTATATCAGGGGCGTGATAACAGCGTAACGTGGGTATGTCGGGGTGTAATAACAGCGTAACGTGGGTATATCGGGGGCGTGATAACAGCGTAACGTGGGTATATCGGGGGCGTGATAACAGCGTAACGTGGGTATATCGGGGGCGTGATAACAGCGTAACGTGGGTATGTCAGG
Source organism: Champsocephalus esox (assembly GCA_036324585.1). Classification (NCBI taxonomy): domain Eukaryota; kingdom Metazoa; phylum Chordata; class Actinopteri; order Perciformes; family Channichthyidae; genus Champsocephalus; species Champsocephalus esox. The sequence goes on from CM070489.1 coordinate 23,660,576, forward strand.
GGTCTAATAACAGCGTAACGTGGGTATGTCAGGGGTCTAATAACAGCGTAACGTGGGTATATCAGGGGTCTAATAACAGCGTAACGTGGGTATATCGGGGGCGTGATAACAGCGTAACGTGGGTATATCAGGGGTCTAATAACAGCGTAACGTGGGTATATCAGGGGTGTAATAACAGCGTAACGTGGGTATATCAGGGGTCTAATAACAGCGTAACGTGGGTATATCGGGGGTCTAATAACAGCGTAACGTGGGTATATCAGGGGTCTAATAACAGCGTAACGTGGGTATATCGGGGGCGTAATAACAGCGTAACGTGGGTATATCGGGGGGCGTAATAACAGCGTAACGTGGGTATATCGGGGGCGTGATAACAGCGTAACGTGGGTATATCGGGGGGCGTGATAACAGCGTAACGTGGGTATATCGGGGGCGTGATAACAGCGTAACGTGGGTATATCGGGGGCGTGATAACAGCGTAACGTGGGTATATCGGGGGCGTGATAACAGCGTAACGTGGGTATATCAGGGGGCGTAATAACAGCGTAACGTGGGTATATCGGGGGCTAATAACAGCGTAACGTGGGTATATCGGGGGCGTGATAACAGCGTAACGTGGGTATATCAGGGGCGTAATAACAGCGTAACGTGGGTATATCAGGGGTCTAATAACAGCGTAACGTGGGTATATCAGGGGTGATAACAGCGTAACGTGGGTATATCAGGGGTCGTAATAACAGCGTAACGTGGGTATATCAGGGGTCTAATAACAGCGTAACGTGGGTATATCAGGGGTCTAATAACAGCGTAACGTGGGTATATCAGGGGTCTAATAACAGCGTAACGTGGGTATATCGGGGGCTAATAACAGCGTAACGTGGGTATATCAGGGGTCTAATAACAGCGTAACGTGGGTATATCGGGGGCGTGATAACAGCGTAACGTGGGTATATCGGGGGCGTGATAACAGCGTAACGTGGGTATATCGGGGGCGTGATAACAGCGTAACGTGGGTATATCGGGGGCGTGATAACAGCGTAACGTGGGTATATCAGGGGGCGTGATAACAGCGTAACGTGGGTATATCAGGGGTCTAATAACAGCGTAACGTGGGTATTCAGGGGTCTAATAACAGCGTAACGTGGGTATTCGGGGTCTATACAGGTACGTGGGTATCAGGGGTATAACAGCGTAACGTGGGTATATCAGGGGTCTAATAACAGCGTAACGTGGGTATATCGGGGGCGTGATAACAGCGTAACGTGGGTATATCGGGGGCGTAATAACAGCGTAACGTGGGTATATCGGGGGCGTGATAACAGCGTAACGTGGGTATATCGGGGGCGTGATAACAGCGTAACGTGGGTATATCGGGGGCGTGATAACAGCGTAACGTGGGTATATCGGGGGCGTGATAACAGCGTAACGTGGGTAGTCGGGGTCTATAACAGCGTAACGTGGGTATGTCAGGGGTCTAATAACAGCGTAACGTGGGTATATCAGGGGTCTAATAACAGCGTAACGTGGGTATATCGGGGGCGTGATAACAGCGTAACGTGGGTATATCAGGGGTCTAATAACAGCGTAACGTGGGTATATCAGGGGTGTAATAACAGCGTAACGTGGGTATATCAGGGGGTCTAATAACAGCGTAACGTGGGTATATCGGGGGTCTAATAACAGCGTAACGTGGGTATATCAGGGGTCTAATAACAGCGTAACGTGGGTATATCGGGGGCGTATAACAGCGTAACGTGGGTATATCGGGGGGCGTATAACAGCGTAACGTGGGTATATCGGGGGCGTGATAACAGCGTAACGTGGGTATATCGGGGGCGTGATAACAGCGTAACGTGGGTATATCGGGGGCGTGATAACAGCGTAACGTGGGTATATCGGGGGCGTGATAACAGCGTAACGTGGGTATGTCAGGGGTCTAATAACAGCGTAACGTGGGTATGTCAGGGGTCTAATAACAGCGTAACGTGGGTATATCAGGGGTCTAATAACAGCGTAACGTGGGTATATCGGGGGCGTGATAACAGCGTAACGTGGGTATATCAGGGGTCTAATAACAGCGTAACGTGGGTATATCAGGGGTGTAATAACAGCGTAACGTGGGTATATCAGGGGTCTAATAACAGCGTAACGTGGGTATATCGGGGTCTAATAACAGCGTAACGTGGGTATATCAGGGGTCTAATAACAGCGTAACGTGGGTATATCGGGGGCGTGATAACAGCGTAACGTGGGTATATCGGGGGGCGTGATAACAGCGTAACGTGGGTATATCGGGGGCGTGATAACAGCGTAACGTGGGTATATCGGGGGTCGTAATAACAGCGTAACGTGGGTATATCGGGGGCGTCGTGATGATAACAGCGTAACGTGGGTATATCGGGGGCGTGATAACAGCGTAACGTGGGTATATCGGGGGCGTGATAACAGCGTAACGTGGGTATATCGGGGGCGTGATAACAGCGTAACGTGGGTATATCGGGGGCGTGATAACAGCGTAACGTGGGTATATCGGGGGCGTGATAACAGCGTAACGTGGGTATGTCAGGGGTCTAATAACAGCGTAACGTGGGTATGTCAGGGGTCTAATAACAGCGTAACGTGGGTATATCAGGGGTCTAATAACAGCGTAACGTGGGTATATCGGGGGCGTGATAACAGCGTAACGTGGGTATATCAGGGGTCTAATAACAGCGTAACGTGGGTATATCAGGGGTGTAATAACAGCGTAACGTGGGTATATCAGGGGTCTAATAACAGCGTAACGTGGGTATATCGGGGTCTAATAACAGCGTAACGTGGGTATATCAGGGGTCTAATAACAGCGTAACGTGGGTATATCGGGGGCGTAATAACAGCGTAACGTGGGTATATCGGGGGCGTGATAACAGCGTAACGTGGGTATATCGGGGGCGTGATAACAGCGTAACGTGGGTATATCGGGGGCGTGATAACAGCGTAACGTGGGTATATCGGGGGCGTGATAACAGCGTAACGTGGGTATGTCAGGGGGTCTAATAACAGCGTAACGTGGGTATATCAGGGGTCTAATAACAGCGTAACGTGGGTATATCAGGGGTCTAATAACAGCGTAACGTGGGTATATCGGGGGCGTGATAACAGCGTAACGTGGGTATATCAGGGGTCTAATAACAGCGTAACGTGGGTATATCAGGGGTGTAATAACAGCGTAACGTGGGTATATCAGGGGTCTAATAACAGCGTAACGTGGGTATATCGGGGTCTAATAACAGCGTAACGTGGGTATATCAGGGGTCTAATAACAGCGTAACGTGGGTATATCGGGGGCGTGATAACAGCGTAACGTGGGTATATCGGGGGGCGTGATAACAGCGTAACGTGGGTATATCGGGGGCGTGATAACAGCGTAACGTGGGTATATCGGGGGCGTGATAACAGCGTAACGTGGGTATATCGGGGGCGTGATAACAGCGTAACGTGGGTATGTCAGGGGTGTAATAACAGCGTAACGTGGGTATATCGGGGGCGTGATAACAGCGTAACGTGGGTATATCGGGGGCGTGATAACAGCGTAACGTGGGTATATCGGGGGCGTGATAACAGCGTAACGTGGGTATATCAGGGGTCTAATAACAGCGTAACGTGGGTATGTCAGGGGTCTAATAACAGCGTAACGTGGGTATATCAGGGGTCTAATAACAGCGTAACGTGGGTATATCGGGGGCGTGATAACAGCGTAACGTGGGTATATCAGGGGTCTAATAACAGCGTAACGTGGGTATATCAGGGGTGTAATAACAGCGTAACGTGGGTATATCAGGGGTCTAATAACAGCGTAACGTGGGTATATCGGGGTCTAATAACAGCGTAACGTGGGTATATCAGGGGTCTAATAACAGCGTAACGTGGGTATATCGGGGGCGTAATAACAGCGTAACGTGGGTATATCGGGGGGCGTGATAACAGCGTAACGTGGGTATATCGGGGGCGTGATAACAGCGTAACGTGGGTATATCGGGGGCGTGATAACAGCGTAACGTGGGTATATCGGGGGCGTGATAACAGCGTAACGTGGGTATATCGGGGGCGTGATAACAGCGTAACGTGGGTATGTCAGGGGTCTAATAACAGCGTAACGTGGGTATATCAGGGGTCTAATAACAGCGTAACGTGGGTATATCAGGGGTCTAATAACAGCGTAACGTGGGTATATCGGGGGCGTGATAACAGCGTAACGTGGGTATATCAGGGGTCTAATAACAGCGTAACGTGGGTATATCAGGGGTGTAATAACAGCGTAACGTGGGTATATCAGGGGTCTAATAACAGCGTAACGTGGGTATATCGGGGGTCTAATAACAGCGTAACGTGGGGTATATCGGGATCGGTGGGATCGTGATAACAGCGTAACGTGGGTATATCGGGGGGCGTGATAACAGCGTAACGTGGGTATATCGGGGGCGTGATAACAGCGTAACGTGGGTATATCGGGGGCGTGATAACAGCGTAACGTGGGTATATCGGGGGCGTGATAACAGCGTAACGTGGGTATATCGGGGGCGTGATAACAGCGTAACGTGGGTATATCGGGGGCGTGATAACAGCGTAACGTGGGTATATCGGGGGCGTGATAACAGCGTAACGTGGGTATGTCAGGGGTCTAATAACAGCGTAACGTGGGTATATCAGGGGTCTAATAACAGCGTAACGTGGGTATATCAGGGGTCTAATAACAGCGTAACGTGGGTATATCGGGGGCGTGATAACAGCGTAACGTGGGTATATCAGGGGTCTAATAACAGCGTAACGTGGGTATATCAGGGGTGTAATAACAGCGTAACGTGGGTATATCGGGGGCGTGATAACAGCGTAACGTGGGTATATCGGGGGGCGTGATAACAGCGTAACGTGGGTATATCGGGGGCGTGATAACAGCGTAACGTGGGTATATCGGGGGCGTGATAACAGCGTAACGTGGGTATATCGGGGGCGTGATAACAGCGTAACGTGGGTATATCAGGGGCGTGATAACAGCGTAACGTGGGTATGTCAGGGGTGTAATAACAGCGTAACGTGGGTATGTCAGGGGTCTAATAACAGCGTAACTGGGTATATCAGGGGTCTAATAACAGCGTAACGTGGGTATATCGGGGGCGTAATAACAGCGTAACGTAGGGTATATCAGGGGTCTAATAACAGCGTAACGTGGGTATATCGGGGGCGTGATAACAGCGTAACGTGGGTATATCGGGGGCGTAATAACAGCGTAACGTGGGTATATCGGGGGCGTGATAACAGCGTAACGTGGGTATATCAGGGGTCTAATAACAGCGTAACGTGGGTATATCAGGGGTCTAATAACAGCGTAACGTGGGTATATCGGGGGCGTGATAACAGCGTAACGTGGGTATATCAGGGGTCTAATAACAGCGTAACGTGGGTATATCAGGGGTGTAATAACAGCGTAACGTGGGTATATCAGGGGTCTAATAACAGCGTAACGTGGGTATATCGGGGGTCTAATAACAGCGTAACGTGGGTATATCAGGGGTCTAATAACAGCGTAACGTGGGTATATCGGGGGCGTGATAACAGCGTAACGTGGGTATATCGGGGGGCGTGATAACAGCGTAACGTGGGTATATCGGGGGCGTGATAACAGCGTAACGTGGGTATATCGGGGGCGTGATAACAGCGTAACGTGGGTATATCGGGGGCGTGATAACAGCGTAACGTGGGTATATCGGGGGCGTGATAACAGCGTAACGTGGGTATGTCAGGGGTGTAATAACAGCGTAACGTGGGTATGTCAGGGGTCTAATAACAGCGTAACATGGGTATATCAGGGGTCTAATAACAGCGTAACGTGGGTATATCGGGGGCGTAATAACAGCGTAACGTAGGGTATATCAGGGGTCTAATAACAGCGTAACGTGGGTATATCGGGGGCGTATAACAGCGTAACGTGGGTATATCGGGGGCGTGATAACAGCGTAACGTGGGTATATCGGGGGCGTAATAACAGCGTAACGTGGGTATATCGGGGGCGTGATAACAGCGTAACGTGGGTATATCGGGGGCGTGATAACAGCGTAACGTGGGTATATCGGGGGCGTGATAACAGCGTAACGTGGGTATATCGGGGGCGTGATAACAGCGTAACGTGGGTATGTCAGGGGTCTAATAACAGCGTAACGTGGGTATGTCAGGGGTCTAATAACAGCGTAACGTGGGTATATCAGGGGTCTAATAACAGCGTAACGTGGGTATATCGGGGGCGTGATAACAGCGTAACGTGGGTATATCAGGGGTCTAATAACAGCGTAACGTGGGTATATCAGGGGTGTAATAACAGCGTAACGTGGGTATATCAGGGGTCTAATAACAGCGTAACGTGGGTATGTCAGGGGTCTAATAACAGCGTAACGTGGGTATGTCAGGGGTCTAATAACAGCGTAACGTGGGTATATCAGGGGTCTAATAACAGCGTAACGTGGGTATATCGGGGGCGTGATAACAGCGTAACGTGGGTATATCAGGGGTCTAATAACAGCGTAACGTGGGTATATCAGGGGTGTAATAACAGCGTAACGTGGGTATATCAGGGGTCTAATAACAGCGTAACGTGGGTATATCGGGGTCTAATAACAGCGTAACGTGGGTATATCAGGGGTCTAATAACAGCGTAACGTGGGTATATCGGGGGCGTGATAACAGCGTAACGTGGGTATATCGGGGGCGTGATAACAGCGTAACGTGGGTATATCGGGGGCGTGATAACAGCGTAACGTGGGTATATCGGGGGCGTGATAACAGCGTAACGTGGGTATATCGGGGGCGTGATAACAGCGTAACGTGGGTATGTCAGGGGTCTAATAACAGCGTAACGTGGGTATATCAGGGGTCTAATAACAGCGTAACGTGGGTATATCAGGGGTCTAATAACAGCGTAACGTGGGTATATCGGGGGCGTGATAACAGCGTAACGTGGGTATATCAGGGGTCTAATAACAGCGTAACGTGGGTATATCAGGGGTGTAATAACAGCGTAACGTGGGTATATCAGGGGTCTAATAACAGCGTAACGTGGGTATATCGGGGTCTAATAACAGCGTAACGTGGGTATATCAGGGGTCTAATAACAGCGTAACGTGGGTATATCGGGGGCGTGATAACAGCGTAACGTGGGTATATCGGGGGGCGTGATAACAGCGTAACGTGGGTATATCGGGGGCGTGATAACAGCGTAACGTGGGTATATCGGGGGCGTGATAACAGCGTAACGTGGGTATATCGGGGGCGTGATAACAGCGTAACGTGGGTATATCAGGGGCGTGATAACAGCGTAACGTGGGTATGTCAGGGGGTGTAATAACAGCGTAACGTGGGTATGTCAGGGGTCTAATAACAGCGTAACATGGGTATATCAGGGGTCTAATAACAGCGTAACGTGGGTATATCAGAGGTGTAATAACAGCGTAACGTGGGTATATCAGGGGTCTAATAACAGCGTAACGTGGGTATATCGGGGTCTAATAACAGCGTAACGTGGGTATATCAGGGGTCTAATAACAGCGTAACGTGGGTATATCGGGGGCGTGATAACAGCGTAACGTGGGTATATTGGGGGCGTGATAACAGCGTAACGTGGGTATATCGGGGGCGTGATAACAGCGTAACGTGGGTATATCAGGGGTCTAATAACAGCGTAACGTGGGTATATCGGGGGCGTGATAACAGCGTAACGTGGGTATATTGGGGGCGTGATAACAGCGTAACGTGGGTATATCGGGGGCGTGATAACAGCGTAACGTAGGTATATCAGGGGCGTGATAACAGCGTAACGTGGGTATATCGGGGCGTGATAACAGCGTAACGTGGTTATATCAGGGCCGTGATAACAGTGTAACGTGGGTATATCAGGGGCGAGATAACAGCGTAACGTGGGTATATCAGGGGTAATAACAGTGTAACATGCGTATATTAGGGGTGTAATAACAGTGTAATATGGATGTAGTAACAGTGTAATTAGGGTGTAATAATAGTGTAAACTCAGTGTTACATTGGTGTAATGTGTGTCTAATAACAGTGTTATGTGGATATAAAAATAATATTACATAGGTATAGTTAAGCTTTAATATGGGTTATAATAGGGTTTAATTGGGGTGTATCGATGTGTAATAACAGTGTAATATGGGTGTTCATCCTTCAGATGAGAAGCATGTAACACAACCCCACAGCGCTCACTCAGTATTAAACAGCTGCTTCATCACAGCACGATACAGGAGGCATGATTGGCTACCAAAGCTAGAATGTGGATACATTAAACACATTACATCTCACACTGATGTTTTAAAGTTCATGTGGAGTGTTTTGTCAACGTAATAAAATGTTAATTTACCGCTGTTACCTGGAGTTCCCGCGTCTCTTCCTCTGCGGCAGAGGCGTGATATGACAACACCTGAAACACACACACATAAAAGTATATATCAACTTCTCCGTAGAAAACACCATATAACACGGCATATACAACCAACTCCTGACCCGCATCTACATTTGGTTTGGCTTTGTGGGGTCAATCAGTATCTGATCATTTGATGTAGCATCAACATGTTTTGGAATTTGCTCAATAGGAAAAGAGTTTACGGGTGCCTTGCTGTATGGGGCTTGGCCAATCAAAGACACAAATAACTACAAGGAGCCGCCCCCCACTCTCAGCATTAGCTACTGGCAGCCTGGTTTTAGGGACGTGGAATGCATTATTAGGGAGCATTATTTTGTATTCACTGTTACAGGCGAAAAAGAAAAGCGCTAAAATAAATGATATTAATTATACCAACTAGATATAATTGGGCTTTACTTACAAGTGTGGGATCACTAACAGCCCCCCGCTGAACGCTGCTGTGTTGGGGGGTCTCCAGGGTCGCCTCTAAACTACACTAATACATCTAAAACTGTTCTTTATTCGTATGCACTGAACAGCAGGGCAGAGTACCCAACCATCTGAGAGTCTGAGTGTGGGAGTTTTGTGTAGCGGCTAAATAATACGAAATAAAACTGAAAATGTATCTCAAAATAAAATGATTTTGAGAGTAAGGGAATCTCATCCAGGAGGATTCTCCAATGCAAGAACATTGTTTTGTGCATTGATCCCCACCAACACCTGTGTCCAACAAGATCACCAGGTTCCCAAACCACCCAGTGCACAGAACCACCATCAAAATCAAACATATACTTAAATTAACTACAAATAATTACAATAAATAATGATTAATTTAACGTAAATAAACAGCAAGAAAATACATATTTAATTGCTGAATAACCCTAATAAATGTATAGCTCCAACAGGGGTGCTATGCACCATCCTGTCTGCATAGAGCCACAGTTTGTCCGTATTCTACACTCAAGTCAAGCTTTTGATGGATGTCAATGTAAGATATGATATTTGTGAACAGGACCTCAGGATGGAGAGGTGGAGGGACCTTTGCACTGAGCCATGGTGGAAAGTAACTAAGTACATCTACTCAAATACTGTACCTAAGCTGCATGATTATCTACATTGTTTGCTACTGTGTACTTCTACCCCACTACAGTTCAGAGGTAAATGGTGTACTTTTACTCCACTACATGTATTTAATACCTTTAGTTACTTCACAGATGTGGATGAATGATGGTAAATATAATCAAGTGTTGAATCAGACTTTAGTTCCACCTGGAGTAAATCCACCAGCTACCCTGCAGTCTACAAAGTACTTCAGACTAGCTGCACCTTCACCAGCTACCCTGCAGTCTACAAAGTACTTCAGACTAGCTGCACCTCCACCAGCTACCCTGCAGTCTACAAAGTACTTCAGACTAGCTGCACCTCCACCAGCTACCCTGCAGTCTACAAAGTACTTCAGACTAGCTGCACCTTCACCAGCTTTGAGAACACTTTCATGATCAATCATTATAAAACATATCATATGTATTATTCTGAAATGGACCAATCTGCACAATGACTACGATGGCTTAAGTACAAGAGTACTTCTTCCTGTCTGCGTCAGCTGCAGCTGAGTGAGACATCCTTCAGCTGACATCTCCACTGAGACTGAGAGCACACTCTGTAATGTTTTTTTTTATCACGTACAGAGGCCAAGATCTGTTTTTCTTGCTATAGAAATAAAAAGAAATCCAATCCTTATGCTGTATCTTTTCAGGTCTTATTTTTCCTGTGGTAGCAATGATGTCGCCAATCCGATAAAAAAAATTATAATCAGTTATTTGTGCAGCTCTAAAGATAAACATACCATCTTTGAAATGTTTAGTTCTAAAAGAGAAAAGGATTGTTGTGCTTCAGCATTCCCTAGACTGGGCTTTGTTTAATAGATCAGAAAACTGAGCGGCCTCTCCCTAAAGTATCACAAAATCAACTTATTTACTGGTCAGGGGCCTCATTTATAAATTTGATTTCATTTAAGTGGTGGGTAGAGTTCCTGCGGGGGCGGTTCCAGCTGATTGACAGCTGGAACACAAACCACCAAGTAAAAGAATAAACATTCATTGACTCCACTCCGCAGGGATCCCCCGGTACTTTCTTACAGTCTCTCATCATGGGTGTGCACAAACTCACTGACATACTGTTATGTGTATTTTGTCTTTAACCTTTTTCGGACCACTTATTTATTTATGTTGGTGACGATCCGACCTCCATGCTGCTACTCTGGTTCAAACTGCATCCACCAAACAATATGATTTATTACATTACATTGCATTTAGCTGACGCTTTTATCCAAAGCGACTTACAGTAAGTGCATTCGACCAGGAAGACACAAACTTGAAGAAAACAGAATCATAAAGTACATCAGGTTTCATAGAGCCAAAACATTTCAAGTTATTTAGTTAGTAGGATACAAGTGCTTTGTTAGTCATTCTTTGTTAGTCATTCTATCATCCATTCACTGCATGGTACGCAAGTACCATTGTCTACCATTTATCTCCACCTCCGCAAAAGAATCAAAATCTGACACGGTGTGAGATGTCTTTTTTAGCTGTTCTGTCGTCATTTCCTGCGATCTCCTTCATGCAGTCAGTCAGAATGAACATTAATACGGGCCGTTTCTTTGACTATTTATTGGAAAATATGGGCGTTACGTGAAGCCCGCAAAAGCTGCACCGCATTTCGAGTTGATTGTGATTTATAAAGGGAAACCGGCGTAGGACGTGCATGGCCACGGAAAATGTCTGTGCGTATTTATTTGCTTTGCCCTACGTAAGCAACCTTCCCACGTGAATCCTACGCGAGGCTTTATAAATGAGGCCCCTGGTCTGCACTCTACTGAAATCAATCTTACGTAACCTACAAAATGACCGCCCTTTTCAAAAGGCCTTCAAATCACTGTTTAAAGGACATCATTGTTTGTGTGTGTGTGTGTGTGTGTGTGTGTGTGTCTGACCTCCAGCGTGACCTGCTGCTTGGCCCTGGCTCTCTCCACTGTCTCGTACATTTGTGTGTTCTGAATTCCTAGACCACAGAAGATGGCGAAGGCCTCCAGGAACTGCTCATCGTTCCTGTTGAAGGCCTTCACACTGCCTGAAGCTTCATCCATCTTGTTCACCAGCTGACACACACCTACACACCACACACACACACACACACACGCACACACACACACACACACACAGACAGACATAAAGGTCATGTTGTTGACATGGAAGCTTCAATCTGTACACATGATGGGTGTTTAAGTGCCGGACTGAGGGCATCGTTGCTGAAAAAGTATGTCTCCTATTTGAACTGGTGAAATCCCTCAGCGGAGTAGCCGTAACTTTTCCCCTTATACCACTCATGCTAATTAGCACAATTTAAGCTAATTTAGCATTGAGCAGTTTCTATGTGCTGGGGACCCTACTATACATCTCTAACAAGAACTTTGGGGTACTCCACATTGCAGGCTTCACCGTGCTTGAAACATGGTGTCACTGGCTGTAACAGCCACTCCTATGACCAACTAACAAAACAAATAAAGCACCATGGGATTAGACAGGAACACAAATCACTACACTGGGAATATGGGTTAAAACAGGACACATTAGATATCAGTAAATTAGGTACATATCCTTTATGTAAATAATATCCTACTTTTATATTGTCATGTAATGGGATTACTTTAATCAGGATACAAAATAAAGGTAATTTTAATCCCTTACAGTTAAATAAAAAAAAGGGAATTAGATAACTGTTACATTTGTAAAAAATGGGGATTACTAGCAGGATTACAATGTGTTAAACTGAAGAACAATAGTTTACGAGGCACATGCTATGGTGCTCTTAATCCATATAGTGATTGATGTTTTGTGAGTTAATTTGATTTATTTGTTTGTGTTTATGTATCTATTGGATTTAAGTTTTTCTGGTAAATGGTCTGTGACATGAGTTGTTTGTTTAATACCGATTATTATTTGGGGTTAAGAAATACAGACATTTTATGTTGAAACTGAATTGGTTGATTATTATTTTCCTTTGTAAACTTCAGTAGCTAGGTCACCGGGCATACCCTTTGTGTTTAAGCATATCATTTTTTGACAGCTGGCTATATTAAATATCCCTCTGGCTGGCGCCCAAATGAAATGTATTCGTTCAGGGATAAGACCTACGCTACAAGTGAAGTGAACTAGCATAGTGTTTGTAGTAGTAAAGGATCAGATGTTGTCTCTTCTCTGTAAACTGTACTGTTCTGTAGGCTTATACTTTAAGTGTGAATCTATACTTCTACTGCCTGAATCTGCTTTATGGTTTTCACTTTCTTTGGTTCATTTGTTCTGTTTTTAATTCAGTAGGTGAACATATATGATCCTAAAATAGTGTGTGTGAGCTTAACTGTGTGTATTAAACTCAAACGGAGCATTTCCTGTCAACTCAGATATTATTCCTGCTTGTTTAAACTGTTCCCACTGTTGGTCTGTACTACCTGAATATGCTTCATGAAAGGCAGCTTTTCCTGTCAATAAAATCATTTCTGATCCTAAATATCCTGGTTTCTTCTTCTCTACGGTCACATTGTCCTGTCGTCTAACATAATACACTTAGGTGAGAAACATATTATTGATATTTATTTTCTCTTGTATTTATTTGAATTGCATTGATATTAGGTAATCCAAAACAAACGTAAAGTAATCACGTTACATTACTTGTATATGTTGATACTGTAATTAGGTTACTGATTACATATGTTTAAAGGTATATTGTAACATATTACATTACAGTAGCCCTCTCAACACAAGGCACAGCTGTTCATGCTGTTGAAAAGGAGAATCAGCAGTTGTGCCTTACATGGGCTCAGAACAGAATATTGCACATATAATGTTCACAATGAATTTACGAGGCAACAAATAGGTAGTCTGAATAAATGTGTAATTTCTCTGTTTGATGAGACATCATGTGACATCTTCACAGCCAACCGATGGAGCTGCTCTGAAATGATCATGCTGATGATAATCAAAGTGATGGGTGGAGTGGCAAGAATATTCAATCATTATAATAAAAGTGGCTATGCTGTGCTGCTAAATGTGTGCTCATGATTTAAGACTGCTGAAGTATCTAACTCTCGGGTGTGTATAATCAACACTGCCGGGAAACACACAGCACTGACTTCTCTAGATTTGACTTAAATGTGTTTACTAGTAGCCTATATGAGTGTAACACTAGTCTTGACAGAAATAAAAATACACTGTAAAGAAACATTTCAAGACCAGTTTCCAAATCTGTTTGCTTGGACTACTTTAGAGCAGCTGTGTCTCTGTATTATTAGTGTTAAACTGTTGAATTCATGACCAAATGATTAAAGGGCTGTATGAACAACTTTAGGTTGAAGAGAATGATTCAGGTGGACAGAGAGAGAGAGAGAGAGAGAGAGAGAGAGAGAGAGAGAGAGAGAGAGAGAGAGAGAGAGAGAGAGATCCCACCTATGACTTTATCTTTCTTGCCGTTCCTGATGGGGGTGCAGAGCAAACTCTTGATCTGGTTGCTGCTGAGATCTGGATCTTCCCTCTGTCAGAGGACAACAGGGATAATTACTCACTTGAAGAAAAATAAAATAAAAGGAGAAAGGCAAATAAATCATGTACTGACTGTCCAAGGGAAGCGTTGGTCCTTGGTCACGTCTGCGATGTTGAGAGGCTGCATGGTGTTTTTAACACACTGCGCGTACATGTAGTTAATCTGACTGACATCACAGTCCCTGAGGAGACACAACACAACAGCTTCATAACTGGTTGTTATAGTCACCATAGTGACGAAACACAAGTCTCACATGGATTCAACTTTAGATCCCACAGGACCAGCTGATCTGGACTGTTTACTGAAACACACACGTCACACACTCTTTTATCCAAAGCGACTAACACACTCAATACTGTGGACAATCCCCACACTTTGGGGTAAAGCGTCTCAGGGACACAACCACATGCTGACTGCAGTGGGGTTTGAACCTGTGACCCCCTGATCCCAACACCAGCGCACTATTCCACTGCGCCACACGCCTCCCACATCCCATCTAGGGAAATGTGCACTTGTGTTGTCATGTGACCATAAATTCAAGAAGCACCCATCCTTCCTCTGAGGCTGTGGTGGAGAGCTTGATACCCTGCACTGCCCTGTGCAGACAGGACCGCGGACAGCACGCGGCTGCTTGAGGCTTCACACCTTCAGCCCTGAGCGCTGCTGTCAATCGACGGAGGCGATTGGTCCTGCTGGCTGAGTGCTTGTAAAATGAGTCCACAGAGGACACGGTGCGCTTGTAAACTCCTCCTCGGTCCACAGCTTGTGCTTCACGTCGCGCGGCCGGCGCAGCTCGGTGGGCAGCACAGGGCACCTGAATGCAAAACGCACTCTCTCTTCAGAAGAGCGCCAACTCAGCACGTTTGCCCATCATTACACTCGCCCCGTGGCGGTTTCACATCCGTCTCGCGGAGCACCTCATCCACCTTGTCACATATACACTGTGCCGTCCCGGAGTGCACGTCATAGTTTCCCAAAAAACACGTCTCCACTTTTCCTTTAATTTGCAACTTGGCGTTTATTAGCAGCTTGTTGTCCACAGTGATATTAACTGCCTCGTCAATGATTATTCCGATAAAGTGTTACGGAAATCTTAGGCCTGGTCAATACTGTGGAGATACACAAGTCAGAAGTATCAAACAATACATGGTGAAATAGACAGAGTAGTCTTGGATCTGGTTATTTATTTGAAGCTTCAAAGACACACGTCTCACAGAACACAAAGTATCCTGAGAGAGTGCGCCCCGAGTGAAGGATGCATACAGGTTATATAGCATTTAGTCAGTTCAACAACATTCCCTCACTTATGGGGAGGGGCCCTGGCAGGAGAGATAAGCTTTCCAAAGGAACTGAAACTGTCAATCACTAATAGATCGAACCGGGGGCCCACTCAGCAAAAAAGGGAAGTGGGGAAACTTGTCAGCAACACATGGAAGCTAAGAAATGGGGAACTTGATTATAAGACAAAGAAGCTAAACAGGAACTTGCCCATCGCCCTGTACTTGGCCCCTAGCCCCCCTTCTGGAGTTCAGACCTTGGGTGACCTTAGATGTCATTCATACAGCAGGCAGAGGACATGACCTGACCCATATCCCCCAGACCTTACTTCATCATTTGTAAGGTCATGCCTGTCGAAACATCTTTATGGAAACAGTGGAAAGTGCTGATAGACAAGTTTCTAAGCTAAAATACATTTGTATAGGAACTGTTGTAAGTGCCCACAGAGGTTACAAGCAAAACACATCATTCTGGGAACTGCTGCAATTTATGTGCTCATATAAGGTACAATATAAAGTTTGCACTTATAAGAATGATAAACTACACTCATAGTAAGTTTACCATTACAAAAGTCACTCTTCTTATTTTTCATCCAGCTGCTTAATCAGGACTTCATCTATAGCCATGTCATCAACAGAATCACTGTGCCGGTCAATTCCAACACCTGTGACAAAATCAGGAGCCTTCACTTCTCTTAGAAGGTCAGTCAACCCTGCATACTGATTACCTGCAATGTCGTTTGTAGCTACTACGTGTAGCTGAGAGCATAGCTTCATGCTGGAAGCTTCATTCGCCCTCTCACAGTGGCCTTTCATTGCGGTTTCTTGTGGTATTGTGTTAACTGACTAAATGTGCTCATTGCTCTGATTGTGCTCAATAAGCGCAGAGGCTCTCATATGTGTTGCTCCTTTGGTGAACCCGTTCTTTCTCCCCGACTTCTCGCAGTGTGAGCAGAAGATCATTTATCCCCCATCTATAATGTCGCACCTCAGCCAGGTGAATGTATCCTTCCATTCGGGTCTGAACGCGCGAGATTTGTTTTGTTATGTCCGGGGCCAAGGAATGTGCGGTCTCATTGACTGCAGACGGTATCGCCGTCTCATTGTCGGTGTTGTCATCATTAGACCTGCTTGGTTTAAAACATATTTTTTAAGGTTAGCTTGTTTTGCCATGTCCGATTGTTCTCTTCTCTCTGTTGTCCTGCTGTTATTGTGCGCCCGCTTTATCTTACTGAATGAAACTAATGCAATGGGTTCGTTCCACATTACGCCTACGGTGTTGAGCGAAGCAGGCAGGACCCAAACGCAGATTTCACAGAAAAACACCTTTAATCCAAGGTCAACATGGAAACAAAACAGAACTCAGAAGGTGGTTAAAGAATGTTAGTGCTCTCTTTTGAGGGGTAATTATCAGTATCTGCCTGATTCTGCTCTGCAGGCATGTGCTGGTATTCTCCTCTGAACACGTCAGATGTATCTGCAGAACTCTGCATGTAAAGCCTCTGCTGGATGTTTGTCCCAGCGGGTAAAGCTCTGTGACGGAGTGACCCCACACCAGAGTCCTGCATCGGGTCGGGTACCCGCAAAAAAAGTGATTCGCGGGTGGTATTTTTTCAAACGCTTTTTTCCGGGTTCGGTTCTGGGTAAAACAAAGATGATGCGGGTCGGGTCGCGGCTGTTGCATAATAAATATATTAAAATAATAATAATTTAGTTTAATGTTTAAATCCTCAGACCTCTCCCCGCGAGACCGCGCATAATCATAACCTCTGCAGCGCATCAATCTGCTGCTGTGCGCGCCACATTCGAAATGGCTGAGCTGAAGCTCTCTCGAGGAGAATACAGCATTTTCAATAACACTTCCACAAGAGCGAAATCCAACGTCTGGGAGGCTTCTGGTTCCTAGATGGAGAAAATAACCAACATCCCACGCTTTTTAAGACAAATATGCAACTGCATGTGTTAATAATTGCACGTTTTCACTGCTCATATATAGGCTAGGCCATGCGGGTTCGGGTCGGGTTGTGGATCTTGTGCCGACGGGTCGGGTCGGGTTGCGGAACTAATTGGCAATATGTGCGGGTAGCGGGGCGGGTTCGGTATTGCACGTCGCAGGTGCGGGGCGGGAGCGGATCTTGAAAATCAGACCCGTGCAGGACTCTGCCCCACACTTCACTGCCGTACAGCGCATCGCAACGGGCTGGATCACACGATCAAAGATTTTGAGCCAGATTTTAATTGGAATTTGGACATTATAAAATGTTCTCTTAATTGCATTTAGAGCTCTTCTGGCTCTCTCTCTTGCCCCTTTCACACCAGCGCCTTTTCAGCTCCGGCTCGGAGCTAGAGCCTGAAAAGCACCGGGTTTTCCTGTTCACACCGCAGCGGCGCCGGCTCTTAGCTCCGGAATCCGCTTCATTTCCAGCTCCAAACAATTGTCGGTCCAGAGGCAAGAGCTTTGGAGCTAAGAGGTGACGTCGCTTACGTCTCTCTTACGTCGAGGCGTGCAGGAAACTAAACCAACACATCCTCACTCCCAGGTCGGCCTATGTTGACGTTATGTCAAGTCCCCTGCCGGCTTTTTCCAACGCAAGGGGGGGGGCCTTAGCGTCCATTTTCAACGCCAGGGGGGGGGCCTTAGCGTCCATTTTCAACGCAAGGGGGGGGGCCTTAGCGTCCATTTTCAACGCAAGGGGGGGGGCCCTTAGCGTCCATGTTCAGCTTTCCGGGATGTCCATGTGCTTCTATGGACGCTCATGTAAGCACGGCATTGTTTGTGTCAACTGCCCTTAAAGGCAATGAAGACACTACACTACCCAGAATCCCCAGCTATCGTTTGGCCTACACCATGTGCTCTGTTTGACGTCACGTGATTTCTCCCTGCAGAAAAAGAAAACATGGCCGAACTTCGTTTTATTCTGGGTGTAAAATGCCTATTTTAAAGTTAGTTTGGCCATTAAAATGCGTTTTGATGTCATTTGATGCGAGAAATATGAGTTGTTATTTCAGATTATGTGTGCAGTGGATGTACATGATCTTTAGTTTGCTAGTTATTACGAAGATTACTTCAGGAAATTGCGTCCAACGTTTTCATTGTTACCAAGGTGGTTGCTAGGGACGCTGCTATCGATATTATTTCTGTTATGTTCTGTAACTGTTTAATGGTGTTATCTTTATTGCTACCCCCTTCCCCGTCAATGTATAGTGTTGGTCCACAGCCTAAACATATTCGTTTAACAAAATCCGCATCTAAAGATACGTTATTTTCCCCTGTGCAATTCCAGTCTCACATCTCACAGCACATCGTCATTAACAAATACCGGAAACAGACCGAAAATATTTTTAAAAAATAAAATAATACCTTATTCCGAGTGCTCTTGCTTTTCTCTTTGAAAGTCATCACATAACGGCATTGTAATACACGGTTCGGCTGCATTAAATATTACATATCTGCCGTAGTTTTGTATTTATAGAGCCCTGATGAGAAGACAAAGATGAGGAACTGAAAACGTGACGTGGATCATAAATATATCAGCCATTAAACAACATCTTACATTTCTTTTCACACATTACGTCTCCTTGCAGTATCAACACTAATTCGGCTCACTTTTATATTTGATCCAATTGGTAGATAGGCTGTATTTACACCATAAAGGTGCACACCTGATATAAAGAGACACCTGGTGGTTAAAGCATGTTATTGAATTTGATTATTTTTATTATTAGATATCAATAGAATCCCTATAAAGTATATTCATTACTCGTTATTCTCTACTAATAGTTAATTAAAGACTGTATATAATGACTATTTTGCACATCCCGTTCAAGATTTCAAGATGTTCTAAGGTTTATTGACATATCATATAGGCCTACACAACTGTGGTGTAGTTCTGCACTGAATGAAAAACTTGGGTCGCAGGTTCCTCAATAGTGCATTACAAGACATCTATCAATATGTGTGCATACCTCCAGCAATGTTAACTATGTTGTATGTATACTATGATGTAACGCAAATGTTCCAACTTGGGATCAATAAAGTATATCTTATCTTAAGCTGATCGATGGCTACTGCCATATTTGCAAAATGTGCCTCTGAACCTTGACAAGTGCATGTTTCAGGCTTATCAATTAATGTAATGTAATGTAATGTTATCAATTAACAACAGGAGGGGTCACAAACATAAGTCCAGCTGTTAAATAAAGCTCTTCTGACCTTAGCTGGCATGTGTGTATATATATTAATGCTGCCCATTATGGGCACAAGCAATTTTCACCCATTTATTAATTATATGTTTTAAATGTGAGTGTTTCCTGTCCCCTAAACCTCCAGGGATGTACACAGTTTAATACTGGCAACTTCTTATTATGGGAAATACGAACACGTCTTTTAAAACTACAACTCCCAGTAGAGACGTGCCATAGAGAACATGTTGCGAAACAGAATAGACAGCATGTGTAGTTCTGGGGACAGGGTGGGGGAGGGGGGGGGACGCGGTGGACCCGTTCAAATCCAGTTTTGAACAGTCTGCCGTGGTTCCATCCCATTTCAAGTGCTGTTCGAGGCTCGGTAACCCTCGGAGCACACTCTCCAATCACAGAGCTTGAGGACGATCACGGGGTTTGCCAAACAGAGCACATGGTGTAGTCCAAACGATAGCTGGGGATTCTGGGTAGTGTAGTGTCTTCATTGCCTTTAAGGGCAGTTGACACAAACGAATGCCGTGCTTACATGAGCGTCCATAGAAGCACATGAACATCCCGGAAAGCTGAATATGGACGCTAAGGGCCCCCCCCTTGCGTTGAAAATGGACGCTAAGGCCCCCCCCCTGGCGTTGAAAATGGACGCTAAGGCCCCCCCCCTGGCGTTGAAAATGGACGCTAAGGCCCCCCCCCCTTGCGTTGGAAAAAGCCGGCAGGGGACTTGACATAACGTCAACATAGGCCGACCTGGGAGTGAGGATGTGTTGACTAAACCCACCTCCCCTGAACACGGGTCGACTGTCATGCCTGCCTACAAGCAGTGTGCTTATAAACACACTTTATAAAGTCAGGCAGCACTAACCATGCTGCGTGTGATTCTGTTTATGTGTA
Organism: Champsocephalus esox; assembly: GCA_036324585.1. Lineage (NCBI taxonomy): Eukaryota > Metazoa > Chordata > Actinopteri > Perciformes > Channichthyidae > Champsocephalus > Champsocephalus esox. The sequence continues at coordinate 23,680,982 of CM070489.1, forward strand.
CCTTACTTTGACCATCCGTTCACTGTTATCCATCATTGTGGAGAGAGGCAGACGTGTTGTTTTGTATTATTGCAGCTATCGGATGCAAGTAGTCAGTTTAGCTTCGGTTGCTATGCCAACATCACCCGTTTTATACCAGAGAAACTTTCATAACAGCGTTGTGATGCCAAACAGTGTCAATTCAGACTGACACACATTCACTTAAAGGGGCTAAGGGGAACTGGGGATATGCATCAGCTGCTTGTGTGAGTCGGACAGTGAATACTTTAGAGCGGCCGCTGCAGTGTGAGCTAACCGGGAGCTAACGGGAGAATAAACTCCCGTGGAAGAGCAGCCAGCACTGCAGCGGTCGGTACATGCTGCAGAAACACATTAATACACAATGAACCACGGCACTCTGGAGCAAAGCATAAGGTTGGAGAAGTCGTTATTCAATTTATTCTGGCTTCGTGTGATTAAAAGCAACACGATCATCGACCCGACGCAGTTGTTGTTGTTGTTGTGAGCGCCGTAATGGCTGCCGTTGGGGAGCAAATCAGCGATGTAAACGGTGACGTCATGACGCAGCAGGGGCAGCTCTGGGGCGCCAGTGGGCGGTGTGCACAGAGCGGGAGCTGCAAAGGGAAACCGGAGCTGAACCAGAAAAGCGCCCGCTCGGAGATAGAAACTGAAAAGCGCTGGTGTGAAAGCAGCATTTGAATGCCACTCTGCATGTGGAAACGTCCCGATGCTGCGGTGGTGAACCCGGGGTAGCTGTAACTCATGCTATGTTCCATGGTATGATGTTGAAACGTCCCGATGCTGTTATGGTGAACCCGAGGTAGGTGTAACTCATGCTATGTTCCATGGTATGATTGTTTATGGTGAACTGGTATTTGTTCTCCGGACATCTGGGGCGTCTTTGGAAAACCATGACATTAGTTTTCTTCATATTGACTGCAGGGCCCAGTTCTTACAGTCCTGGTCTACTGTGTCCAGCTGCTGCTGGAGTCCTTGTTCAGTAGGAGACAGCAGAACAAGGTCATCAGCATGAAGCAGACACTTCACCTCTCTCTCTAGGAGGCAGAGGCCAGGAGCAGCACCTCTCTATCTCTCTCTCTCTCTCTCTCTCTCTCTCTCTCTCTCTCTCTCTCTCTCTCTCTCTCTCTCTAGGAGGGAGAGGCCAGGAGCAGCACAGTGATCTCTCTCTCTCTCTTTCTCTCTCTCTCTCTCTCTCTCTCTCTCTCTCTAGGAGGGAGAGGCCAGGAGCAGCACAGTGATCTCTCTCTCTTTCTCTCTATTTCTCTCTCTCTCTCTCTCTCTCTAGGAGGCAGAGGCCAGGAGCAGCACAGTGATCTCTCTCTCTCTCTCTCTCTCTCTCTCTCTCTCTAGGAGGGAGAGGCCAGGAGCAGCACAGTGATCTCTCTCTCTTTCTCTCTATTTCTCTCTCTCTCTCTCTCTAGGAGGCAGAGGCCAGGAGCAGCACAGTGATCTCTCTCTCTCTCTCTCTCTCTCTCTCTCTCTCTCTCTCTCTCTCTCTCTCTCTAGGAGGCAGAGGCCAGGAGCAGCACAGTGATCTCTCTCTCTCTCTCTCTCTCTCTCTCTCTCTCTCTCTCTCTCTCTCTCTAGGAGGCAGAGGCCAGGAGCAGCACAGTGATCTCTCTCTCTCTCTATCTATCTCTCTCTATCGCTCTCTCTCTCTAGGAGGCAGAGGCCAGGAGCAGCACAGTGATCTCTCTCTCTCTCTCTCTCTCTCTAGGAGGCAGAGGCCAGGAGCAGCACAGTGATCTCTCTCTCTCTCTCTCTCTCTCTCTCTCTCTCTAGGAGGGAGAGGCCAGGAGCAGCACAGTGATCTCTCTCTCTCTCTCTCTCTCTCTAGGAGGGAGAGGCCAGGAGCAGCACAGTGATCCAACTGAACAGCAAGTTCATTTATATTAAATAAAGTGGGACTTAAATTACAACCCTGACGAACGCCTCTTCTCTGGGTTTGTTTGTCTCCAATAACAGCACACTTATTCTCTAAATACATTGATTTAACCGGATCGTACATTTTGCCCCCTGTACCACAATGTAGAAGTCTATGATAGAGCCCTTCGTGCCAAATAGAGTCCAAAGCTTTTTTTAAGAGTCAATTATATTTGAGTAATTGATCTCATATTGAAACATTCATTTCTCAAACCTATGTTTTATGGAAGAGGAAATGTACTTCTGATAAACTAAACTTTTATCAAATGGTAAATGGTGAATTAATTTAACATTTAGAATAATTGAGAAAGGGTTATATCCACAGGGACTAGCTCACATTTAACTTAAAATAACATTTCTCTGCTTTGGACTGATGAGAATATGATTCTTGCATGTTAAATGACTAACACAAACCTTAAATGTATGCATGTGCATGTGTCAGGAAGGCTCCCAAATAATTCTGAGGGGCCTATCCTATTTTTGTAATTGAATGATAATGTGCTAATCCATTACTTTGAGTTGTCTGCACTCAGGAAAACATCTCTATCACGTGTTAACCCAATAACTAGGACGGCTCTGAAGGCCAAGGGTCAGAGAGAGAGGGTCACACCCTCTGGCTGCAGAGAGCACCCCCAACCACGCGCAAGGAGGCGCGAGGTCGTTCGAGATGAGAGGATTCTAATCTTCAACTGTCTGATGGAATGGGATGCTTCTTCATCTTTCTGCTCGGGGGGGGGCCAAACAGACAACTCTGCAGAGGCTCCTCCTGAATCCGCTGGGTAGAATTGCCTGTGTTTTCTGTGTATTCCTCAGTGTTGTCTCGGGATTTCTCAATGCACGTTGTGGAAATGCCTTAGACTCACCCACGGCCGTGACTCTCAATTAAACTCAGTGTTTTGATATAAAGCGGACTCCAGCCTCCATTTCCATCAACATTGCTGAAAATAAGTTTCTCTCACAAAGTGAATATCTTACCATGTTGTGTTTGGTGTACATGTTTGTTAACTAAAGTGTGAAGGGTGTACACATGGTCGGTGGTGCAGTGTTTTGGAAGGAAGCCAATTTGATTTTGACTCAAGATGGATTGTTGGTTAAGGAAATATTTTATTTAGAATGCTACAGAATAATTTCCCCAGACAGCTGCTGACACAGACGCCATGGTAGTTATTAGGGTCTGATTTGTCTCCACTCTTATGAATGGCGGAAATGAGCCCTTTGCACCAGATGTCAGGAAGACATCCTGACTGCAATACGATATAACAGCTTCAACACTGTCCCCTGCATCTCTGGGTTGCGAAGCACTTCGCTTTGAATGGTGTCTGGGCCTCTCTCTCTCTCTCTCTCTCTCTCTCTCTCTCTCTCTCTCTCTCTCTCTCTCTCTCTCTCTCTCTATTATCTATATTTTAGCTTTAAAAGGCCAAACTGCTAATTTGTTGTAAATGTATTTGTCCTTATCAGCTGCTGGAAAACAGTTCTCATTTGTTGTCTTTACATAAACCATCAATAGATGATTTAAGATGTGAACCTTGACGTAAGATTTTTTTTGACAGACCAAAGTTGTATTATTTAAAATAGTAAACGTTTGTTTGTCTGTCTATTTATTTAATTTGGTCTATTTCATGATACTCCTCTCATGCTATATTGTATGGGGTTAGGGTTAGTGCTCCATGATACATTATTACAATCACATTTCATAGAAATTACATTTTTTGACATGTGTGATTTTACATTTTTATTATCAAACTAGAGTTTTAGTGTATCCTCCAAATGTGAATTCTTATCAGACTGGAGAAGCTAATTGTTGAGTAGAGGAAATTGGATCTTGCTTCTATCAAATCAGGTTGAGAGGTTTTTTACACCTTCATTCAAATTCTACAATGATCATAACACGAGTCCATACTGTAGCGTTTCTGTCACTTCAGCCACAGTGATGCCGCTCAGCTCCAAACGTCGGTGGGTCACACAGTACACAGCATCATAACTTCACACACATGCACACACACACACTTCAGCTATGTTGCTTGGATTGAGATGAACTGGGGAGGCCAGGCCACCCTGGAGACGGGGGTGGGGGGGATTTATATCATTGCATCTTAAATCAGATTATATCTGATTGGCCTGGAGCACCAGTAGATGCAGAAAGCTCTGCAGCTGTAGCATTTCTTCTTGTGACCCTGTACAGTATACTGCCTGTACATCTTGAATTTATTTGGTTACTCTTGGTTGCTTTGTATCTATTTTATTTATTTGTGTCTTTATTTGCTTTGATACTGTTCATTCTAGTGTACAGACTGTTAAAAGATGTTTACTGTACTGGTTTTGCTTCTCACAGTATATACAATTTTTACCAGTTTTTCTGTCTTTTCTTTTTCTCAATAGAAGTGATGAAGTAAAGTGACTGATTGCGAAACACCTTGCCATACATTGCCTTTCCTGTTGTGAATGTCTTTCTGATGACAATACATCCTTATGCAAAGCTCCGTTCCACAGACCTCCTGTAAGGAGAGGAGAAAGGCTTGTTTTCAAGTTAAAGGACAGATCTGCACTTACAACCGGTGGAAACAGCTGGAGTACTGAAGGTCAATCTGCGGGGATCTTTAATTTCATTTGAGTTGAGGGCGATCAGCTTACCTTTTGGGGGGGTCGAGGACTTCCCGCAGCTCCTCGTATTCCATGTGAAAAACACTGGAGAAGGAGTTCTGCAAAAATAATGAAATACGTTTATTTGTCTAAAATGTTACAACCTCAATGATGTGGTGAGGACCTGTAGGGGGGGCGGGGATGTGCTTGACATAAAGCCAACAGATCGCATGATATCTCATTAATACAGTATATACAGTCTTGGTGTAGTCTGAAGTCGAACCTAAAAAAAAAGAGTCTTGCTTTTCAGCATGTGTGTTTCCTGGCATATCAACTTCCTCATTCCCTCCAATTAAGCAATTACAGCTAAACCAAACATCCAAATACTGTGGTTTGAGCAGCGCCCACTGCCTACATAACATCTCCATGGATAAAAAAAAGGGTTGTTGATCACCCATCAAGCCTTGCCAGAAGGAGAGGTTATTTAGACATTCCAATACTTCTTTGCCTTTCCCTACCTTATAGGGACTTGTTTGTTCTCAATCTGCTCTCACAAACCCTCGCAAAGTATCCTTTTTCCATTTTTAAGAGGTGGGGACAGGATGTTAAGGATGGATAAGGCTTTTTGGTTCAGAAACATTTGCCCCCTACCCTTGCACACACACACACACCTTCCCTCCATTGCAGTTGTTCTCAGAGATGTATCTGTGAGGGTCATAAAGCTGTTTCAAACAGAAAAAGGATCTGGCAATGTTAAGACATTTATTGGGTTCTCTGGCATGCGTGAAAGTTTAGAACAGGATAACACAGAATAATGGATTATTTCCCTGCAAGTAGGAATATTGAAATAAATCAGACTTGTCGTCTTATATTCTTTAGAAGCATTCGTCAAGGCTATATGCATATTAAAAAAGGACAATAGAAAGGTTCCTTAGGCCTGTCTGTGAGGGTTTTATCATGCAATATTTTGAAACCGTGGCAGATACATTGGTCTCATGCAGTCTGCTCATGTTATATCATGGACCCCCAGGCATGTGTTCACACCACACTGAACTGGATCTGAGATTGAAGAAAGAAAACACATGCACAAACTGTGAGAGAACATGCCATGGAAATCCAACAGACATCAAAGGGATGAATGCAAATGACTTTGTGATTTACTGATTTTTCTTCTAGCAGGTGGAAATATTTGTATTAAAATAACTTATAATAACTCATCTGATAGATTATTTGATATTCATTGTTGCACATAGTGGCACATAGAGGGTGACCCCCCCCCGACTAGTGGCACAAAGAGGGTGACCCCCCTGACTAATGGCACATAGAGGGTTCCCCCCCCCCGACTAGTGGCACATAGAGGGTGACCCCCCAGACTAGTGGCACATAGAGGGTGACCCCCCTGACTAGTGGCACAAAGAGGGTGAGCCCCCCTGACTAGTGGCACAAAGAGGGTGACCCCCCTGACTAGTGGCACATAGAGGGTGACCCCCCTGACTAGTGGCACATAGAGGGTGCCTCCCCCCGACTAGTGGCACAAAGAGGGTGAGCCCCTGACTAGTGGCACATAGAGGGTGACCCCCCTGACTAGTGGCACATAGAGGGTGACCCCCCTGACTAGTGGCACATAGAGGTGCCCCCCCTGACTAGTGGCACATAGAGGGTGCCCCCCCCTGACTAGTGGCACATATAGGGTGACCCCCCTGACTAGTGGCACATAGAGGGTGCCCCCTCTGACTAGTGGCACATAGAGGGTGCCCCCCCTGACTAGTGGCACATAGAGGGTGAGCCCCCTGACTAGTGGCACATAGAGGGTGAGCCCCCTGACTAGTGGCACATAGAGGGTGATATATCTTATAAAAGCTGAGGACCCCGTGGTCAACAACACTTCCATTGGTAAACAAATGCACAAAGAGAAAGAAGATCGACGAGGAAGATGTTTGGTACATAGAGGGTGCCCCCCCCCCTGACTAGTGGCACATAGAGGGTTCCCCCCCCCCTGACTAGTGGCACATAGAGGGTGCCCCCTCTGACTAGTGGCACATAAAGGGTGACATAAAGGGATTACACTACCCCCGTCTGAGCCCAGGCCAATGACGCTTGACAGTTTCACATCCCTCTCGTGGAGCACCTCATCCACTTTGTCAAATATACACTGTGCCGTCCCGGAGTGCACATCATAGTTTCCCAAAAAACACGTCTCCACTTTTCCTTTAATTTGCAACTTGGTGTATATTAGCAGCTTGTTGTCCACAGTGATATTAACTGCTTCGTCAATGATTATTCCGATAAAGTCCCTCTTCTTATTTTTCATCCAGCTGCTTAATCAGGACTTCATCTATTGCCATATCATCAACAGAATCACTGTGCCGGTCAATTCCAACACCTGTGACAAAATCAGGAGCCTTGACTTCTCTTAGAAGGTCAGTCAACCCTGCATACTGATTACCTGCAATGTCGTTTGTAGCCACTACTACTTGTAGCTGAGAACATAGCTTCATGCTGGAAGCTTCATTCGCCCTCTCACAGTGGCCTTTCATTGCGGTTTCTTGTGGTACTGACTAAATGTGCTCATTGCTCTGATTGTGCTCAATAAGCGCATAGGCTCTCATATGTGTTGCTCCTTTGGTGAACCCGTTCTTTCTCCCCGACTTCTCGCAGTGTGAGCAGAAGATCATTTATTCCCCATCTATAATGTCGCACCTCAGCCAGGTGAATGTATCCTTCCAATCGGGTCTGAACGCGCGAGATTTTTGTGCGGTCTCATTGACTGCAGGCAGTATCGCCGTCTCATTGTCGGTATTGTCATCATTAGACCTGCTTGGTTTAAAACATGTTTTTTTAGGTTAGCTTGTTTTGCCATGTCCGATTTTTCTCTTCTCTCTGTTGTCCTGGTGTTATTGTGCGCCCGCTTTATCTTACTGAATGAAACTAATGTAATGGGTTCGTTCCACATCACGCTTACGGTGGCCTACAGTGTGCTTGAGAACCGCAGTGACGCGTCCTAAAACCCGGATGTAAACTCCTTCCGGTTCCTTCGTTAAAAACGCAATGCAATTTCTCCATAGGGTTTTGGAAAATAGCTCGAAATAAGGTCTGTGGTTGAGACACATTTAAGAGACGGATCACGTTTTGTTCAGCCGGATAATATCCACATGTCTACCCTACTTTTATAGTTCTCGAAGCATAAATCTAGTCGCTAGAAGCAAAATGCTAACGTTATGCTATAAAGAAACTACAGCAGGGTCGCTGCTTTAACGTCACGCCAACTTCAGATCCATATTCAAACATACAGATTGTAAATGGTACAAGTTGAAGTGTTTGTTTGAACACTTTGCAGGAGGCAGGAACTTGCTTTCAAGCAGAACAGGGCAAACAAACTTAGTGGTGTTTTACGTGTTCGGTGTAATGACGTACAACGACCTCGACAACTTCTGTAGTCCTATTCAGCCACTTGTTAACAACCATCGTTTTTCAGACACGTAAACTCTTCAGAAATCACCAGTGGGGTCACTGCTGATGGATTTAATGTCGTAGAACAAAACGTGATCTGTCTCTTCAATGTGTCTCCACCACAGACCTTATTTCCAGCTATTTTCCAAACCCCTATGGAGAAACTGCATTGCTTTTTATCGAAGGTAAAAATGCTAACTTACTTCCGGGTTTTAGGACACGTCACTGCGGTTCTCTTAAAAGAACAAACAAAAATCGATGTATTGTTTATTTGAAATAGAATTAAAACAAATTGGCAGAGCAAACCTTCCACATGCCAAGTGTTTCACAGCAAAGAGAAAGAAGTCAAGGGGGTAGAATGTTTGATGGAAGTAACTAAGTGGCACACAGCTTTGCTCAGCAGCTCTTTGGAAACAATATAGCAGCAACATAATCAAACGTTAGCCTGCTCCTAAAGCTCCAGGCACTGAATAATGAAACATGTGCTTGATATCAGGAGCAGTGCAGGCTCAGGTCTGAGAGCTGAAGCTGTCAGTGGTTAACGGCTGTTATCTTTAGGAGCTCCAAGTTCAACCACAGTCAGCTGTAATACTGATGAGAGATGATGGAGCATGGATATATAACACAACATGAGGTTCAGGCAAAAGGCTGTAGTGCTGTGTGTGTGTGTGTGTGTGTGTGTGTGTGTGTGTGTGTGTGTGTGTGTGTGTGTGTGTGTGTGTGTGTGTGTGCGTGTGTATTATAATGTAAATGTCATATAAAGGGTGAGCCCCCGACTCGTGCCACATACAGGGTGACGTCTATAGTTGTGAGTTAAATTTCTCAAAAGATTTCTGAAATGTTTTGCCCAAAGAATGAGATGCAATAACTCTCCCATCATGATGTAAAAATGTCATTTTTTTATATAATAATATTTTATTAATATTAACCTTAAATGTACTCGTGTTTAGCACTAACTACCATATGTAAGATTTCTAACAATACAAAACTGTATTATGTGTTGTGTCCCGTCAAACATGTTGAGTCTAGTCATGTTTCATGTTTTTGTTTAGTCATTTTTTGTCTTGTCTCCCACTTCCTGTTTTATTTTGACACTCACCTGTTATATTTCATTCCAGGTTCCTTGACTCCCTATCCTTGTGTGTGTCTCCCAGCACCAGCCCCTGATTGTTTCCACCTGTGCCTACAGTAGTTACCTCTTGTTTTATATTCCCCAGTCTCCCCTTGTCTTGTGTCAGTTCATCTTGTCCTGTCTCCATGCCAGTAGTCATCGTACCAGCGACTAGTTATTTTGGTCTCAAGCCTAATTTATGCTCCTGAAGTATTTTGTAAGTTTTGTTCCTCACTTTGTGAGCGATTTTCTTTTGTGCCTTTTTTAAAACCTTTTTCACCTCGTCAAGATTGTCGGTCCTTATTTGTACATCCTATTTTTGGAATAAAGTACTTTTTGCATACTTTACCTTTGTCTCCCGGGTCGTGCATTTGAGTCTTGGCCTTGTGTTTCCAAGTTTGTGACATTATGTCACCGACACATCTTCACTTGTGGGTAATTGTGCTGCAACTCGCCCAAAAGCATTGGTCTCACAATATGTCAGTTTTATTTTAAACTCATTGACTTGTCAGAAGTAGATGGCCATGCCGTCGGCCCATTGTTTTGTCTGCCACTTTGAAGCCTCGGTTTGGCATTTTGGCTGCCACCATCTTAGTTTTTGAACGTTGTCATATTCTTGTTTTTTTATAACCACAAATTAGCAAAATACAACCAAACGCTGACTAAGGCATATTTAGACGACCACAATTGTATTTACTGTATGGTCATGCTTTCCAGAACCCAACAAAAATACTTTGAGTTATCTAAACTCAACCAAACTTCAATCATATTGACACACACACACTGTTTCTAAACAGATGCCACACAGTAAAATAAAGTGAGCCAACGCTGGGCAGCGTTTTGGAAACCCCTTGTGTTATTGTCAGTAAAGTTGAGTGTAAAGAAGTGCGATGTCATTTATTATACTTCCTACAGGAAAGTTCCTTTCCTAGGGGAAAGGTTATGTTAAAATCCAAAGTGGGTCGTGTTTGAGAAACTGCAGACATGTAAGGCTGACACCTGTATACAGAGGACGTCTGGCAGATAAGACCAGTAAAAGATCTCTAATCTTAGAGTAAATGTTTAGTAAGGAAAGACAGAGAAGAGAGAGAAAGGGGAGGGATATAAAAGAATGGGAGACAGCTGGTCTGGCAACTCTGAGGTCATGGGAGGGACAAACACACACACGCACACTGCTCTCACAGAGCCCATGGAGCTCAGTAAATACTGAACATGAAATAAAACATCTTGTTTTTTATATTAAAGAGACAGTTCACAAACAAAAAAATACGATTTAGGCATTCTGTCTAAGATGGGAAAACCTTGTGTTCGTGGTGCTCTGAGCAGTACACATGTCATTAACAACACACATTCACAAAGGACACTATGTAATTAGCTTTGGTGAACAGCTGAGCCCTCTATCCACACGTAGTCCTGCCCATACTGTGCAATGTGCCAGAAACAACCAGTGCTGCATGACTTCAGAACTTGGGATTGTTCTGTGTGGCAGCTTGTTATGTTTGCCTCAGTTGGTCTGACCTGTTCCGAGGCGGAGAACAAGAAACAGAGAAAGTGGAACGCCATGTGAGCTCAATGCTATTGCATTCCCCATTCAGTTAACCCAGACCCCACACAAGTATTAGATGGTCAATTTGATACTTTGTGAAACCAATATTTGTAATAACTTCACATTCAGCACTGTCACCCAGCGGAATGCATTGACAAACTGAACGATTGTTGTTGGGATTGCTGCTGAGGTTTGAATTGACTTGAAAAGTTTATTTGAATATAAGCAGTGGTGTAGTGGTCGTTGGACGCGGGGATTGCCGTACCCCCACTTATTTGGAGCCCCCACTTTTTTAAAGCATGATTTTTTTTGAATAGTCTAATACACATAAAAGCATTGCCAGTGTTATCAGTTGCAAGTGTGTATTTGTTGACATAATGACGAAAACATAATACATTTCACAGTAATTATAATACAAAATAAAAACGATTTCCTTATGATTCATCATCACGCTCGTGACCCCAGGGTGACACCACCAGCTCGCCGCCCGCCGATTTTGCAGCAGCTCTTTCCCTCAAGAACGCAAACGAAACAGCTCTATAATGGCAGGCCAAAAAACTTATGACGCAGCTCAAGCATTTATGCAACTTGATTTGAAGCCTGTGTGTATGAGGGGCAGCACTGTGTGTGTGTGTGTGTGTGTGTGTGTGCGTGCGTGCGTGCGTGTGTGATCGAGAGAGTGAGAGAGAGCGCGCGCACCAGGAATAATGCCGCAGCAGTGTGCATACAAGATCCGTTTATTCACCATGCATGTAGGCTAGGCCTAATCAGAATCATTTCAAGTCCAGATTCAATGTTGTTTGCATAAGTAGGCTATATTTTTCGTTTTGTTTATTGAATAAGTTAATTTCAGGACAACTTTGGGAATTGTGTTTGTTTGTTATGAGTTTTAAATAGATTTTGAAAGTGGAGATAGAGAGAGAGAGAAGCAGCGCTGTCTGCTTAGTTGCAACACTGTAGCTCAATCATTTATGCAACTTAGGCCTATCCATTGTTTATGTAACTTATGTGCCGGTGTGTCCATGGTTTTGAGTCTGTGTGTGAGCGCAGCGCCGTCTGCTTTTTGCAGTACAGTAACTAAAGTAGGACTAAGCATACCGGTAGTTTCTGTGGACCTGTCTGCCCGTTCTGTGAGTGCACTGCGTGCGTGCGCACGCGTGGCATTGTTTGGGATGACCTAATTAAAATAGCGTCCACCCAGTAAAAAAATCTCCACTACACCACTGAATATAAGTAATGCCAGAGAAGGTTGACATGCAGTAGCATCAGTGCCTACAATAACATACCATTCACTAAAAGTATTTGTAGTAACTGGACCACTACACCATCTGACCTGTCATATGCATCTTTTAGTCAAAAGGATAATGGTTGTGGGTAACATATTGAAACATCACTATAATTGGCATGTTGTTATGTCCAGACATGTGGTTTTAGTCAGACGTACATACACACGTCAGCTCTTTGTAAGCAGTACACTCAGTTTTAAAGGGTTGGAATTAGTCATTCATATTTACATTTGAAATATGTATTATTTCGTGTATGTAAGAGCATACACAAACATTTAACACATTGCAGTGAGATGATTTGGAAAAAACAGCTGTTGTTTTGACTGATTTAGCGATTGTTATATGATAAAAAAAGGAGGAAGTGATAAGGAATGATCATTTTTGCATGATGATTCAAATTTTGAGAATGACAATATATTAAAAATAATCCTGTTTTTTTTATTAGCATCTGTACCAAAAAGCAGAATGGCTACTTAATGGACCCTGGCCCAGTGTGAGTCCAGGGGCCTCGTTTATAACGCCGTGCGTATGATTCACGTGGGAAGGTTGCTTACGTAGTAGAAATCCAAAAAATAGGTACAGAAATGTTCCGTCATTTTCCGATTCACCAAACATTGCGTACCGGCGAGGAAAGTGCGTACAGCACTTCCTACGCCGGTTTTCCTTTATAAATCACAACCGACTCGAAATGCGGTGCAGCTTTTGCGGGCTTCACGTAACGCCCATATTTGCCTATAAATAGTCAAAGAAACGCCCATTCATTCATTCTGACTGACTGGCTGAAGGAGATCGCAGGAAATGAGGACAGATTCTGGTTCTTTTGGGGAGGTGGAGATAAATCACATTGTTTGGTGGATGCAGTTTGAACAGAGTAGCAGCATGGAGGTCGGATCGTCACCAACATAAATAAATAAGTGGTCCGAAAAAGGTTCATGATAAAATACATATAGCCTTCCTCAGGCAGTGTGTTTGTACCGGGGACAGGAGACCCCCCCCCCTTGATGAGAGACTGTAAGAAATGATCGGGGAATCCCTCCGGAGCGGAGTCATGACGACTGGATCTGAATTATGTTTTTGTATTTGGTGGTTTGTGTCCCAGCTGTCGATCAGCTGTGTGCAGTGTCTCCACTGCAGCCTGTGGGTCTCAACCCCCCTCCCCGCAGCAACTCTATATCCACCAGTTAAAGGAAATACATCTATGTGTTGTGTTATATTAGCTGTCCAATTTACCACATATGGTGTTCTTAGCTTCCATACCTTGGTGGATCAACCTTAAATGTTGAAAAGATGTCATTGAATCAACGTTGTATTGTGGTCGAATTTAATGATTGAAATGCCAACATTGAATCAATGTTGAATCTATGCTGTTTGCCTTTTATTTTCTTTTTTCCTCGATGGGGGAGGGAGGGGGGTACTCTGTAGTGTAGTCTGTGTGTGGGGGAGAAATATCCCACATAAATCCGAAAAATTCACTAAGTGTTGAGGCCAAAATTGACCACCTAAAAATAATTAGGAGCACGTTTCATGTCATTTGGATTCGATTGGTAGTACTTTGTAGTGACCATACCTGCCAACCTCACACCGTGCGATAACAGGAGATTTTTTTTCCAGGCATATACTGAACACGCCCCCAAGCGGGGGGTCTGGGGATCCCTCCAGGACATTTTTAACAGAGTAGATGTAATTTCCAGTATTCTGGTGGATTTCGGGAGTTTGACACTTTTATCAGGCTTTACTTACATAGGATCCATTATTATAAATAGCCTGTGTGTATTATATATAAAATAGTATAATTAAATAAATGTATATATAAAATAGTATAATTAAATAAATATATATATAAAATAGTATCATTAAATAATGCTGTCAGATAAATGAAGTACACAGTAATAGTCAAGGTTATATTCAATATTCTGCACTTACACCAGCTGATAAGATATTTAACACGTCTTTTGTTTGTCCTGAAAACGACATTTGAGAATACACACAGGCTATTTATAGATGATAACACACCAGTAATACAATCTCAGGACTCTTCGATATGGCTTTGATTACAGGATCGTTTACTTTCAGTCAACAAATCCTTTGGAAAGACAAGAAACAACTATTCAATATCCTGCTCATCCTGCTTTACCGCGACCGCTATAACTGCCGAAGAAGAAGTCTATGACGCTATCGCGTAGAGCTACGTTCTTGCGTAATGCGGAAGTGGGCGTGGTTAAATCTAAACTGGGTTGGAATAACGATAGACGGAGCCAGGCTAGCCGTTTGCTCCTCTTTCCAGTCCAGTCTTTTAGCAAACTGGCTGCTGACTGTAGCTTGTGTTACTGTACAGAGTGAGTGATTTTCTTATTATAACAGAAGTTGTATGGGATACACACACACTCTCTCTCTTCCTCACGCTTATTTTTGTAATCTTGTCTTTCAGCTGCTGCTCGGCAGTTCGACCGCAAGCTGACCCACGATGGCTTCAGTGAAACTGTGAAGAAGTGGCTTCGTTATGCTCCAGAGCGCGAGGGAGGCATCCCAAGGAACACAAGTGAAATGAACACAAGTTAAACAAGCGCAAGTCTAGCTTAGGGTACCCCACCACACTCTGTGTTTTCCTTGTGCATACAGTACAAAGGTTACCGCCTCATAGACAATACTGTTCTTTCATGGACAATAGACTGTTGTTCTTACTGTCTTCATGGAAGACTTGAAGCTTCAGGCTGTTCTTGTTTGGAGTTGCACCAATGGTTCTTACACACCCTCTTTTTTATGGGGGTATCTTGTGTCACTGTATATTTGCACATGCGATGTGTCCTCTGCATTTATTCTACAGCGTTTGGGGAGCAATAACGGGTTAAGAGTCTTGCTCAGGGACGCATTGCTGCCTGTTTTCAAAAAATAAATTTGAATATTAAAATCATGTTTTCTGTCATTTTTAGTTTGATTTCACACATTTTGGGAAATATGGTAATTCAAGGTAATTTTGAACAAGCTAATACAACCGTCTGCCAACAATACATGGTGTAGTGTGTGTTTACAAGTTTGGACCACTTCATTCAGTACAGTATTGATGTTGCACTTGTTAATGGTCTGTTAAGATGTAGACCTATATGCAGAAAACTCACTGGTGAAAAACATTCACTTTTTTAATGTGTTACAGTATGCTTAGAAAAGTTGAATATTTTAAAGTAAGTTTTACATTTAGATGATGGTTGAATCAATATTGATTCCTAACACTGATTCAATATAAAATCAACTAAAATGTATATGTAGATTCCCATTTGGAAGATGGTTGAATCAATGTTGATTCCTAACACTGATTCAATATAAAATCAACTACAATTGACATGTAGATTCCCATTTGGAAGATGGTTGAATCAATGTTGATTCCTAACACTGATTCAATATAAAATCAACTACAATTTACATGTAGATTCCCATTTGGAAGATGGTTGAATCAATGTTGATTCCTAACACTGATTCAATATAAAATCAACTACAATTGACATGTAGATTCCCATTTGGATGATGGTTGAATCAATGTTGATTCCTAACACTGATTCAATATAAAATCAACTACAATTGACATGTAGATTCCCATTTGGAAGATGGTTGAATCAATGTTGATTCCTAACACTGATTCAATATAAAATCAACTACAATTGACATGTAGATTCCCATTTGGAAGATGGTTGAATCAATGTTGATTCCTAACACTGATTCAATATAAAATCAATTACAATTTACATGTTGATTCCCATTTAGATGATGGTTGAATCAATGTTGATTATATGTCAGTTATGGTTGAAAGTCCAACGTTTATTCAACATTCAAACAATTTGCGCTTTCTGTTTAATTTCAATGTCCGGGTTTCAACATGGATTCAATATTTCTGCCGAACCATATTTCAACATTGATTCAATCATATTTTGCTATCTGGGTAAGGTCTCATTTCCCTGTTTGAGTCACCACCTTTTCTATACCCATACTAACATACCCATACTAACATACATACTTTTTAGAGTTGTCTAATGTTTGGAAAGCTTGAATCAAAAGGCTGCTTCGATATAACTGTTGATTTGAGTTTCTGTGCAGGCCTGAGATTATTTTTAGAAGCCTTGAATCAATCAAGATGTCGCAAAAGTGTAACCAATCTTGTCGATCAATCCCCTCCAATTGCATTGCAATATCTACAAAGTACCTCCATTAATGTTAATGCGCCTGCATTAAAAACACCTGTTTTCATTCCTTCCTTACTTCCTTTCTCCCTCTCCTTGCTTCCTTCCTTCTTTTTATTCTTCCATCCTTTTTCCCTCTTCTTTCTTCCTTCCTTTTATTCTTCCTTTCCTCCTTGAAGGTGTGTGAGTGTGTGTGTATGTGTGTGTGTGTGTGTGTGTGTGTGTGTGTGTGTGTGTGTGTGTGTGTGTGTGTGTGTGTGTGTGTGTGTGTGTGTGTGTGTGTGTGTGTGACTAACCATGGACTCGTCCTCAGTGGTGAACACGGTACAGGCCTGGGCCTGCATGAAGGACAGGATGGTTCCTGCGATCTTCCTCAGCAGAACCTCCAGACACTGCTGCTCCTCAAAGATCAGACTGGCCAGGTCTAAGAGAACCTACACACACACACACACACACACACACACACACACACACACACACAAACACACACACACACGTCATGCTCAGTGTTGTGTTCACACCTTCAGGGACCCACTTTCACACCCACCTGATTGCGTCTGTTCTCCAGCTGGGAGGTCTCGTAGAGCTGGGCGTTGTGCAGGACGATGCCTGAGAAGGCCAGATAGGCTGAGAAGTCCTGGAGAGCAACAGAACAGCATCTGAACACCATGTATCGATAACAGAACAAATACAATGACAGGGAACAGGCGGGACGGTTTCTTTATCAATGAAGGAGAAAGGAAAATGACCAGAAGTGTAAAAAGTATGTATCCTTAAGTAAAGTAGTAGTACCAGAGTGTAGGAATACTCAGCTACAAGTAAAAGTACTCAGGACTTTGTATACTACAGGGTGAATTTACTCCAGGTGGAACTAAAGTCTGATTTAAGACTTGATTATATTTCACATCATTCATCTAAATCTGTAAAGTAACTAAAGGTATTAAATACATGTAGTGGAGTAAAAGTACACAGTAACACAAAATGAAATATTTAAGTGAAGTACAAATACCTCAAAATTGTAGTTAAGTACAGTACTGGAGTAAATCTACTGAGTGACTTTCCACCACTGAATATGACGGATGATATAAAACAGGACACACACAGAAGGTTGACTGAACGAGGCAGCACAAGTTGAGCTCTTGTTAACCCACACCTTAGTGAAGAGCAATATGTCTTTCTCACACATGGTGTCTGCCGTTCTGTATTCATTCATATGGACAACATGTGGTGGAACCAGTGACCTTCACTCACCCTCTCATCCTGCTCAGTGAAGGCACTGTCCTCTCCACATTTCTTATTGATCGCCTGAGCCACTCCAACTACCTGTGAGAAAAACAAGAGAGTACGAATCAAAAGAAGAATGCTAGACAGACATCCTGTCAGCAAAGATGTCAGCAAGGCCTTCAAGCTTTTTATTGGAAAAGGATGCAATCAATTGTTCAATTGTTTAAAGACTCAATCTGTTTGGAAAAGCTGCAGCGGTTAAGGTTCAGATTCAAAGAGTGAATACCGGCTGGAAGAATGTCGGCTCGCTGCCAAAGAGGCTGGAGGGCACTTCGGCCGCTATATCGTTTTCCAAAGCCCGTGTGAAGCGTACATAAGTGAGGAGGCCGCAGTGTTCTAGCCCAGGTATGTTCCAGGAAAAGATGATCTGCAAAGGACTGTAGCGTTTTTTAGAGGAACTCTAATCATCTGGTCTACGTTAGGGAATATATTTATTTTTGTTGTCTTAAATGTCAGAGATGTCAACACATGGAGTTCAATTATTCCATGTTGTCCATAACCTAACAACAATTGAGCCATCTCCATCACAATGAAGCAAACTAACATGGAGATGTTCTTCAGCCAAAGTAAAGCCCCGTGTGAATCAAAGAAGCCTTATCCTTCTGGTGTATGGGAAGTAGTGTAGCATCAGTAACTAAGGTGCAGTGTGAATACACAATACTGTATACAGATGGACGAGTACTTTGATATTTTATTTCATATGCTATTTTCGCCCACTCCATGTTGATAATATCCTACTCCGATATGCTGTGAGCTGTAATTGGCCCTTAGTGTATATTCAACAGACATTCTTCAGATATATATCTTCCACTGTCGTTCTTTTTTTACTTTGAAGTTCTGTTTTTTTTATAGATGTTTATATTTTATGTTTATGTCTGTTTATATCATACTCCTTTTGGTGTTCACATTGTGTGCCTTGTCTCATCCTATAAAACACCAGCTGTAGCACGTCTGGTCTCACCTCGTCTCTGTGGTTCTTTATGGGGAGGCACAGGATGCTCTGTGTTCTGTATCCTGTGATCAGGTCCACTTCAGCATTAAACCTCGGGTCCTGGGGAGGAACATCATACACATCATTGTAAGCATCTTCAAAGCAATACAAAGTGTCCAAATAAGTCTGACCTACATTTCTGGACTGAAACCTGTTCATTTATAATCATATCTGTTCGTGCGAATGCCTTTCACAACGGATACTGTTAGCGTTACATCTGAAGCATTCTAATAACCATCTGCTGCCCAATGGCTTCTCAAGCTTTCCCTTTGAATTCAAATCAAAGCTTATTCTATCATTCTGACATTGGCCGTGTTTTGGCCCAATGTCCCAACACACGTCTGTGTGAATGGGTTTAACAGATTAACAAACATGAAAGACACAAATAAACTAGATACAAATAGAAGAAGGTAAAATACAACAAAAAGGCCATGCAAATACAAAATAAGAAGTCCATAACACGTAAGAGAAACATAGGGTAATGTTAAACCAGCTGAAACTAAAGGTTTTAGTCAAAAGAAAAGTCTTCAGCACACTTCAAAGTTAGGACCCTGCCTCCCTGATCAAAACTAGACGTTCTGACTCCTGATAACTTCTCTGAAGAGTAGCTCTCCTAAAAGGGAAAGCTTGAAAACTTGGCATTGGACAAGTTTAGGAGTGATGTCTTTATTGAGCCTTTCCGAAATCAAATAAACAAGATCACAAGTTGGAGGAGATCAAACAGGTTCTGACTAGCTGGTAGCTCACTTTGCTGCATGTGATACAATCTGCCAGCAACGGTTCAGAATCAGAACACCTTTATCTGTCCCACAGAGGGGACATTTACATGTTGGCAGCCATTCCTCCACAGAATGGATGGCCATTGGCTAACAGCTTTTGATTGGACACAAATGGCTTAGGCTTCCTTTCAATGGTAAAATGCCCCTTCACCGGCCCGCTGGCTCCTGCAGATGGACGTCAACCAGTGGTTACATTCCCAGCCAGATAGATAGAACCTACCCCTCATTGCTCCTGCAGGTATGTCTACAGTACTGGAGGGTTTACAAGTTGCTTTGGATAAAAGTGTCAGCGAAATAACATGTCATGTAAAGTAATCATTATAATCCTCCCACAGGATTGTTGACATCCTCATGGATTCATCTTCCTATTATACACACATGCATTTCCAAACATTTGGACTACCTATGTTGCAAATGTATTTTCTTTTCAATTTACACACGGCATCTATTGCAGTCTGTCCGTCCTGGGAGAGGGATCCCTCCTCTGTTGCTCCCCCTGAGGTTTCTCCATGTTCCCTTTAAACTGTGGGTTTTCTCTGGAAGTGTTTCCTTGTACGATGTGAGGGTCTAAGGACAGAGGGTCTGAGGACAGAGGATCTAAGGACAGAGGGTCTGAGGACAGAGGGTCTGAGGACAGAGGGTCTAAGGACAGAGGGTCTGAGGACAGAGGGTCTGAGGACAGAGGGTCTAAGGACAGAGGGTCTGAGGACAGAGGGTCTGAGGACAGAGGGTCTAAGGACAGAGGGTCTGAGGACAGAGGGTCTAAGGACAGAGGGTCTGAGGACAGAGGGTCTGAGGACAGAGGGTCTAAGGACAGAGGGTCTGAGGACAGAGGGTCTGAGGACAGAGGGTGTGGTATTGTCATACTGATATTCTGTACAGACTGTGAAGTCCACTGAGACAAATGTAACATTTGTGATGTTGGGCTGTATAAACATTGATTGGTTGATGAACATATGCACCATCCAGAAACAGAAACCCTGACAGTTGAACCATCCACACTAAAACTAAAAGTTATTTTCTGTAGAGCTGCATGCACACAGCTGTGTCAACATTATGCAAAGCAAAGATTCCACTCTTCATAGTTTTGTTAGTACTTCCTTGATGCACAAGTGTTGCGTTGAAGAGGGAGGCGGGGCTTCTGAAGGCATGTTAAGGAGCACAGGATGTTTAGAGGACTCCCCCCGCTGGCAGCTCTTCCACCCAGCGCTGACCTTTAAACACAGCTCTTCCTCCACAGACCATTATCCTCCAAACTCAAGGGGGCAGATTGTAGAATCAAACCCCACACAAACAGGTTCCGTGTGGTATGACACAACTTGCCGAAAGAGATAGGCCTGTCCTAATTGTGTCTTTGTCCTAAGTATGTTATTTAAGTAAGAACACTTCCTCTGTTTTCATCTGCTTTTGCTGCTGATGCTGTTCACTCTGGAATGATTATAACTGGAACAAAAGGTTGACTATTCCCAAGCCCCTTCCTGCGCGCTGCTGTTGAATCACCCGTTAACCGCTGCCTTCTCAAACAATGCACTGTACACATGTACACTGGGTCGTTGCACTGACATGCAACATGACTGTACTGTAAAGCAATGCTATTAAACGTAATATTATTCCTTCCAACTAACATAATAGCATTATGTGAAATCTGTTGACATAATACAGATAATACATTAAAGTCAACATTTCAGTTGATTCAGTGTGCTTGGGCACAGAGGGAGACTCCTCCCCAGCCAGTGACCACTCCTCTCCTTCGGAGCAGCCTGCCAGGCCTGGTTACGGTTGCTAAGAGATTATTAGACAACTGCTGTACTGGGTAAGGTTAAACAATATGAATTAGCATGTAAAGCAGGCCTGCAACTCAAGGCCTCTACAGAATAACCTTTTCCAAACACAATTCAAAATGCCGTATCAGATTCTCTATATCTCATGTGCTCATTTTGTATACAACGAAATGTATACATGTTTTAGTTGCACTACCAAATTGTTTACACACCTTAATATGTTGTTGTGTTTGTATATGTTATTACAAACAAAATGTCTATTATCTGATTCCCAGACTTTTTTGACTGATGTGGAAAATTGTTATATATCCCTAAACAATCTTTGCAGCAGAAAAGCACTACACATAGGAGGTGTGATCCTGAGACTAATGAGAAGGTGCAGGTCCAATCAGAGGGCTGGGAGTCCCTCAGATGACACACAGGAACTTCCTGAACGCAGTGTTAGGTTCTGCAGTTACACACACACACACACACGCAGACACACACACACAGACAGACACACACACACACAGACACACACACACACACACACAGACACACACACACAGACACACACACACACACACACACACACACACACACACAGACACACACACACACACACACACACACACACACACACACACACACACACACACACTTGCAGCATATACACAGATCGTAACATAGGCACACTAACAGAACACTTATAAGCAACGTGAGTTATTTGAAAATACACACACCAAAACCAAAACATGCTCTCACCAGGACAGACACACACACACACACACACACACACACACACACACACAGACACAGACACACACACAGACACACACACACACACACACACACACACACAGACACACACATTTGATGTTATTTCACACATTCTGAAATATAATATTTTAAATATGATGTGCTTACAGGCATCAATAGCACACAATCATGCACAGAAATAAACTCTCACAAACACAGAAATAAACTCTCACAAACACACACACACACACACACACACACACACACACACACACACACACACACACACACCTACACACACAAAGTTAATCAAATGCAGGTAGATCATAACATCATCATCATCATCATCATCATCATCATCATCATCATCATCATCATCATCATCATCATCATCATCATCATCATCATCATCATGGTCTTGTGGTTGGCGGGCAACCAGATGATAGCGCTACCAAATAAAGAATGTACCCAGCAGGAAATCTCCCATTATTTCTCTGTCTCTCTCTCACACACACACACACACACACACACACACACACACACACACACACACACACACACACACACACACACACACACATAAACCATGTGTGTGTGAGACTGTGTGTGTGAGACTGTGTGTGTGAGAATGTAAACAGTATACATATAAACATATAAACATATAAACAGTTATAATACCATCCCCACCGTCAGCATGGAGGTGGAAACATTGTGCTTTGGGGGTGTTCCTCTGCTAAGGGGACAGGACCACTTCCCTGCATCGAGGAGAGGGTGGACGGGGCCATGCACCGTAACATCTTGGCCGATAGCCTCCTTCCCTCAGCAAGGACACTGTAATGGGTCATGGAGGGGTCTTCCAGCAGGACAATGACCCTGAACACAGAGCCGGCCCGACCCATTAAGCGACATAAGCGGCAGCTTAGGGCCCCGCAGCCACTAAGGGGGATCGCAACATCCCCACACTGGACGCCTTCAAAAGGGCCCTCAAGTCCCATCTGTTCATCAAGGCTTTCGGCCCTTAAATCGATCTGTTGTTTTGTCTGTCTGACCTTTGTTTTGTTTTGTTTGTGCTGGCCCTATTCCTGTAAAGCGACCTTGGGTCCCTTGAAAGGGGCTATAGAAATATTAGTTATTCTTATTATTGTTATTATTATTAAGGGGCCCCCTAGCAACAACAACAAAAATGAAAAAAAAAGATCTCAGTACACCGTCGCCATGATAAGTATGTTTAATTAATTGTGTTAATATGCCTAGATTGCCTACTCTCAAAGTCATGTATTATAATATTGAGTCAATAATATAATACATTAACCGTGCTTTACCTGAACCTCATCATGACACTAGAGAGGACGGCAGGATTATAATTTCCCGTGTTCAGTGAAAGCAACAGAGGCAAGACACCAGACCAACCAGAGAGTTGAATGGAAATGAACATCTGTCTTATTGGCTGACAGGTACCTATCCTGTGAGCTGTGACAATGTTTAAAATAAACTGTCAGTCGGACTCAGAGTTTTTGAAGATGGACATAAGAAAATGTTTTCTTAAAAAGACGACAATTCTCAAGTGGGGGCTCACACAACAACCCCAAAGCCACCACCTGAGCCAGGTGAACAAGGTATGGAAATGTCAGTAAACTTCCAAGTTATGCGAACATGTAAGCAAAGCATAAATTACAGCTACGTTGACGTTACTTTGAATCGCAGGTGTAAGCTAAACCGTTAGCAAGTAGCTATAGCTAGCCAGATATATTAAATAAACACTTTGTCATACAATCTAAATGTAATGTTTTTTTAGCGTTACCTGGTGATTTCAAAGAAAGCTCTCTGGGAAATGTTGACTTACTGTTCGACATGAAGCTAGAAGCTACCTTACAGTACACAGTTAATCCGGAGTCCTGTCAATTAAAGTGTTTCATAGTTAGCTTAGCTAAGCATCAACCTAGCACTGAAATATATGGATGTTATGTGACAGTATTTTGGAGAAAAAGTCAGCTGAAATGGTGGCATAGTTGCCACTGCTTTACGTGTCGACAGCATGTTTGAACGTATTTGCAGCAGTAAATGTGGCTGTTTGGCTCTGGTTCTTCTGAATGATATTCCTATTGACAGCTAGTTTCTATGTGAACATTATGAGATGGACAGCCAGAGAGAATAAATGAAAAACAGTTATGAAATACTATATGACAAAACAAGAATACAGTTTAAGTGATTTGTAAAATATGCATAAAGAAAAAAATCTGCTTACAGTTCTGTTTCATATGGGTGTTGAGAGATGTATCCATAGATCTCTTCATTTTGCTCTCAAAGTGCACCAGATTGATAACTTCAATATTGAAAAAAAGGAGGACCCCCCTAGAGGATGTTAGGTCCACGGTGTTTACATGCTTATTTATACAATATGTGTGCTTATGCTAACATCATAAGACAAAAGTTGGTTCCGTGTTGTGTGTAGTGAGAACGCGCTAGAGTGAGGGGGCCCCCAAGCCGAAGCTCACTTAGGGCCCCCAAAAGTCTAGGGCCGGCCCTGTCTGAACATACGGCCAAGGCAACACAGGAGTGGCTAAAGAAGAAGCACATTTTGGTGATGGATTGGCCTAGCCAGTCTCCGGACCTTAATCCCATAAAAAATCTGTGGAGGGAGCTGAAGCTTCCAGAGGCCAGGCATCAGCCTCAAAACCTGAAGGATTTGGAGAGGATCTTCAGAGAGGAGTGGACTACAATCCTTTCTGAGATGTGAACACACCTGGAGACCAACTACAAGAAGCGTCTGACCTCTCTGTGTCCAACAAGGGTTTCTCCACCAAGCAAGGGGATCAAATACTTATTTCCCACAGTTAAATGCAGATACATTTTTATCTTTGATATAATGTCAATTTCTGGATTTTCTTTTTGATATTCTTACTCTCATTGTTAAAATAAACCTACAATTATAGAATGTCAATTTCTTCAGAGGTGGGGGAGTCGCATATCTTTTGACTTGAGACTTGCTTGACTAACATTGATAAAAGACTTGACTTGACTTTGACTTGGTATTCATGACTTGAGACTTGACTTAAACTTGAGACAGATGACTTGAAAGGACTTGACTGTTTGTTTTTGTAGTGAGATATTACGTTTAGTTTTTTCGAAAAACGTGAAGGCAGGACTCTCAGTTAACATAGCAGCGGCTAGCGTTACTCCAAAAATAGTGAAGTTTGGATTCAAGGATTATTTTGTCGATGACGCTAATAAGAAGAAAACAGCGGTATGCAGGGTCTGTAGCATAAAGATCAGACGACCACCACAACATCCAACTTCATTCGTCACTACAAAAAAAACCAGTTCCACCTGGAGTAAATTCACAAGCTACCCTGCAGTACACAAAGTCATTCAAACTAGCTGCACCTTCACCAGCTTTGATATTTTCATGTTAATATTTTTCTACTTTTACTTGAGTAACAAGAATTTTACCGGTAACAGAGTATTCTTAGACTCTGGTACTTCTACTTTTACTTAAGTACAATATCTGAGTACTTCTCCCACCTCTGATTCTAAGTCTATATCTCAGTTTGAGTTGTCTTTTGAGTATATAAATACAGCTTAAGTGAAGAGAACGACATATTTGACATTTCAGACGAGGTCACTCGTTTTTTTGACTGCACAAAAAACATATGCATTTAATCATAGCCCCATACTTCTCCCTCTCTCCCTCTCTCCCTCTCTCCCTCTCTCTCTCCCTCTCTCCCTCTCTCCCTCTCTCCCTCTCTCTCTTCCATCCACACACACACACACACACACACACATCACACACACAAATCCGCTCCTTTTTGAAGACACTCGCAACTCTTTAAGAGGAAGATCTCACTCAGTGTGCAGCCAAAAACACACATTCCTGTTTCCTCCATCCTACTCTCGCAAATACAATTGTCAGATTTTCTTTATTTAAGTAAAACAGTTAAAGGTGGGGTAGGTAAGTTTCAAAAACCGGCTCGATATACACTTTTTGTTATATTCCATAGAATGTTCTTAACATCCCGATAGCAATGAATATCTGAAGTGCTTTGACAAAAAATCCATAAAAAAAAATGTCATCTGTGGAAGCCGTAATACTGTAAAAAGTGCAACCAATCCGTTTGGCCGGGCCGACTAAGCGGATTGGATTGCCGCCCTGTCTGTCAGCCTTCCATCTCGTGCACGCACAAATGTATCTCGTGCCCTCATTGGGCGTGCCGTCATTGGGCGTGCATTGCGCGTTCATGTGTGTTGGAGGAGGTGCTCTGTAAGGAAGTCTGAAGGAAGGGGCGGATTCTTTTCGGCTGTGTACTTTGAAATGTTAGTGTACTCGAGGCAGTTTCTGAAACTTACCTACCACACCTTTAAAGAAAATAATATTCAAATATGCAAATACAATGTGGAAACAGCTGGAGGGGTTTAAGGTCAGGGGCTTATTCTACAGAGGTCACATGCTGTAACCCGATCTGGGATTGGAGGAAGGGCGGAAAAAGGTTTCAAGTCAGGGTTGTATAGTACTACTAAGTGCATTTATATACAGCGTATCTCTCAGTCACACGTTTACATCAAACTGTGTTAATAATCTATTGTGAGCATCTCCTACAACCCTGCTGCTAGTGCTGGGCGGTATACCGCTTCATACCAAATACCGTCAACTTTATACCGTATGATATACATTTCATTTTTGCCGTTGAAAAAGTGGCGAAGGGCGCTCTTTCACTGCTGCAGCGATGAAATGCATGCTGGGTACAGCACCAAGCGTAGCAGCAGTAGCATAACATGTGAAGCTGAATGTAAAGATGGACACTGCATAACAGGAGACTGGAGATGGAAACACAAGAAGAACTGAGGAGAGGATCTGTCTGGAGTCGTCTGGAGGTTTTCTGGATTCCAAAAATATGACGTAGACCAAATTGCACCAATTATTGCAAATGCACAAGTCATTTACTCCACCATCTCAACAGAAGGCACTTATTGGAGTACACAGAATGTATGAAGATACGATCTGCTTCAACGAGCATCTCTGGGGAAATGTCTGAAGTAAAGTCAAGCATCGCTTGAAGACACATTTGTTCGAGGCACTGCCCATGATAGGAAAAGCAAAGGATGGATTGAGATCACAAACACCAGAAAATGATATGGTGCAAATTCCACCTTCGACACGTTTAATATTAGTATAAGTAATTTTTTTTGAATAGAGAATAGTAATCAATATTTTGCTCCCACTTTGATGCAGTGTAGCATAGTTAATGCACTAGTTGCCCAACAAGTATTGTAAACATCTGTATGTATGTACAGGTATTGTTTACGGGGAGGCTTGATGCAGCAGTGGTTTTATTAAATCAGAAAAGTGTCCCCACCACTTTTTCTAACAGAGTGATGCCGATGTACTTCTGTCTTTCTGTCACTCACTTAGCAAGGCAGTGATCAATAAACAGAACCACACACACACTCAACTATCCTCTAATCTCCATGTGGGGCTGAGCCATCAGTTATTGGAGTCTGAACGCTCGTGTAACTTTACCTTTCGATAGTTTGAATGTTTGCTTAGGTGCAGGGTGACTGAGACTAGGGGAACAATGGGAGGGGGAGGCGATGGGGAGGGAGAACAGACACAGATCTAATATTCACTGTACTGAGGTCAGAATAGTACTGTCCTGAGGAACGAAAGATACAATTCATTGACGTCTTTGATACAACCCCAACACTGTAACCTGTTAGCTCATCTTTTGTGTTTAACTGTTTCAATTCTGGCATATATTAAACATTGCTCCCTGTTAAATATGTAAAAACAGAAATGTAAAAATGGGTTGTGGTTCATGGGAAATGTATGGGCTGGAACTATGTATTTTCACTTGATGAAAAACAGTTAATTCCTAATAAATAGTTCTGGCACTTGGTGGAACGTGCGGCAGGCTGGCTGGTTTGATCATTGATTGGGTTGGGAAGAGATCCAGATGTCCAGGACGTTTACTTGCATCACTCTGCTGGTCCCATGTTGGGCCCATATCTTCGCAGCGCCACAGAACATAGTGTTCCATTAGCTAGGCTGCTGGTGGGCTGCATTTCCAATGACTTTCTAAATGTACTACCTTGTCAATGACTTCACCTATGCTGTTTCAGATCAGTGGAAATGTAGCCTACCATATGTATAAATATGGAGGATGTACTTATAATTGTACAATCAGCCTGATCAATATACTCACACACTGTACATTGGTGCCGCTCACAGAAATGTGCCAACCCAAGGATTTATATCTGCTGCCCATAAGGTCAGTACCCTGAAAGTGTCATGAGTGAAATACGTGTGTGTGTGCGAGTCTTTTTCAGTAGTGAAGATGTATCCTCCAGAAAACCTACTTCTTTGATCTCTATTTATTCCCCCTCAATGATGTGCTCTGTCAGCACAAACTACTGAATGCACCTGAAAGCACACACATGGTTCGACACGCATGGAAAATAATTGAAAACCCTACCTCGTAAGCATTCTTGATATTGAGCGGCTGTCCGGTGGCGGCTACATGTCCCACAATGCCCTTGTTCCACTCCAGCCGGATGCAGCTGCTGGAGGACTCCTCCAGCGTGGACCCCTCTGCCACATCGAACAGACGGCTGACCAGGAACTTCCTGTTGGAGCTGTCCTCGCCCACCTGGGACCAGAAACAGAAACAGCAGGACTCATCAAAACAAGGAAATATATTATTGTGCTTCTTTGTATTTGCTAACACTCCAAACACAGCAAGGAAGCAAACAAAGACTCTTAATTTCATGCAAGATAACAAGTTGATATGGGTTATAGTAATATTTACAACAACACATCTTATGTTCATTCGACCAACAAGATACAAAATTGAAGAAAACAGAATCATGAAGTACATCAGGTTTCATAGAGCCAAACATTTCAAGTGCTGCTCAACTGGCTTTAGTCAGTCCTTTATTAGTATATAAGTGCTCTGTTAATAGTTCTTTGTTCGTAATTATATCGCTCGAAGTGGAGTCGAAAGAGATGAGTTTTCAGTCTGCGCCGGACGGTGTGTCAGCTTTCTGCTGTCCTGATGTCAATGGGAGCTCATTCCACCATCTTGGAGCCAGGATAGCAAACCCACGTTTGACTCTTATTTTATTTGACTTTTTTTTTAAATATTGTTACTGTACTTATTGTTATCCACCTGTCATCAATATACTTTTGTAAGTTGTACTTTGTGTAATTGATATCTCTAATATGTTACGCAGGCCTCTTAACAATGTCCATTTGTGTGGGATTAATAAAGACATTAAGATTCTGATACAGTACATTAGAGCTGAACAAGTCAACACCTCAAAATGGATCAAATTAAACCTGTGTGTAATGTAAAGGTCGCTCACAGTGAGAATACTGTGAGTCTGCACGTCATGTAAAATGTGCACAAAGGCAAAACAATAGCTGGCATGACAGAGTGGCCCTTCAATGGCAGCATAACACCGACATCGTATGGTGAAACACTTTTGTAGAATAACTGGAGCTTTGCACATCAGCAGTTTGAGCGAAGCTGAGATGTGAGCATGTTGGTGAGTGTAAGCACTTAATAGATGTTTCACAGCACACACATCCTGTGGAGGCCTGTCTCACTCCCCCTGCTCCGGGTGGTCACAGTGCTCTAGGTTAGGGGTGTCCAAACTGCGGCCTGGGGGCAAATTGTGGCCCGTGGTCCCTTTTTAATTGGCCTGCAGCAAATTCTTAAAGTATAATGGAACATGGCCCAAACCTGAAACTAGTGCTTGTCTTATGTTGTACTTCTTGAATAGTGTTCATGCATTCATATGCCAGCCCTTCGTATATTTGTCTGTATGTCGCTCTCAGTGAAAAAAGTGTGGACCCCCTGCTGCTGCAGTTAGATAACAGTTAGAGAATAGTAGTTTGTGTTCCTACCAGAAACAGGGAGTAGCGGTCTGCAGCGATCAGCTCGTTGATGTGGAGGAAGATCTTGTGACAGAGTGCTGTCACGTCCAGATGACTGGACACGTCCATCACCAGCTCCAGCAGCCTGGCGCAGCGGTCACTTCCTGCCCCGCTGCCCCCCCCACCGATACCCCCCTCGCCCATCACAGAGCCGCGCAGAGGGACCGTCTCCCGGTCGGCATCACTCAGGAACGTCAGAGAGCCCTCGGCGTCTTTCACCACGATGGGTCTGAGCGGGCGGTCAAACTCTGACGCTGATATCTTGCGGGTGGGGGTGCCAGGGGCCGGGCTGGGGATGGGGGACGGGCAGCGGCTGTCCTGGAGTGTAGTTGGGAGGATGGTGGAGGCAGAGGGGGGGCCGGAGTGCTGCTGTGGAGGATTCTCTTTGCAGGAAGACTGCTGGATGGAGTGAACTCGCTCAGAGAACCAGGCGTTCACCATCTCCCTGCAGCACAGGACACACACTGAGACTGGGACACACATCTGGATCTGACAGAGGATAGTACCACCAAAAACATGAGATACGACTAACAGTATATTATTTAACACTTGAACTCCATTACGTAACAACTATTTACACCAACATACACAAACATTGTAATTCCTGACAGTTGGAACATAGCACACATTAAAGGTGGGGTAGGTAATTCACTTCAGAAACACTTATATTCCATGGAATGCTCTTAACGTCCCGATAGCAATGAATATATGAAGTGCTTTGACAATAAATACATAAAAAAATCATCTCTGGAAGCCGTAGCGCTGTAAAAAGCGACCAATCATCTGAGCCGGCCCGGCTAAAGTAACTTGATGGCCTAGCAGCCTTCCATCTGTGCACAAACTTATCTCTGCCCTCATTGGTCATGTGCGTGTTCGTGTGTTGGAGGAGGGGCTCTGTAAGGAACTCTGAAGGAAGGGGCAGATCTTTTTCGGCTGCGTACTTTCAAATTCTAGCGCACTCGAGCTGGTTTTTCCATTCTGACCTACCCCACCTTTAAACGTATGACTAGGGGGAGAAGTGAAGATAGATACAAAAAATAAAACACTATTAGATAAAGGTCGTGAACATAATATTTAAAATGTAGCATTCGTAACAAAAATCCAATAATAGAATACACACTGGTTGACAGGTAGACTATTGTTATAGTTTAAAGTTACTCCTGAAATCCCACAAGTTCCCATGATATGTTTCTGGACCAGAACAAAAGAGACATCTGTCCAGTGTGTTGATCTTTTATGGTGCAATTTGCACAGGAAAGGCAAACAAAGAGAAACAAATAATTACAACTAATTACAAGATGATGTAATTGAAAAAATTACCTCATACTGGTCAATGTAGAAACGTGATGAAAACATGACATTTCAGTTTGCTGGTGTATGACCAGGTGGGTAATAAGCATTAGCTCGCCACAGAGAGTGCAAATGATGTGTGTTCTGCTTTATTAATGCTCTGAATGTCACATATATGGAACCTTCAGATGTAGCTTTAGACCAAAGATAAACCCATTGTTAGATAAGTAAAACAAATAAAGCAGGGTTAGGAAACGTTTTGAAAATGCTTACTAAATAAAATGTGCCATGATTTAAATACAAATGGCCCTGATTGCTTGAGAGGAAGGTAAATACTTTGATGGGCTCAATTTCCCAATTTGGGCTAAATAAAGTATCTATCTCTCTATCTATATGTATCAGTGTGTGTGTGTGTGTGTGTGTGTGTGTGTGTGTGTGTGTGTGTGTGTGTGTGTGTGTGTGTGTGTGTGTGTGTGTGTGTGTGTGTGTGTGTGTGTGTGTGTGTGTGTGTGTGTGTGTGTGTGTGAAGAGTAAATTGGGTGTGATTAGTGGGAAGCTCTCTAATCAGCCGACACCTTGTCTTATCAACTTGGAACACAAACACACACACACACACACACACACACACACACACACACACGCACTTTAAAGCGTGCTCTTCTGTATTTGGCACGCGCAGGCCGTTAAATCCGCCCTGATATGTTGGCTCTGAGCCAGGCAAATAAAACGCTGTGGCAAAAGAGCTGTTATGTGCCTGTCAGGGCCATCAGGCGGAATCCTCCTCACAGCCTTATGCATCCAGGCTGAATCAATACTTCTCTAAGAAATGCTTCTCAACCAGAACAACTGATGCGTAGAAACGATATGCACTGACACACTTTTGTGTGTTTCTTTTCATGCGGTCAGGAAGAGCGGTGGAGGAAACATACAATGCTCTTTATGGCAATGTATTTGGGGATGGAGCTGGGACTGAGGTCCTGTGTGTTGCTAAACTAAGTGAAGTTGCCATGGCAGTTAAAGTGGATAAATGGGTCTGAAGGAGTATGTCACTCAAACAAACACAGAGCTAATGTGTCCTGATGAAGAGCTGCCAGGAAGATGATATGCCAAGATATGACTGCTGCAAAGAAAATGCCTAACGCTGCTGCTGCCGCTGCCGCCGCTGCCGCCGCTGCTGCCGCTGCCGCCGCTGCCGCTGCCGCTGCCGCTGCCGCTGCCGCTGCCGCTGCCGCTGCCGCTGCCGCTGCTCCGCTGCTGCCGCTGCTGCCACTGCTGCCGCCGCTGCTGCTGCCACTGCTGCTGCCGCTGCCGCTGCTGCTGCCGCTGCTGCTGCTGCCGCTGCTGCTGCTGCCGCTGCTGCTGCCGCTGCCGCTGCTGCTGCCGCTGCTGCCGCTGCTGCTGCCAGAGCAAGACTGCTTTGGAATCTTTGTTTGCGTAAGAAATTAAACGGCTCATTTGCACTGAACCACGCTCTCTGAGGTGTAATTGGGGAGGCTGAAACTGAGTGATTTAAATGAAGACCCAGGCACCATGAGGAAGGATTGTATAATCATCACCAAGGATCGAACCAACAGTGCACACTGAGAATTGAACAGAATCCATGTTAGCTGTATAGGTTAATGATTTAAGAGCGCTGGGCAGATCTCACAGCTCTCACTGATTGTGAAGTGGATGATGAGATAAATAATAGAGCTGGGAGAGAGGCCATGTTTATCAGAGAGCATTACAGGAGCTCTACAAGAGACAAGGATCAGAGTGTACCTGAACGCAGCACATGATTGTTAGATATGACCAGGTTTTAGAGCCTTCCTGACTATAAAGGAGTTAAAATAAAGAGTTTAAGATTAACTACCAGAGGAGATGAAATGTTTCACTGGAAAAAATGCTGTTCCAAAAACAAGAATAACAATTGTGAAAACACTGTTTTTGTTTGTAATAAGGAAAATATTTGTTGAAGTAAGATGGGATATTTAGAACATACATTTTGTATTTTGAACTATATTTACCAGAATCAGGAAATGCCGCAAATGCTCAAATATATTCTGTTTTCTGATGTTATTGGGTGATTTTCCAATAAAAATGTGAAAATGGTTTAATCTGAGATACAACTTTGAGTCTTTGACTCAGATACTTTCGATGCAGTGTCCAACATCAAGACCCTACTTCACTGCGTGTTACTTCCTAAGTTTATAGGTCTTATATCCAGTGTAAAGACAAATTCTGACTTGATATTATCCAAAAGTAATTGGCAAGACTTCGAATATTTGCCGTTCCTGATAGGCTATGGGGCTGGGCACCAAAAGCAAACTGATGGTGGCTGTTTTTCTGCAAAGATGTTCACGAGTAAGCGCTCTCTCCACGCACAGAAACTAAATACACCAGGTTTAAGGTCCCACCACCCACCACCCCCCTTTACCTTGACGCCTTCCTGATAAAGTAGGAGTGAGAGAACTCTAGGTGGTCGTCCAGCCACGCTTCCATCCTCTCGCTTTCCGGGGAGCAGCAGTCCTCCATGGCGCAAAGGCGACCGCAGAATACCGCTGAGAGCTTCGGTTACCGGCTACATCTACACACGGGAGACCCGGTACCGAATAACAGGGCGAAAGCTGCTCACAGAGAGAGAGCTGCTCCGTTCCGGGGAGTGTACGCGCTCGGGTCATACAGCGGGACGGTGCGCGCTCCGGTCATACAGCGGGACTGTGCGCGCAGGGAGGAGAGAAAGAGAGAGCACACCCCCTGTCTTTCACCTTTATCATAAAGAGTGCTGCAAATACACCATACACACGACCAGTGGCGTTTCTATATGTACAAAAGTGGTGGGGCACACAAAACTCAGATGTCTAAATATAAGCTTCTGTAGTGAGGTTCATGGCTGGTGAGGCTCCTGACTCTTCAGGTTTACAAATATTATATTTTGACCTCAATCAAAATATAATATTATTTTCAAAAGCTTTTTTGTCTGATGCTTCAATTAATTTTAAACAGACCGTTCAACAAAAGGATACCCAAAACATGTAATTTTATCATTTAAATATTGAATTGTTCTCTCTTAGTAAGATCCCATTTTCAATAAAATTGCAGTCTTACCTTGACATGAAGATGAAGTCCATTTGCCTATCCTTCTGGACAAAAATCTCTATTACTTTTTTGTAAAAGTCCTCCTTATCTTCTTGTAGTTTCAAAAGTCTATCATAAATCTAATCTAATCAATAGATTTATGATTCGAAAATTATAAAAGTAGGGTAGATATGTGGATATTATCCGGCTGAACAAAACGTTCATTGATCTAACAGGTTTGTTTCCCACAGATCTTATTTTGAGCTATTTTCTAAAATCCTATGGAGAAATCTCATTGCTTTTAGGTCTAGGGAAGCCATGCGCAGCTTACTTCCGGGTTTTAGGACGCCTCACTGCAGCTCTCTCGTCTCCCTTCACACACCACACTTTTCGCGGCACACGTACTTACAGCCAATCAGCTCTGAATTATGTGAGATGACGTATGGTGGGGATGGCAGCTCTTTGCCCCTCTGGTCATTATTTTTTTGCCACACACATTAAATAGGACTGAGCATGCGCAGTGTAGTTTTTACAGTCACCATTGCTTTAACAGGGAGAGGGAGGGGCAGGATCGGGTTTTGTCCCACATGGCTCTAAACAGCTCAATAGGCACACACTGACAGTGTGTGCCTATTGAGCAGTGTGACACTGTAGACACTAATTAGAAGAACACAGATTAAACAGCAATGTACAGACGAATCAGATGATTAAACATGATCTTAAAATATATTTTATATATATTTTTTTTTGTGCATTTTTTTGTAATCATTATTTGTAATACTTTCTGCTGACACTAGGTGGGGCTGTGCCCCACCTGCCCCTAATGACCAGCCGCCACTGCACACGACGCACACCTACTGTACAACATTCTGATTCTTACCTCTATAAAAAAAGATTCACATATTTATAATCGTTATATTGTCGACCTTCTCTTACAACTTATTTCCTTATGTTGTTAATGTTCGCAATCGCACCACCAGTCACCAAAGCTAATTCATTGTAGCCTACTGTATGTGTAAAGGTACCTGGCAATAAACTCCATTCTGATTTAATGTGGGCCGACTTTAGTGTCATATATTATTACATGTGTGTAGCATAGTCAAGCAGATATAGGAAGAAATAATGATAATTATTGACCGATTCACACTTTTATGTATTAAAAGCATTGAACTGCCGGCATATTTTATTCTTGTTTGATCTTATTTTATTTTATTTTAATTATATTAGCCCATGTGTACTATCTGTGTTTCTGTCTTATTCTGTTGCTGCTATAACACCTGCATTTCCCTCTGGGGATCAATCAAGGTCCATCTGATCTCATCTTATAAAGGGTTCCACTTATAAGTGCACATACTTTAGTGTAATCTCAGACGGTCAGCAAACGATTGTTAAAATCAAGACAGCAGGACCTAAGAAGATATCCTGGCTTTATGTGTGTAGACTGGAAATACATTGGGTCATACATTTCCCATAATGCAGCATCACAGTGTATGTTTGTTGGACTTGTTGTGGTAAATACCTTAGTTTTAGGCATAGACTGTATATATAAAGGTTTTAGGCCACGGCTCATGTGAAAGCTGTTTTTAGCCGTGAAATGAGTGGAGTGCTCCTTTACAGAAAAATATTCAGTGTAATTGTACATTTACGTTCACATGAAGGGCTCCATCCAATTGCTTACATTGTGATATAAGTTATGGCAGTAAAGAGAGCTTTATATATCGTCAAATTCCTGTCACGATGCTTTTATTCCTTCCCTTCGTAAAAGAACAGCCTAAATAAAATAACCATTAGCCATCTCTGGGAACATATTTTGAGAGGTTTAGGAGGAGGTTCCCACACGGTTATAACATGCCATTCCAGGGGGAACAAATCTATTTTGGGGTGGAAGATAAACAGAATGTATCATGGTTCATCTTATATTTTAATAAAACAATGCATTAATACCATATCATTTCTATAGAAGCATCTAAGGGAAATATTAGTTTCCGGGAATGTTTACAGAACTTGGTTACGCTCCAACATTCCAGGAAAGTCAGAGGGAATAATGAAACAAAGCATAATATTTCTCATGAAACAAAGTAGAGCATTTCTGGAACCCTGGAGTGATATACAGGAAATGACACAGACGTTGAGGAAGGCTATGCAAATATCCTCTGTATCAAACATCTCAACAGTGAATATAAAAGGCATACACACACCCCATGATCAACATCAGGGCTGCTACGTTTAGAGTTGTTTACACCATCATTCACATTTATCATCCCCAGGGAATAAGCCACACATTTAATTCATTTCTGTTCATGCTTGATTTACACAATAATCCTTTAGAGTTTTTAGCCACATCTGCAGTAAATAAATTCCTCAGAAAGCTAGTTCATTTTACACACTCAAACAAAAAAAGCAAATATAAACTGAGAGAAATGTGTTGTCAGGATTTTTGAGACAACTTTTGGGAAAAACACTGAAGACTTTTCTTACTTTAATATCGGTACACATAATCAACTTTGAAACCTTCAACGGCAGATACGGGTTGTATTCAAGGGGGATGTAATTGAGGTAATTGAAACAATTCCTTGATGAGAGCAAACCCACCACAAGTCAATCCTTTATTCATTTATCTTGACCTTATTTAGCTGGTACACCGTAATGAAAGAATACCATAAATCCCAGCAGTAATTAACTGTTCGACGACTGTGAATCACAGCTGGAAGAGTACAGATTTGTATTGATGAAGTGTAATGGCTTCCACTCTGTGTCTGCTCTCCAGTGTCCCCCCAGCTGGACACCCCGCTGGTGTTACCTTACCAGCAGATGGTGGCTGCTCGCCCCTGGGGGAACCCACCAGCAGCATCCCAACCCCAACAGCAGAGAAGAAGGGAAGAAGGTGGGACACCCAGACAAACACACCTTCTTTTCTCTTGGTTTGATCTGTCTGTGTGTACTTTCTAACCTTTAAAAGTCTCATTATAGTGTGTGTCATTGTTACATTTGATAGGCCTGTATTGCTTGGACATGTTTTAATCTGTGTATGTTGCTTAGGACAAGGCAAGAGGACACCCTAACCATTTTGTCACTTTTCAAATCATTTACTGACGTCCATCTCTTGTGAACATGTGTAGTCTACTTTTCAGTTCTGTCCTGCACTTAATATGGAAATACTTTATGGAAAACAGATGCAAAGTGTGTAAAAATAGAAAGAGTAGAGATGTCCAGCACAGCCATCAAGATAGCCTTTGCGCTCATTTGGTGTGGGTTTAGCAGACTCTGTAGTTGCCAATGGTTATCTCAAATAGTTTAAAAGGATGAAACAATACAATAATAAGACTTTGCAGCTTTGCTATCAGCTCTGTGAGGCTTAACTTGGGAACAACGTTTTTGAAGCTCAATGCTAAAATCCGCACGTAAACCTTTAACAATGAAAATGTTAACAACAGCAGGTTATATATCACACAGGTTCCGCCCTCTACTGGACTCTATGGGTACTACTCTCTATCATGCTACACCCTCCGACCGTCATCCTTTTTCTCTTCAGCGAGCAGACAACTGAAGAAAGCTAAAACGTCAGAAGAAGAAAAGTGAAAATAATATGGACTCACCCAGTGGTTGCGTTAGACTTTTTTGTTGTCCGTCATTTTGACGGACAGGATCGTAACATTTCCGTCATAATCCATTATTACCCGTCATTTTATTTTTAATGTTTTAATGATGAGATGAGACATATTTCATATTTATGTTTGGGTACTGAGCAGCAAATGCTCATTCATTCTTTTTTTTAATGATTCATACAGAACTTTTAAGAGCATGGAGAAAAAAAAAGATGAACAGAGACACCGACCGTGTGGTCACTTTTCATGTCAACACGAACATGAATGATTTATTTGTTCCTGCACTGACAGCACAGCAGAGGGGGGCACAGGCCGCTAAAAACACTGCGACCATTGTGCCTAAACAGGCAAATATGAACCATGCCATCATTTTAAATGAGACAATTACAATCAGAATATGAACAAAACATTTACAAGAACAACTCAATTGACCTGCTGTAGCCAAGCCTGAACGCTGATCTCTGCATCGTCGTGCACCCTCGGACAAATCCGTTACTCATCTTAGCTTTTCTACAGGTGTCCCAGAACATTTTGCCATCTTCCCTCCGCAGCTACTCCCGCTTGAACTCCTTGCCACTTGCTTGCCCCTCTGCCGCTGGCTGAACGTTGTCAGTTTTAGTCTTACTGGCTTGTCCTTCATCCTCCACCGCATCAATCCCTCTTTTCACCTCGTTCCACACCATCACAATTACTGCGCTTATAAAAAAAGATTCGGACGATCAGCTGCCGTGACATTTTGCGATTGCTAAAGCCGGTTAAACAACGAGGTAATCAACGAGGTCAAAAACAAGACTAGACAATAGCAACTTAATATACACACACTCGCCACCAACTGGACAGGGGTGTGAATGACTAAATAATAGTTACAGACACCGCGGCGCGGCCGTAACGTGCCACAGACGGACCCGGTGGAATCTAGGGGAAGGAGCATGGGAAAAAACATAAGCGCATTATGTCTCGTCCGGCGAGACATAATGCGCCTGGAAATGGTCCAGGTGATGTTGGCGTCTAACCCCTAGATTCCACCGGGTCCGTCTGCGGCGCGTTGCGGCCGCATTACGGCCGCGTTACGGCCGTGCCGCAGCGTCTGCAAGGATCGCGGCCACTCTAGTCAATGGGTGCTATTCCACCGCACGCGACGCGTTACGTCCCAGAAGCGTCCCAGAAGCGCCTCGGCGCTGGGCTTGTCTGGTTTTCTGAATTTTGTCAGTGAAGAAGGAGGCAAAGTCAATGCAGGCCCTGGTGGATAGAAATTCAGATGCTACTGACACTGGGGGGTTTGTTAGTCTGTTTTTGGTAATGATGTCAGAGAAGAAAGACTGTCGTGCGTTTTTCAATTCCAAATTATAAAGGCCAAGTCTCTCTTTATAGATTTCAAAATGAACCTGGAGATTTGTTTTTCGCCACCTGCGTTCAGCTTTTCGACACTCTCTTTTTTCTGTTTTCATAGTCATGGCCCTTCTCCATGGAGATATTTTCTTGCCAGTCACTTCCTTTTCCTTAGTTGGAGCAATGGCATCTACAACATTTTTAATTTTTGAATTAAAATGATCTAGCTCATTTACTGAGATGTTAGCAGGGGCACGTGTGGAAGAAAAATTCTAAGTAACCATTTCCCTCGTATTTTCAGTTAAATATCGCTTTGTGGTTACCTCTTTTTGAACATTTTTGTGAACAGAAATATTGCTCTTAAAGAAAACACAGGAATTATCAGAGAGTGCAACATCAGTCACCTCAACCTCAGAGATATTCAGACCCTTTGAGATAATTAAGTCCAGAGTGTGCCCCTTATTGTGCGTGGGCTCCGTCACATGCTGAGTCAGTCCATACAGTAGTTATCAAGAACACAAAACAGTTATTTGGCCCCTCTGTCCTGGGGGTTCTCAACATGGATGTTAAAATCACCAACAATGACTAGACGGTCAAAGTCAATACACACTATAGACAGCAGTTCAGTAAAGTCATCAAAAAAGCTTGCACAGTATTTGGGTGGTCTATAGATATTTAGGAACAGAGCTCGAGAGGAGCATTTCAGCTGAAGGGCCACATATTCAAAAGAATTAAAGTTTCCATACGATGTCTTCCTACATTGAACGGAATCATTGAACAGAATAGCAACTCCACCCCCTCTCTTATGCATTATTTCCTGACTCATAAAACTAAAGTTGGGAGGGGTTGATTCGATAAGAACAGCTGCACTGTTATTTTGTTTAATCCAAGTTTCCGTTCAAAACATAAAATCGAGATTGTGCTCAGTGATAAAATCATTGCTTCAAAATGTTTTTACTGCCAAAGATCTGACATTTAATAAAGCTAGTTTAAGTTTGTTGAACATACTATCAGTCAGGTTTATTATAACAAGCTGTGGCTGACATGGAATCACTGCTAAATTTGATAAACTCACACAAACGTTTGAAAGCTGATTCACTGCTCTTAATCTATTACCTATCAACACAGATATTGGCAAAGCTACTGGCAGGCAGGGCCCCGGCATGTCCTGGAAAGAGTTGAGAGTGCCATACGCCCTTGAGCCTGGACCCAGCACATATCAGTAACGGCCCGTCCACACTACAGCTTCAAAAAAGGCTTGGTGCTGGGCTTGTCTGAAGCTCGACCAACAACCAATCACATGAATCGCCCGCCCCTGACACACAAGCAGCGGTTTGATTGGCAAGAGCTTGCACTGGCATATTATTTGATTGGCTGACGCTTCCACCGAAAGCTTCAGAAGCTTCAAAAGTTGAACATTGCTCAACTTTTGCAGCCTGAAACGCCAGGAAAGCTCCGCTCTGCTTCCCACAATGCAGTTCGGCGAAAAGTGACGTCACCCCATTCAAAGTGAATGGGCAGACGCGTAGGAAACCGTTTTTGAAGCTG